>JAQFVV010006229.1:0-478855 GCA_028023455.1 Epiperipatus broadwayi
CGCATACAGTTACTGATCAAATCTTTGTACATATGCAGTTTTGTGAAACTAATTTATATGTAAGAACTATGTGTCAAATGTAACTTGTATAACCTTTTAGAATACTAATAAAGTTTATCCTTTGAATAATAATAATAATAATAATAATAATAATAATAATAATAATAATAATAATAATAATAATAATAATAATAATAATAATAATAATAATAATAATAATAATAATAATAATAATAATAATAATAATAATAATAATAATAATAATAATAATAATAATAATAATAATAATAATAATAATAATAATAATAATAATAATAATAATAATAATAATAATAATAATAATAATAATAATAATTTAATTTAGCATATTTAACAGATTTTACATCTAAATGAAAATGCTCAGCTAATATTGTTCATCAAACATTTGTAGAGATTTTGTAGAATAATCCTAAATTTTCCATCATTTGGTCATATACATTAACACTAATAAATTATTTACTATATAGTTTAAGTAGTTTTAGTAGAATTACATTTTTTAAGGTTTCACTTTTAAACTTTGGAATATTGTACAAACCTATTGATCACATATCCTTTTCTTATATCTTAAAAGAGATTATTTGACAATTCTTCACATCTGTTACATCTGATATCAGTTGTAGTGTGTATTGGCATCATATATATATATATATATATATATATATATATATATATATATATATATATATATATATATATATATATATATATATTGTTTCATAGTTATTATATCTTAAAATGTTTTAAATCTTTTTTAATGCTAATCTATGATTTAATTTACAGGAGTTCCAGATCACAGATTCATAAACCAGTGTATGAAGCAAGATTTTTTTTAACACATTTACACTTTCTGAAAATCAAGCTTCCTATTTTATGGCTATTTGCAACAATAAAAGGAGTATTGTTATTAAATATTCCATTACTATTAAAAATAATACCTAAGGCTTTACATTGTTTTTTCCTTGGAATAAATTTTGAGTTTAGTATGCAATTTAACATGTTTGTAAATGATTTTTTAAACTGATATGGCACAACATTTTTCTACATTAATTTCCATGCAGTTTTTAAATACTATTTTCGAAACCATTTGATTTCAGATAAGATTTTGTCATCATCAGAATTGGTAATTGCTTTATGTAATTTAATATCATCTGCAAAACAAATATTAGTATCACCTTCACACTGTACTAAATCGCAGCAACAACAGCAATAATAGTAGTGGTAGTGATAGTGATAGTAGTAGTTGTGGTGGTGATGGTTCCAGTGGCGGTGGTGGTGGCAGCAGTGATAGCAATAGTGGTAGCAGCAGTAGTAGCAGCAGTGGCAGTAATAGCAGTAGTAGTACTAGTATTAGCAGTATCAGCAGTAGCAGTGGTAGTGGTAGTGGTGGTAGTAGTAGTGGTAGTAGTAACAACAACAACAATAGTAATTATAATTGAATGGCTTAATTATTTTAGAATTCGCAAAATGTTTCAAATACTGGAAATGATAGAGCTGTGGCTATCAATCTATGTACTTGAAGACCCAGAGGCTGACATTCTATGATTTCTTTCAACCATGCATAATATTGTAGAGACATAGAAATAGTTGATAATTTTTGGTTCTTGAAATATGTATTGCATTCAGCTACTGGTTAGAATCATAATAAAAAAATCTATACTCAGATGTAAAGACATATACCTAATAAATTAAGATAGAATTGTTCAATATTAGTATTTATCTGTGTCTGATTATAGATGTGGAAATTGAAACTGAAGAAAAAATATTGACAAAATATTAATATATTCGATATGTGTTGCTGGTGAAAACCATGAAAAAACATGGACAGAAAGAAAGAAAAACAAATGGGCAATTGAAGAGATTAGATTCAAATTCTTATTTGAAATGCTTGTTCATATAATAAAATTCTATTTTTTTTTCTAAAATGTGAGCTAAAAAATTGATTAAAAAATCAAAATATTATTTATAATATAACTATTAGTCGTAATTGTCTTGATTAAGCAACAAAAAATGAATATATATAAAAGCTCATATAATAATATTATCTAAATTCAAAACAAAGCTAAATAATTAAAATTTAGATAAATGTATTTAGACAAAACAATTAATTATGCATGGGAAAAAGGATATTGTTGGAGCAATTATTCCATGCATTTATGTTTAGTTAAAAAACATATATATATATAGTGTATATGAATCTTTAACTATTTTCATAGTTTATAGTAATCTAGGAATAAATGGCAATCTCTTTTCTAATAAAAGATTTGTAATAATCATAAATGTATTTAGTTAAAGTAGATGATGTCGAAGTTCTGCATCCAGACAGTTTAATGAAATTGTAGTAATAAAAAAATGTTTATTCCAAAACTGAAAACAAAAAAAATACTAGCAACAAAAATATAAAAACACCTGTATTAAAATAAATCATAAAAAAAAACAAAAACAGCACATATCTTAGAAATCAATAAAGATCTTAAATAATAAACATTTTTTATTCCAGCATATCGATCTCAAATTTATATAATCGTACTATATTACCTTTAATAAATTAATTCATTATATTAATATTGATCTAAATATAGAAGCTAAAAAGTTTCCGGATTTTAATGGAATTTGCAGGACTCATCATTGACTTCCCCATTCGAATGTTATTTGACTTCAAATATCACTTGAATTTTCTAGAATTAATTACACGATTACTTCTTTATAATTATTATTAATAACAATAAGCATTTAAAAATTTTTCCTGTCTTGTAAATTCTATTATATATATATTCTCACACAAACAAAACATTCGTATACACTGAGACAAACCATTTAGACCAATATATATATATAGCGAAAAGTCTATGCCATTTTTTAAAGGTTATGTTATTCAATATATAACTACTTTCGTATATTATTAATAATACAATTATGAAAAGTAAACGTTTTCCATTATGAATCAAGTTTGGGTGTGGTCGACCCTACGTCATTTTTTTCTAGTCGTGAAACATTAATAGATTAAAACTGAATGACTTTCTAAAGTTAGAAAAAATTTCACACATAATTGAAAAATAAATATGATATTTTTAAAGAAATTCTTTTGATTCGTATTTTACTTTATGATAAAACGACTTTTATTTTTAAGAAATGCTTTGTTAAAACGGCTAATGATGCAATATAATTTTAAAAAACTAAAAGAAAGTAAAGTATAATTTATGATTAGAAGGGATTTGAACTCAGACTTTCAAGATCGTTACAGATATCCACTTCATCTTATGAAATCGACACACATGACCACATACATGTGAAAAAGATAAATGATCTCCAATATTCGTTATTCGTGCTGAACCAGCATTCAGCAGTTGGTCTAGATCATCCCCCACACTTATATATATTGAAGATCATTTATATTTTTTAATATGTATGTGGTCACGTGTATTTGTTGTATAAGATGAAGAGGATAGTTGTAAGAAGCTTGAAAGTCTGAGTTCAAATCTCTTCTAAGTACATTAAGTTTAGAATAGACAATATACAATATACTTATATTTAAATTTATGATTAGGTATGATTTACCGAAAGAGCATGGCAAACGCTATAAACGTACGTCTGTCATAACCACAAATAAAGGACTTGAAATTGAGAAATAATTTTTTGAACCTCCATCTATAAATGTATAACAAAATGAAGACAAACGAGAAATAAAGGAATTTTTCTTCTTTAATAGATTATCAATGACTATTTTACTTTGGTATGCTTTTTGTGAAAAGATTTTATGAATGGTGATTATTGCGTTCATTAGACGTGCTAATGATCTGCGATTTGAGTTTTTTGTTTTTTGTTAATTCTAAGCAAATATATATATATACAGTATATTGCTTTTATTTAGACGGTTCTTAATTGAACTAGATACGCATGTACAAATCATCACCAACCAATATTGGACTATTATGATGAGTACTGTTTTTTCATTCGCTTATTTTTTTTGGAGAAAAATGTGATCTTCAACCACTTATTTTAAACAATGTTTTACCAGATACATAGCAATAAACTAGAGGCATCATTTTACCTTCTTTACAAATTATTGCTTGAAAAGACACAAAAACGATTAAAATAAAGATATTAAATGAAAATGTGAATAGAAGATATTAATTTTGTAAAAAAAGAAATTAAAATTAAGCAAAATTATATAAACCGATTTTTCATGAGCAGATTCAGGACAATTTGTGACCACAAACACAAACCATATGCTATATAATTAACAAGTGTTGTAACTGTATTATAAAGTCAAAATTAAGAATTTAATAAAACCATTAAAGCTTGGAATTTCTACTTTCTTTTATGATACTTTATTAGATAAGCAGTCTAATAAAATTCCATAGTTAATAAGTAAAATTGGAAATGTAAATAAACAAGTTATCAAATTGGATAGAGATTTTACATGACAATAGTAATTATTATGTAAGTATTTAGTTAGAAACTGAGGCAGATATTATATGATTATTTTTTAATCACTTATTGTTTTACAAATAACAATTAATAACTATAATTAATAATGTTACTTTTAAAGATTCGGGTCAACCTAAACCTATTCATTGATAATAGAGCTTCATTATGAAACTCAAAAATTATACAATAATATGATCAAGCTATATACAATGTAATGTCTTATAGTTTTAAATAATTATACAGTACCTGATAAAAATTCGGCAACTGTTTTTTTTTTTTTAATTTTATAACGGAAGAATTTACAGTATATAAAAAAATAATAAATATTTAAATGATTATTTTCTAAAAATAGTTAAAACTGCAATAGAAAAGTTACAAATAAATAATCAACGGATTTATGACTGGAAGTTCATATGTAGTTTGTTCTATGTTTGTTCAGGATTTATGACTGGAAATTCATATGTAGTTAGTTCTATGTTTGTTCAGTTCATATGTAGTTTGAACGTCCGAAATGTCAGGATATTTCGGAAACGACCCGATCACCTTACAATCAAAGTCTGACATTCAATCACAGTGCTAAACCACCACCACACAAGACATAAATAAAAGTATCAAAGTAACAAAAAATATTTATCAAGTAAAATAAAAAAGAAAAATTTCTTAGCAATCTTATGATACAGCAATGCATTTATAGAAAAAAAAATACTAACAAAAAGTTTTGTTGCAAAATAATGTCTAAGAAAAGCCAAAAATTTTTAAAATTAATGACTCTACAACGGATGTATATAATTTTTATTTTTATAGAAATGATATCAAAAAAAAAACTTTAGTATCCATTGATTGGTTTAGTGTTAAATTGTCTGATAGATTATTATTGTGAATTTAAAAAGTTTTTAGATCTGTACTGAGTAAAATATTATTATGGCATTTTATAACATTTCATTTCATCCTGAAATGTTACATCAAATGTGCATTTGATAACAAATGAAGTTATTGCAAAATATTATCATCAAAGTTTAATTTAGAATGTCCTGCTTCAAAGACTAACTTATTATTCAATATATATTTATAATACAATACAAGATTAAGATCATTATAAATGAGTATGATAACATATATTCTAAGTTTTTAATAAAAATACAGTACACCTGGGTCTCTTTTTATGTGATAGATAGGTTCCTCAGAAAACACGTGCAAACAAAATCACGCAAAAATAGATGTAGCTTACCTTGAAAAAGGGGGGATATGGATTGTGATTTTTCAAAACTCGCATAAAAGCAAAGCACCAACGTAAAATTTACTTTAAAATTCATGCAAAAAAAAAAAAAAATAAGAAAATAAAATATGACTAATAAAAAATTTCAAATTTGAAAAAAATTGATACAAGACAAACTTTTTTTAACTATAATATTTAATTTTATTCAAAATAATATATTTTTATGCATAATTTACAGTACAGTAATTTACATTTTTTATACACGTTTTAATTATTATCGCTATTTGCTGATAAACAGTTTCATTTGCAAACTGGTAAAAAATAGATTCTTCACAAGAGGAAATACAACTAGTGCCAAGTTCACTCTCATATTGTGTTAATGGTTTTCTGTTGACAACGTAATTAGTAATTAATCTTTGAGATGATGATTTTATTAATTGTTTATGAACTTAGACTTATGATAATAAAAAGACATTTATTCACCACTGCTGGGAAAAATTTAATTAAAACTAACAACTAAAAATTAAATTCTTATTTTCGTCTTTAATTTTTTAATTTTCAATTCTGTTTAAAAATCAAATTTTGTTTTACATCACATTAATTTCAAGTTGCCGTAAGTAATTTTTAAATTGTTAATTACAATTAAAAATCAGATTTTAATTTTTAATTGTCAAATTTAATTGTGTCCACTGCTATTACTCACCTTTTAAAAATAAACTTGTGGACACTAAATGATTAATAATTGATTACGTTCTTTTTTAAAAAGCAAAAACAGAATGTGATTTAAAATGCAAAATTAACACGCACAATGTTTGAACAAATTTATATTATAATCTTGTAAAATTTAATGTGTGTATACATAAAATGTGGAAATCATGATTTTAATTTCATTATTGCATAAAATCTTACTAATATAAAGCACTGAAAATATTGAAATTACTAAGATGAAAGTCGAATTCCAATAATGTGCTATTACTTTCAATATAACGTAAGTGTGTAAAATTTATTATTTAAAGTAATATCGCATTATCGGAGTTTGACTTCTGGTGAAACATGAATCACGTAACTTCAAAATCGTGTTAAATAAGTCCGCGTAAAAAGAGACCCAGGTGTATATATTGAAGCAGTTAAATATAGTACATATTTCTGCTTCACGTAGTGCCAATGTCATCAGCACTAGTATGGGTTTGAACCCAACTTGTATATTAACTGACACCCATCTCATAATAGATGGTAGTATATTTATAATCAATATTATAATCTTTTATCTAATTAATTTGTATTTTAATGATTAAAACTAACCTTTATAATAATTTATTTATTTTATATTTGTAGAAATGTAATATTGTAAGGAATATTTTGTAAATTTCTATTTACGTTTTATTGAATTATTTATAGAATGTATCAAATTCCTAAAATTTTTGTGAATAACATTTACATTTTTTAATCTAAATTTTAATTAAATAGGCTTTGTTAATATGATGACTGATAAACTTAATCATGCTTATTGCTGTTTTCTTTTAATTAGCAGAATGAACCCTTGGGGCATGTTGAAAGCAGGATTGTAATTTCCCGCCCAAGCAGACCCCAACCTCAGAGAACTGCTTAGAGCAATTGCAATTTAGTTATCATGTAGATTGAATCCTATTGATAAGGCCAGATCAAATAAATAGTAGAAAATCTTGATAAGAAGGGATTGAAAAACAGTTCATTGAAGAAAATTGATTAGTATATATAGTACATCATGCCTAAAGAATGACAGGGTAAAAAAATCAGCCATTGCTTTCCAGAGCTCTGTTCCACCAGCTCATCAATGCTATTCCAATGCTCTCAACACCTAGTCCAAGACTGTACTGTGTCAAGGAAGCCTGCTAAATGATCTGATTTTATAACTGCCCATTTCTACCAATTGGTTCTGAGGTAATCTCCAATTTGTCATAAGCCACTGCTTCTATTTTACTTGTTTTCTAAATCAGTATTAATTTATATTATATATATCTGTAATGTTTATACAACTTAATTTTAAAATGTGTCTTTTAAATTTTTTCTCTTAAATTTAAAATCATCAATTCTTATTAAAATCTCACATTATTTTGATGCAGCAAATTTATCTTATTTTTTGCTGGTTTATTTATAATATTGACTTACTAAAACTGCCAAGTATAAAACTCAATGAGCTATTAACTTTAAATCCTCCCTCTTATTTTCTCCATTTAAAAATCAGTACAGGAGACTTATTTCCCTTAAATTAAGTAATAGAAAAAGCTCATTTAGTTTTGTACCTCATATTATAAAGTTATTTTTAAATGACAGAAATTATTTTAAAAGTTAGATATCTTGTTATTACCTCCAACTTAAAAGTGCCTTCGTAATTATCTCTGAGAAAATAATATACTTTATTAAATCATTTAAGCAAAATATATCACAATTTCTGTAAACCAAATACTTTAAAAGAGAATTAGCATTTATATATTTCATACATATATATTTTCATTTGTGTCAATAAAATATTAAAATTGTGATGTACAATTTATTATGCTGTATGTTGTCAAACTTCACCAGAAGTGAGTTTGATATTTAATGCCTCATCTATGTTAATTAAAAGACAGACTGATTTTGTAATCTTCGATGATAAATTATTTGATAACTCACTAATAAATGAAATATTTGGAAAGTGTGGAAAACAATTTATATTTTAATTTTAATTCTTGCCTTCTCTTTTTATATTATATTTTATGATTCAATCATTAATGGCCTAAGGTTTATGGGGATTTTCTATTACATCCGGGAGCTGATTATTTTAATCAGGAATTTATTTATTATTTTCATTAGTGATACACTATATATCTAAGGCATTATGTATTTATAGTTACAATCATTTGTTTATTATTATTATTATTATTATTAGTCTTGCTTTGCTAATTACCTCTCAGGACCTTCAGAATTTTAAATATGACCAGTCCATTCCATGACTTTCCCTTAATGGTAGATGTATTTTCCTACTAAGGGACCCTTTTCAGGCATTGCCATTAAAATGTGTATGGGAAGTCCAGCACATCAAATCAATTATTATTATTCAGACATGTTTTGGCTGGAGGGCCAGCATTTCTCATCTACCTGTATATACCAGGGATTTCTTTTAGCAAAGCCACCCAGAGATTCGAAACAGACCTCATTTATTCTTTTGTTGTAATCTATATTATACTGCCTTTATCATTATATATATATTTATTTATTTATGAACCTGAAATGCTCTCTGCCATGATGGCACATCCTTCACAAACCAAGCCATTTAATTAGTTAAATCTGACTATATAATTGTCAATTATTTACTTAAGAACTATTTTGCTTTCCACCCTCATTACATACAAGTGATTTAAATGTAATAGTGTTTTAAATACACATCACTCATGTCTTGTTATTTATATATTGAAGCTGGAAATATGGATTTATTTGTAATATCTTAAAGAGGGCTAATATTTTATTGCTAATTGGTTCTTGGCAGACCAATTAACAAATTTTTACTTTGTTATCAAATGCTTTGCATTTAGCCGCATCAAAACCAAATCAAGAAATATAATAACCTAGTTGTATAAACAAAACTCAGCATATTTTGTATAACAATAACCAATTTCTTAATAAATTCCTGTAATATTATTTTAAATTAGCTTAGTTTGTCATCACTCCGAATCTCTAATATTAATTACCCTAGTTATTTATATTTCTTTGATTTAAATTCACTTCTTTGTAATGTTGCCAGAAAGAATTATAATTATTACAGTTCAAACCATTAGTAATCGATATCAAATCACATCTGTACCATTCTGCAATTGTCAGAATTCACTAAATCATTAATTTCTCATATAAACCCATTATTATTTTGAGTCTCTTTGTGAACCATGACCTCCAGCTGGGATGGAATAAAACCAAGAACTGCTAGTGTCATCGTAAACATTATCCATTAATCAGAGAGGCAATAGTTTGGGCAAAGAGGTTAGGATTCACCATTCTCCTGACATCTATATCTTGTGTATGGTTGGATTTGAGGTACTTTTGCTTGGATTAATGGTCTTGTTGAATGAATACATGATTTTGACCAGCACAATATTTAGTAAAAAAATATTGCAAGTATTTAAGAAAATAAATCTGATTTGATTGATGGTATACTATTGGTTTATTTAAGCTTAAGACTTGAGATCATATATATATATATATATATATATATATATATATATAGATGTGACAAATTCCATAAATATGTATTCTGAGATATTTAGTAAATTTTAACAATAGTGAATAATTGGTATGATGGTTACAAATCTATTTAACACTAATAAAACATCACATTACTTCTGAAAATTTATTTTTTATCCAATACTGCTACCTTGTATAAGCTTGAGAGATTAGTAGATAACACATCATCATCATCATCATCAACTATTATCAAGCCACTGCAGGATGAAAGTCTTTCCAAATGCAATCCATCTTTTTGGATCTTTAGCTTCTCTTCTCCACACCACCCCTGCACACATGATAATGCTTAGCAAATTTTGATTCCATGCAGTCTTATTCATATTCACAGTCTATTTTCTATCTCATGAATATCACCAGTCAAAAGTTTTGCATCTGAATCTAACTTAGCTTGATTTTTTAATTTAATGCACCTTTTTTTTTTTTGTATCTATTATTTACTTCTTTTTTTTTTAGTATCAAACTAGCCATTTGAAATTCAAAAACACCTTTATTATTTTGAATCTAAATCAATTTACTTGCAGATTTATGTAAATCAATCATATATTTTTATAATAAATTTATCAACAGTAGGTGTATTTTTTGATCAAAATTGTTATAATAGTAAATAAAACATTTTTTTTTAAAATGGAAATCTATTTTTAAAAAATCTGAGAACACCAAATTATCCAGATACTAAATTGATATCAGACCAATATAACTATGTAAGCAAGGAGATATATATTTAAAACATTAAGAAGATTTTGAAATTCACATTGATAGTTAAAAAGGAGTAATTGATAACAGATAGAAGGAAAATACACTAGATCCAAAAAGATATCCAAGTAACCAAGTTAACGATATTCAAAATTTTTAACTGATGAAAAGTCATAATCTAGAAACTTATCTACAGATATGAAAAGAATAGCAAAGAGTTCAGAAAAAGAAAGAGGGAATAAATAAAATATGGAAAATTAAGGAATTTGATAATGAAGAAAAAGTATGCATTAGTGATCATAATTTCATTGTAATTGAAATGGTTAGTAATGTGATGGAGAATAGAAATAAAAGTAGAAATAATAGTGAAAGATGTGGATGGAGAGTGAATGATAAGAATAAGTTGGAAGAGTATAAAATACAAGTTGAAGAAATAATGGAAGAGTAGGTTGGAGATGAGTATAAGGATTGGTGTAAGGAAGTAGAAAAAGTTGCAGATAGGGTTTTAGGTGAGAATATTGAAAAGAATAAAAGTAATAAAAAATTAAAATTAGTAAAAGTGTAAAAGAAAGGAAAGAAGCATGTAGAGAATATATGTGTGCTATTAAGAATAAGGAAAGTGAAAAAGATATTAATGCTAAATGGGAAAAGTACTTAGAAAAGAAGAAGTTGGCTAAAATAGATATTTATAGAGAGAGAATGAAATTGAATAGTAAATTGTTGAGGATATTAATAAAAGTGGAAGAGATGGAAGTAAAAAATTTTGGAATTATATTAAAAGGAGAAATGTAGGGGAGAGAGAGTTAGTATTACTAGATGATGAGGGAACTGAGTGTAGTTCTAGAGAAGATTTAGAAAGAATATTAAATAGTTATGTAATGAATATAAAAAAGATGTTAGATGTGAATGATAGAATGTTAGAAAATATGAAAGAATATAGTAATGTGAATATTAGCTTTTCAGAAAATGAACTAAATGAGGTAGAGAAGAAATTGAAAAGTGGGAAGGCAAGAGGTTTAGATGGATGGGCAGCAGAGATGGTAATGAATTTAGGATATAGGGCAAAAGTAAAGTTATTATCCTGTTTTAATAAAATGGCACAGAATAGAGTTTTCCCAAGTAGTTGGAGTAATACAAGAATAAGGTTATTATTTAAAAGAAAGGGTAAGGATCATAGAAAGTTGAATAATTATAGACCGATAGCAGTAACATCAGTTTTATATAAAGTTTTCTTGTATATGGTGGCTAGTAAAGTTGTAAAATGGATGGAAGGGAATAATGTAGTGGGTGAAATGCAAGGAGGTTTTAGATTAGATAGGCGTACAGGAGATAGTTTATTTGTAGTTACACAACTTATGGATATGAATAGGAATGCAGATAAACAGTTATATATGAGTTTTATAGATATAGAGAAGGCATATGATAGAGTAAATAGAAATAGATTATGGATAAGTTTAGCAAATTTGGGAATGGATGAAGCTTTAATAGATATTATTAACAAATTATATGAAAATAATTATTATATATATCAATTAAGAATATAGAATCAATTAAAGTTAAAAATGGTGTGGGACTAAGGCAAGACTGCCCTATGTCACCTATTTTGTTTGTGTTGTATTTGAGTGAAATGGAAAGAGCAATAGAAAGATTAGGAAGAGGGATAGAGATACCGTTAATAGGTAGTAAGGGAGTGTATATTTTGTCAGGTTTTTTTTTTTTGCGGATGATATATTTTTGTGTGCAGAAAAAAGAGATATGGAAGTTATGTTGAGGACATGTGCAAGGGTGGGTAAAGAGATGGGGATTAAATTTAGTGAAGAAAAATCAAATATAATGATGGTTAATACTGAGAAAAGAGAAGATGTAGAATTTTTATTGGGAGATATTAAGTTAAGTGTGGTGAATAGATATAGTTATTTGGGAATTATTTTAAGTAATCAGAAAAATTATTTGGATGAATGGGAGAAAAAATTGATAAATGAAGCAAAGAAAAGAAAGGGATTGATAAAGAAATTAACAGTATTTTCATATAATAAATATGATGTAGCTAGAATTATATGGAAAGGAGTTGCAGTAGCAGAGTTAACATATGGTAATGATGCATTATATGTTAGTAAAAAGATATTAGATTATTTAGAAAAAGCTCAAAGGGAAGTAGGAAGACATGCATTGGATGCAGAAGTATGGACAGCAAGGGAGGCAATTCAAGGAGAAATGGGATGGTCAAGTTTTCATATGAGAGATGCAAAAAGTAAAATGAAAATGTTTGGTAGATTGCAGTTTATGGACAATAAAAGAATAGCTAAAATAGTATTTAATTGGGTTATGAGTAAAGGGCAGGTAACAAGATGGGTGAGAAAGGTAATGTGGTATGCAAAAGATTTGGATAAAGAATTTATATCAGTATATTTGTACAAAAGATGGGATGATTGTGTTAAGAGGATTATTGAATGTTATAGTAGTAAGGAATGGGATAAAAGAATAAATTTATTAATAAAGACTAGGGAGTTAGAGAGATGGAGAAATAGTATGGAGAGTAAAAAGAGTTTAAATATATATAGAAATAAACAGAATATTAGGTGTGAGTTAATATATGATAATAGTAAGGAAAGTAGTTTATTGTTTAAGGCTCGAATGGGATCTTTAGCTACAAAAGAATATACATGTAAATGGAAAAATATGGATGATTTATTTTGTAAATTATGTAAGGAAGGAATTGAAAATATTAGGCATTTGTTAATTGAATGTAAATGTTTCAAAACAGAAAGGGTACATATAATGAAGTTGTGGAAAAATAAATATGAAAAGAGTGACTATACAGAAAGTGAATTATTGGTTTTTATGCTGGGTTTGGGAAAATATAAGGGGGATTTAGATATAAAGGTTATAGAGTTGACAAAAATTATGTTGTGGAAATGGGATAGAGCAGATTATGGGTAAATTTAGAGTGGGGAATGTAAAAGAAAGTGGCAAACAGGTTTATCTGGGCATAATTGCTGAGATATTCTTGACTTCGTTTAAGGAGAAGCCATAATACATCACATCACATCAACAGAAGTCGGAAGATTTTTGAAGATGTTATAACAATTCTGGACAAAGAATATAGGAATATTCTATTATTAAAAACCTGACACCAAATTATAAAATTACTTAATTGTTATTATATCTATATCATTTTGCAAGAATATTGACTTAAATTTAAACCATTATGGTATTTTTGCATTTTAAGCTTTATAGTAAAAAAAGTAGTAGATGATGCTTGATAGAGAAAAAATGCATTAGATAAAAAATTTAGTTGCTCTATATTCCGGTCTAAAACTGTTCACTGATGAAAGCCATATGTTGGAAACTTGTCTAGGGAAAAATAGTAATTTATTGAGCAGTGCCATCTTGTGTCTATTAATAATTTGAGCATACACGCGATAGCAGAACTATTTATTAAAAACTAAAATAATTTATTTATGTATATAAATTTATATGCATATATAGATAAAAGGAGAACAATTAATTCTTAGCTATTTTTTTAGTTATAATTTTCAAATAAATGTAATTTATTAGGATATAATCAGTTTGTTTGTTTTTTAACTTTTTAATTTTACATTTATATTAAGGTGAATATTTTAAAAAAGAAAACTCTATGCTGATTACTCTTTATTATTATATTATCAATATATTGGCTGGATATCATTTACTATACTCTGGATTATCAGAATAATTCAGTAGACAGTGACTTTTCTAAAAAAGAGCAATGGTTGCTAGCAACATTAATGGATACTCAATCACATGAATTACATGGACTGTTAAGATCTTAAACTAGATCCTAAAAGGTTGTAAAAGACCCAAAAAGACACCACATAAAAGAATGATGGACAAAATAAGGGATTTTTCTAGTGTGATATAGAGAAAAAATGCTAGATATCAAGAGACCTTCATTCTATAGTAGATTGTTAGTGATTGAAAATAATGATGATGATGGTTATAAAATTCTTAATAATTTAATCACTGATTTTATTTTCCTCATTTTATTTTTGAAGTATTTGATTAGTAAATTTTGAACAGCGTTAGTTTAGATTTTCACTAGACCTTTTGATGCAAATTTGAAATATATGTCAATGGCTCAAATATTTATTTCAAATATATATATATAAAAAAAAAAAGAAAAGTAAATAGAAAAATACATCATTGATGATACTAATTTATAAGATTGAGAAGAAAAATCCAATTGAAATTGCCTATTTAGGTCCATTAACATTTAAAATATTGTGAAAATAAGATCATAATGTTTTAAGAATACTAACCACTCAAAGAAACTAAGATACTTCCTAACAGGAATAAAATAAAGAAACAGAAATCATTTAGTATATGGATTGTCAAGAATTTGTATCTTAAGAATAAAAAATATATAATGATGGAAGTTTTCTTTTAAATCTAAAAACAAAAATATAATATTTGAATGCAAGTTAATTTTATATATATATATATATATATATATATATATATATTACATCTAATACTCCAAGTATATATATATATATATATATATATATATATACTTGGAGTATTAGATGTAATTATAATTGGCATTCCATCAACAGATTTCAATGGTATAAATGGCTGAAGAGTTGGAGGGTGAAGTAGATTGAAGCCTGTCCATTAAAGTTTGAAGATTTGCTATCTTAATATAAGTTGAGCACTAATTATATATGTGTGTAGGAGATGATGATTTGGAGCAACTGACGAGTGCTGGTTCAGCACAAAATATGTATATTGGAAATCATTTATCTTTTTCACATGTGTGTGGTCATGTGCAATAGTTGTATGAGATAGAGTGCTAAAACTCAAAAGAATAAAAAGGAAATAGAAAACTACATCAATGATGGTACTAATTTGTAAGATTGAACATATGAATCCAGTTGAAATTTTCTATCTAGGGCCATTAACATTTAAAAATATTATGAAAATAAATTCATTGTGTTTTAAGATTACTAACAGCCCAGAGAAGCTAAAATACTTTCTAACAGGAATGAAATAAGAAAGAATATAAATCATTCAGTATATGGATTATCTAGAATTTGTATTATAAAGATAATATATATATATATAATGATGGAAGTTTTGTTTTAAATCCAAAAATGAAAATATTATAATACTTGGATACATGTATAATTATATATATATTTGGAATTTAGACTTAATTATAATATTGACATCAACAAAGGACTTGGGCATTCCATCATCGGATTTTCAAGAGAATGGATGGCTGAAGAACTGGAGGTTAAAGTAGATTGAAGCCTGTCCATTAAAGTTGGAATATTTTCTATCTTAATACAAACTAATCACTGATTGTACATATGTGTGGGAAATAATGATATGGAGTAATTGATGAGTGCTGAGTAACCACATATTATGTTTATTGGAGATCGTTTATTATTGTCACGTGTGGTATCACGTGTATCGGTTGTATGAGATAGAGTGGACAACTAAAGGGAGTTTGAAATCGTCTGTGTTTAGATCCCTATAATTAAAAATATAATAAGTAAATGTTTTAATTAATAATTTATTGTTGATAATTAAACTGAAATCATCGCTTACAAATATAATGGATATTCAGATAAATAAAAGCAATTTAGTAAGTAAATACTCTACAATAAATATATAGAGGATATTCAGAAGAAATGGGTAGATTAAGTTTTAGTATAAGAAAAAAAAACATTATTAATTTTTAACTAGATTAACATTATTAGAATACAACTGTGACAAAGAACAACAACTTTTAATTGGCTAAATTGAGAATAAAAGAGATAGATAAATTAAGAAATGATAATTTGTGAGATTATTGAATTTAGACTTTCTTTCTACATCACTTTTTAAAAAGTGAAAGAATACAAATAAATAAAAAGAAACAATTATTTACATTGATAAATATAGTTAAAGAAAATGATAGTTCAATAAGGTAAACAAAATATGAAAATATAAAGTATGTGTAGTTATATAAAGCAAATAACACAATTCGATTGGAAATACATAAGGTAGCCGATAAGGTGTGAAAGTCAATAGTAAGATCTTTACAAAATAGGGATATATAAGTAAGTGAAATTCTGCAGATAATGGCAAACTTAGATTATGTAAAGCATATAGTTTTAATTGTGCAATGTGTATTTTTAGGGAGGAATAAATAATTACTATTGGATTATTGGAAAGAGAAAATTGAACAATATATTAAAGATAACAGGAATTGGAGTATGATATCACTGGTGTTAAAATAAAAATTTTAAAAAAGCAGAGTGATAATAAAGTAATAACAACCACAATTTTATGTTACTAATGTGGAAATAATGAGCAGAACAATAAAATGATTAACATTCCTGAATAAATGTGTTTGATGAGGTGACTCTAAAAAAAATCAAAATCATGTACAATTTAAATTTGGACTCATTATATTGAAAAAGTCATCAACTTTCTGTAAGTCGTGCACACTTTCTTTATCTTTACACATATTTTAAATTTTTAAATAAACTTTTTTTATATATAATAGCAGAAGAATATGGACATTTTATTCACTAATATTATTACTGTTTGCTTCATATTTGAATTAGAATTATAAACAACAGTTATGTCACTATTATTCAATAATATATCCACCATTTCATACTGTAAAGTATATTCAGCTTGCAATAGTAAAAGATTTGCTTTATAATAGACAATTTTTTAATTGAAGTGATTCACTGCTTTGATTTTTCAGAACATTTCAATTTCTACTTCTCTTTAAAGACATTCCAAAAAACTCTAGGCAAGATGTTATACGTCCAGATCATGTAAAATAATAAATAAAAATGATTAAAACAACTTTGATAATATTAATGAATTCGAAAACAGAACCTGCAATGCTTATATTTATTTCTAAATTTACACATTAATTATAGCATGGATAAACCAACATGGAAAAGTAGAGCACAAAAAAAAGTCTGTCAGCCTAAATTATTTGTTGAAATTTTAAAAAAGAATGACATATCTAACTAATAAAAAAGAATGACATATCTAACTGATAAAATAATGGCATATATAACTGATAAACAAAGAATGGCATATCTAACTGATAAAAAAAGAAAAAAAAATGAATGGAAGTGTGTTTACAGAGAAAATCATAATGTTAATTCTTTATAAATCATTTTATTTTAATATTTTTTATTTTATTTTAAGAGTGGTTCTAAAAATTATACAACACTATTCTGTTAATTGTCTGATGTTTATTAAATAGCAAATGAACATTTTACTTATGGACGCTTCTACTTTATTTGAAGTTAATTGCTTTAAAAATTATTATATAAAGATGTTCCTACATACATATAAAATAGAATTATTACAAATATTTTATAAAATCCAAACAGTATCAGTAAAAGTTGTCAGTTTTGGGGGATCTGTTCTGATTTTTTTACATTACTATACCAAAATTTGTTAGAGCAAAAATTGGTACGAGGCCATATTGTGATTTTTAAATTATCTCACAGATTACTGTGAAAAAATATTTTGACATAAGTTTGACATTCTAGTATATTGATTCCATAAATAATTTTGTTAATGTCCATTACATATGTAAAAAGAAACGTTTATAAAATCTGTTATTATATATGGATTGAACCATCAATAGTTAATGAATATTACTTAATGCCAAATGTAGATTTAATCATAACTAAGTGCAATGATTTTATTAAGGTATTAAAGGATAGTTTTATAAAATATTTATGAAATAATGCCATGTTCACTCTAGTATGATTAAAAGTAATGTTTTGATATTGAATATCAATTTTATTTTAGTTAATTTTAAATTGACTTTGTTTTTTTGTTTTTTAATTTTTTTTTTAAAATTTAGTGCATAAATCTGCCTAATAAAATAACTTTTTCTTGTATAAATATTTTACATTTATCATTAATAATATTTCTTAAAACAACAACTGCAATAAAAATCAAAACAATATTCAGATATTTAGGCAATCTCATATATTCTACTCTCTCATTTCAGAAGTATATAATTTAGAGATTGTAATACTACCACTAATGTAAAATAAAAACTTAGATCTTATTTTGTAAATTGTTACATTTTTATTTACAACTGTAAAACTCACACCACTCACAACCTTGACACCATCCATCTCAGATAAATACAATAATGATTATTATTAATCATTTACTAAACTAGAGATTATCTCTAGCACAGATATAAACTTTAAACCTCAGTTAAAGATTAATATATCTGAGTTGGGTTTTTTTAAATATACAGATGAAGTTATTCACCTTTCTTTTTCCCATGTGTTATATTTTTATAAATAAATTAAACAACCTCCATACTTCCACATTCTTTTTAAATTTATATAAATAAAGATACAATAAAATACAAATGTCCCCCTAAGATACATTTCATGCTGAACCAGCATTAATCTTTATTATAAGTACTAAATTATGCCATTCTGAAACCATAGAGTAGAATATCTGAAGCCAACACTAATATCAAAAGTTTTGCTCTGAATTTTGCTGAGCAGTGATAGAATGGCAAAATAGAGAGCTAATGATGCATAAATAGAATACAGTTCATGATGTCCAAGAGACAAAGTATTCAGTTGTTTAGTGTAAATGTCATTGTTCTTTTTGTTTTAATTATTTAAAACAGGCAAAACTCACTATACGTATTGCCACACATAGCAAGCTAAAGTAATCAATGGATGCCAGAAGGCTTGTGCATAAAATCCCCATCTAGTGCCTACTCATCCAATATCTGCAGACTAGGGCTTGTGGCCTTCGTCAGTGAGGAGCCTTTGGATCTGAGAGCACTGCACCTAGATCTTAGGATCTAATGCAACCCTCCAACAGCCACCTTTTATCTCCACTTAACTACAAAACTATGAGTCTTAAACTGAAAACACCTTAATGTTTTCAGATCCAAAGGCTCCTCACTGACGAAGGCCACAAGACAGAAACTAGTCCGGGGATATTGGATGAGTAGGCACTAGATGGGGATTTTATGTACAAGCCTTCTGGCATCCATTGATTACCCTAGATTGCTGTGTGTGGCAATACATATAGTGAGTTTTGCCTGTTTTAACAACAGTTATACACAAGCATAGGAAGTAGTGATCATGTAATGTTTATTGGCTTTTAATTATTTGTTTTCGTGTGTAAAAACTTGGAAATGTTTATTTGAACAAGAGCAAAATTAATGTTCATAAATGAATAAATGATTTCATACTTAATTTATTGAGATATCATGTGGCATTCAAACATCAGAAATATCAAGTTGAGATTCAATCGAGAAACCTGTAGTTCTGAAGTCGTCAGTCTATTATTGGGCTACATCGTATAAGACAATTAGCATTTATGAAATTTACATATTTTTCTACGCCGCACACACATATAAAAATAGTGCGTAATATGTTTTGTATTTATAAACATAAAAATCTAAAATCTATATTAAATTCAAGAAATAAAAGCTATTCTCACTCATGATATCTTTTAAGCGCTGCATAAAGCAAATCTTGATCATCCTCATTGCCCAACGCTGCATGGACCTGCAATATATCAAAGTACAAAACACAGTTATTGAACCATTAAAAAGCTCGCTATAAAACGATTTCAAAAATATTTGAAATTAAAAGAAATAAATGTCTTTATAAAGAAAAAAGTACTTCCTGTAATAGAAGCTCTATTCTTTTACTAAATAAATATATTGCTTGAAGAATAGTCGGAAATATTAAAATAAGCAAAATGAAAGACTTACAAAGGAAATATCCCACATTCCTTTCACAAAATTGTTTATATCCAAACATTTAACTAAAGTAAATGATATTCGGATTAAAAAGTATATTTTGATAATATCACTGGGGAAATGTTAACTAAAACTAAATTAATTTAAAGTAATAAAATGTTTTCTTAAGCGTTCCACAGAAAGGTGACCATCCGCGACTGGAATGCTAACCAATTAGATTAATTATGTAAGTTAAAAATATAAATTTTAGAAAAATACAAAAAAAAAATAGCTTTAAATATTTTCCCTCAAAGTTCATATTGAATTTTAAAACGGTAATTGTTTAAATATAATTCAATAACGCTAGCATTTATTTTGATATAGTAGATATTAACCAGTTGATCTAAAATAATTACATTAAAATTATTTCTGGCAAAATGCCAGCTACTGTATTACCTTTTTTTTTTTAAGATCATTTATTTTTTCTTTAAATTGAATAGGTTTAAACGTTTTAATTGCGTATAGACACATACGGATAAATCTGTTTACGGAAGTTAACAGACATTATTAAAGAATTCATTTACTTTGTTAAATATAACAAGCTAAGTTTTGAATAAAAATTACATAATCATTATAATGCAAAATGAAATGTAGTTTCCTTATATTACACCTTTTTTTTTTCACATGTCAAATGCGTTGACCGGGAAGCGAACCCGGGTTTCAGCTGCTTGGAAGACAGCTATGCTAACCCCTAGGCCACCAACGCATTGACTTACATTACACTTCTGGAAATATTTATCCTTTATTTTCAACCGTATTATCTAAACCTATTTTTATCAAAATGAATGAATGAAAGTTAAAATTCACAAAAGACAAGTTTCGTTATGTCTGGATGTAATTTTAATTAAGCAGCATAATTTGGGAACATATGTTTTATTTAAATAAATTAAAAGAAAAATATTGAGTTAAAAAATATTTTGAGTTACTACTAACTGTTTGATTTAGCAAAATAGACAAGCAATATTTATCTGCTTTATTCATTACAATATAAGACATAAGATAACGCTTTCAAAACGATTATACAGATATATTAGTAGTAGTAGCAATCTTTATCGCTTGAAGAAAACGAAAAAGAGAGAAAGATAAGACAGAAAAAATAAAGCGACTTACGATTACTTTACATGTTAATCTGAAAAAGTTAATCCATGTCTTACATTAATTCTTTAGATTGCTTATTGCCATTTTTGAATAATGTTTTTGATTTGTGAAAGAAATCTTTTATTTAATATTCCTCTTCTTCTGTTGAAGGCAAATCTTAAGTTTAATTTCTCCAAAAAACATAAAAACTTTTTTTAAAGATGTACCCTATTGTTTGATTTTGTGACCTCTCCATTATATTTTCACAATATTGTGAAATTGATTCAAGCTTTTTTGAGCGGATTTATGTTATATTTATAAAGAGTGAAGTTTAGACTTCCACAAATAAAATTTTACAATAACATAATGAGGTAGCTATATTACTATAATCAAGTACACTATTTTTTAACTATAGTGTAGTTGATTATAGTAATATAACTCATTATGTTGTTGTAAAATTATTATTTGTGGAAGTGTAAAATTCACTTCTTATAAATTAAAAAAGCACTTTGTTTTTTGAAGAATTGAAATTTGACCTTTCAACAGATGAACAGGAATGAGGATAAAATATCTTGAAGATATATATATTAAAAAAGATTTTCTTCAGAAATCAAAGACATTATTACAAAATGGTAATAAACAAACTAAAGAATTAATATAGAACATTGATTAAATGTGACAGTATAGCATAGGACTCTATCTTACACCTCATTATCCAAGACTTACTATTTTACTTGAAACTCCACAAAAATATTTAACAGATAGATCCACATTCTTAAATTTATGACCATCCAAATTAAATGCAGTTTAAAATTTTTATTCCATCATTGGTTTCTAAATCATATAAGCTTTATTTCAAAAATAATAGAGATTGTATTGAAAATATTAAAACCATTCTGCAAGCCAGTATTTAAATTGGCAAGAATATCATAGTTATCAGCCTACTGTAAATTGGGAAACCAACTTTGTTTTCAATTAGTTCAAATTAAAATCTTTCCCATCTAAGATCCTGAAGTCTGTTTGCAAAAATCATTCATAAACAATTACACAAATCATCCTCAAAACTTTTAATAAGTTGTAAATAGTAAATAGCTCTGCTTGATAAAAGTTTTCATTTTAAATGCTTCAGATTCTTACCAAAAGTAATCTTTCTTCTCATACTATCATTCAGTTGCTGTAAAAGTAGTAAATAAATAGCTAATTTCACACAAAACCACAAATATATTAAATTAACTGAAACAAATGTTATGATGAAAAACAATAAGTGGGTCATATAATTTAGGCATGTCCTCAATTTCCACATTTACTTATTTTTAAAAAAAACTGTTCCTTTGGTACTGCTTGATTATCTAGAACTACATATCATTTCTGATGAACATGAAAGCAATCTATTCAGTAAAATTTTTGAAGATCCTTTGTTATAATGAATAACAATGATATTTCATGATAAACCATTAAGCATCACATGATCACTATCTTATACTAGCACATAATTGTTTATTCATTGATTACTCTGGTTGGCACAGGGTGGCAATACTGTATGGAGAGTTTTGCTTTGTTTATATTTCATGATACTTATTGAAAACGTATTTGTCCCTTATAAATTTATGAACTAGAGCAATATAATCATACTTCAAAATGATATGTCATAACTTCATTTATAGCACATACTTTAATATTTTCAGTAGTTTTGAATCTAAAATATCAGTTTAATGAAGGAGACATCTAAATTTTTGTATCACGATTCAAAAGATAAAAATATTCTCTCCATTTGGGAAGTTTAATTTGTTTAAAATACCTTCATATCTATCATATTAAATAGTCATCCAATACATAAACAAACTATGATATCATTATTAAAAGTTTCTATGTTATTTTCAATGTGTAAAAAAAATCTAAGCTAGCCATAATCAGAAAATTATCTTTTAATTATGTATTTTTTTCAATTTAATTTGCTTAATATATTTAAATATTCTTATTAATCACTGAACCACTGTTTTTAAATTTGTATTTTGTTATGAAACTTTTTGTCCATTTTATTGTTCTGCTAGGAAAAGAATTTAACACTTATTTAAAAAATCAAGTCTAATATTACAATCATTGGCAGAGGATTATCTAGGCTACTTTTTTGAACTAATTTACTCATTTCCACAACTCAGTTTAAGAAAAAAGCATGAATTGAAAATACACATTGGTTAATTTTAAGATTTAACAGATGTTAAAATTTAGAAAAGTAACAGTTTCTTTTGAAGAACAAACATCAAATTTTCTACCAATATGTCTATTTGATGTCCAACAATCAATTCCTGTAAGTTATTATATAAATCTCATTTTACATTGTAACTTTTAATTATAATATATAAGAATGACAATGTTTTAAATGTGAGTATATCTAAATTCACTTATAGAGGTGTCCTCGTGGTCATTCTCTGTGTTGTTCAAAACTGAAGAACAACAGACTTATTCTACAGATTTAATACATTATTTTCAATACATTTCAATTTTATTAAACTCTCTGATAAAAGGTTAAACCTTTTATTAGTAGTGAGATGAAAATACTATCATTAAAATCTTTATTTTTTTCTGTAAACTTTGTAAATTTGATGTTGAGGTTTAAATATTGACAAAAGAAATATTGGTATTGGTTTCCTGAAGGTTTATGATGATGGTGATTTAGGCATAGTTATATGTTAGACTATTTCCATCACCTAATATGAGTATTGAAAGTCTTTAGAAAAATTTAACTTTATTTAAATATTCCAAATACATTCAACTGTTAGTAATATCACATCAAACAGGCTAGTATACACACAATGTTTCAAGGGGTATTATTCTCCTGTCTTCTTCAAGTGTTGCTCACCTGACCAGTGACAGAAATAGCATGGGGATCAAACCTGGACTCTTAGATTGTTGAGTATTGAATTTTAAGGTAACACTCTAACCAACTGAGCCATCCTTCCAAAGGAATATTTAAATAAAGTTAAAGTTTTCTAAAAACATTCAATATTCATATTAGATGAGAGAAATAGTCCAACATATAAATACAACTAAACTTTGGTATCATTATAAAACACAATTTTTGGCATTTTTAAAAGACAACTTTTAACATTTTTATCTTTCCATTTCCAAATCTAGAAATAGATATATAAAATTCAATTTCATACACTTAGTTTTAATTGATGATCTCTTTTTCAAAAATATGTTGCAGACTTCTATCTCTTCAATTGCTCTTCTTTTCATTTGTTAATGAGTTTCATTAAAATAAATTATCTCTACCTTAAATATTGACATCTCCTTAAATTACAAAATCTGGCTTATATTCAGTTTTTACAAAGACTATATTGCCCTGCAGGACCTAGAAATCATTCTGGCACTGCAGTTCTCATTCAACTTTTGGTGAACTTCCCAAAAATAAATGTATTAGCTTTTTTATTTAATGCTACCTTGAAAGCTTTGTTTATTTTCATCATCTTTTATTTTACAAATATTATGTTACTGGAGTGAAACAGGTATGGTGAATTAATGATTTTTTATTTAAGAATGACATTTTATTTAGATTTTCCCATAATTCTTTGAAAATATATTAATTCATAATTAATATATTTTTAAAACTGAAAACAGCTTTCAAGTATCATTGCTACTCTAAATCCCTGTTTTGTGCTAGATCACTGGTAAGGAATTCCAATCCCCTATATATGCTTTTATTACTGTTTATCAATGTTCAAGGTTTTGCATGTTTCATAAACACATATATACTTGCATATAAAAAAAAAAGATTGAAATTACAATTATGGATATAATTAAAAGATAGAAAAATATTTCTCATTCAAATAAGGTCATACAATCACAAATAAAACAGACCGCTAACTGATGAGGAAAATGTGCTATGACATCTGAAACACTATATTAGCTTAATTCACCAAAAATATGTGGCATAAAAAATAAAGTTGAGAAAAATGAGAAGAAAAACATAATGAAGTCAAATAAAATAGTTTGCACCAGGAACAGCATATATTCTTTAATGATCAAATATTCTAAAAATGATTATTTGAAGTTAACTGTTATATCCTAAGATCATTTCATTATTCTCCCACTAAATATTCAGTGTTTTATATTTAAAACCAAATATGTACTGCATTATATGTGCTAGTGAATACCCTAGATATAACAATATATTAGATATAAATATGAATTAATGACCTGTACTAAGCTCCTTTGCTTTAGTTAATATCTTAAAAATCAAGTCTACAGGTCTATTGTTTCCAAAATATTCACTTTCTTATTATTTGTCTACATTTCGAATCTTTTATTATTGTAAAAAAAAATCAGTACAAAATAAAATAAAAAATAAAATAAAAATAAAGCAAAAAAACACTCGTTAGTTATTTCAAGGTGTAAAAAAAATATTTAATGCATGTATTATATAACAGTTATATGTGACAATTATTATTACATAAAAATAAATCTGACAATCATCTAACTTAATAATCTTTTTCATATATTTTAACTATCGTATATATATAATAAGAGTTTATGATTATACTATTGCATATAAATAAAATGACCGTTAATTAAAAACTATTGTAATAACAATAAAAATAATAAATATAATGACAATTAACTATTATAGACAGTCTTTCAATCGGCATTAAGTACTTTTGGTTGATTCCTTAACCCTCCTCTTAACCGGAAGTACTTCTGCGGATTGAGAGATTGTATATAATAGCAGTTGAGGATTAATTAATGAATTAACCAAAAGTACTTCTGCGGATTGAAAGACTGTATATAATAGTTAATTACCATTACCTTTATTATTTTTATTGTTATTACAATAGTTTTTAAGTAGCGGACATTTTATTTGTGTATATATAAGGATTCATTTATAAATTTAAATGTGAAATAATATGCCATATTACTCTTAGCAAGTTAACAATTAAGCAGTTGTAAAAATGTATAATACCATTATGTCATAGTTTCTTGTTATTACTCATCAGTTGTGCAAAATTCAATAACTAATCTTTTCATTATATGTATATCATTAAATAACAGTATTTCTATGAAATTAATTTTATTCAAATATTGGCAATAGTAATTTTAGATAATCAATTTTATTTTATATACATGTAGATATACTTAAAAATTTAACTCCACCATCCATTTATGAATCTTATAAATAAAGGCACATGATCTCCAGATGTGCATTTCATGTTAGATCAGCATTCATCAGTTGGACATGTCATACATGTTTTCACCATTTGTTCAATATTTATAAAAACAAAACAAATGAAATGTTCATTTGTGAAATAATTAAAACACAGTCTGTATAGCAAATAATAGTAAGTAATTAAAGATTATGTTATGATTATTTTTTAACTTTAAAATGTAATTCATTTTTGATTTAATATTTATAGTTAAAGGGTTTACATATTACCTTATAAAACAATACTATTGGAAAAATGGATTATCTCATTCTTTTAATGTGATATTTTAATAAATCTTGGTAATGAATAAATTGATTGGTTAATCATTTAAATATTATCAGAAGTTGTTAATTTAAGGTATTTTCAGTTTAGAAATGAATACTTTTAATGTCTATATACTTTATATATTTATAAGTAAAATATGATAATCAACCCTTAAGCTATTAAAAATCTTCACCTGTAATCAAGTCGGTCTGCTCAAACAATAAAGGTGGTATCACTTTTATCTATGGTCTGTTATGTTTATGTAGACTTTAACCTTTGTAACTTAACCAAGGAATGTGAGATTAATAATCCAAAGAAGTTTAAATAAACTCTTTAATCAGGCAAATATAACCTATTCTAAAAGCAGACTAATAAATAGTCAATTATAACTTCAAGATTCTGAAAGCAGATTAATTATAGTCATTTATAACTCCCAAATTCCAATAAAGTATATATTCACTAAGTTAATAAGATCAATAACTCAAGATTAAAATAAGTTAATAAATGTTGATAATAACAATCAACCCTTAAGCCATCAACAATTTCAGTAGTCAAGGCAACCACCTTTAACAATAAAGGTGGTACCACCTTCATCTGTGATATATTGTGTTTCTATAGACACTAAAGATTGCAGCTTGATTAAGGAATGTCTATATAAATAGAAGACTATAGATAAATATAGTACCACCTTTAGTGTTCAAGAAGGTTACCTTGACTACAGGTTGATATTGTTGATAGCTTAAGGATTGATTGCTATTATGAGTAATTAACTTTACTGTCTTATTAAGTAAAACATAAAACACTCCTTTAAATAACCCATGTCAACCAAAAAACTCTTTAACAATCATTTACAGAAAGACAGCACTCATATCATTCTCTGAGTGATGGCTATATGAGTAATTTTTAATTTCTGTTTCATTCTATAGCTAAGAATATAAAGATATATATTTGCTGACCAATATATTGTTACTGAAGTTGCCTCAGATAAATAAACCCTAATGCAGCTATAGCAGTTTTATGTTTATTCTGTTTGTATTCAAATCCAGCTTTAGTAGCAAGGCAGTAGATATATCATTGAATTAAGATGCTTTTGACATTCACACATTTTTACATATACAATTACAATACCATAGCTCTCTTGCTAAAAATCCATTCTCAGTAAATAAATTGTAATTTCTTTGATAGCAGATTGTTGATATTCTATTGGTTTATTTAATCATGTGGACTCTGTTGTATATTTTTCAAGTTATTTAAAAAAAGTATATTTACACGAGTTATTTAAAATATATATTTTACAGGAGTTATTTAAAAATGTGTATTTTATGTATGTATTTAAAATGCATATTTGCGTAAGTTATTTGAAATAGATATTTTACGAGTTATTTAAAAGTAATATTTGAGTAATTTATTTAAGAATCAATATTTTGCGTGAGCTATTTAAGAATCCATATTTGATGTAGATCAGGGGTCCCCAACCTTTTTGCACTTAAGAGCACATTCTATAATACCGGCCAGGTTGCGGGAACCATTTATTTTTTCAACCAGGTGGTGGGCATCATTTATTTTTTAAATGTAAATTTATAGTTGGATAGTGTTAATAATACACATAATGTACAAAAAAGTATTTATTTCAAAAAGTAAAATTTTAACATAATTAACGTTTATATTTTTACGCTGTGAAAGTATAGTATGCCCTACAATTTGATTACAATATAATACAATAATTTATAAGAAATTTAAAAAATTAAATTTATTTGTATCAGATAAATAATTTTTTATAGTGTTCGGATAGTGGCAGGCACACGTAAAATTGTCTGCGTGTACCATAGTGCCCGCAGGCATAGGGTTGAGGACCCCTGATGTAGATTATTTAAAAATCAGTTTGTTTGATATTAGAGATAAGTTATACAACATATAATTAATGTTTTAAGTTCTAGTAAATCTTTAAACTTTTTTTATAACTCCATTTAATTAGAGAATAAGAAGCTATGCAGAGATTCTTAAATCAGATTCTCATTATCGCTTTTATCATGTGACTTAATAATCTCATTTATGAACTGATCGGTGGTAGTAGCACTGAAAGAAGCTAAGATTTGTCGTAATTAATTTATAAAAATATTAAATTAGCATTGTGAATGTGTTGCTAGTTAGCATGAATATGCATATCTCCTTGCTATACCTATAAGGATCTACATCAGGATCATTTCCACATCAAGTCATGCCTCGAAAGTTTACGCAACTGTGACATTTATTTGTATTTGAAGGAACCAAAGCGTTCCAAAGGGCTCGTAAGCCACTCTTCTACTTACTTGAATAAAAGGGCCTCTTCGTATTATAGCAACCAGACTGGTCTGGGAAACTATTTACTAGGTAATAAACCTCAATTAAGAACACATTCGAGGTGCATTTATTTTGATACTATAATTTATAACACACTAGAATCTGACATTCAACTGCCACACCTTAGTTCAGCTTTCCTAGAAAGTAACTTTGGCTTTGATCCGATTCAGAATATGGGTTAATGCGTTTGTCTGTATAGCAATTATATATTATGCAAATATCTTTATAGTTGAGTTCAAACTTAGTAATAATAATACAATCTCTATCAGTTACAAATAACTTGATCACTCTAACTATTACTGATTTCCACTATATAGAACATAGTGTGAGTTAGGACATGGGAGATGGTATAAGTTTATTAAAAAGTCATAGACTAATTAAACATTTGTAAACCAAATAAACCACTCACCTGCATGTGAACACTATATAAATTGCTTTATAATATTATCTTATAACCCTGAACCAGTCACCTGTGTGTGAGACCTATATAATTAGCTTTGTAACCCTGCATCACTCACCTGTGTGTGAGCACTATACCAATTACTGTAATATATTCTTCATAACCCTGAGTACTCACTCACCTGCGTGTGAGCCAGCTATACACAACTTATTTTGCTTTATAATTTATTAAGTATTATACTAAATTTATGAAATATAAATTTGTCTCAGTCTCCATTCTTGCTCATTACCTTTTGAATCACTAGCTAATTTAAATAATATGTAGTGGGGGTGGGTGTCATGTTTTACTGCTTTGCTATTGCTGGAACATGAATAAAGAGATATCAAGTGTAACCTCAGGCATGTCATTTGCTATGGGTTGACTTGGAAGCACAAGCAAGAGAGTTGAGGTATGACCAGATGTAGGATATTACTATCCCAACTTGGCCAGATTTTGGTTCTCTGGCTCAAACTCTCAGTCTGTTGAGAAAATATACAAACCTGACCATTACACTATATAATAATATTGTTATACCATGGTTAATGATTGAATGAAAAAGGAATTATGTAGGATTAATTAATGGTTCATTGCTGAAGGTTTTATGTTTAATTTTATATAGGCATATTCAATTCCATAGTATTATTTTAGAATATTTTGATTATTATATTTATTTCATTCGATATTACATATTTTTTCTGGAATGTTTACCATGCTATATAATAATATTGTTGTTCCATGGTTAATGATTGAATGGTGAATGAATTATAAATCATTAATTAACAGTTCATTATTACTCAAGATGTCATAAAATGCCATAAGCTGGCAGTAACGAAGATTTTATGTTTAATTTTATATAGGCATATTTAATTTTGTAATTCTATTTTAGAATATTTTGATTATTGTATTTATTTTGTTTGATTTTTTTTTTCTGGAATATCTACCACGAGTGTAATAATATTGTTGTTCTGTGGTTAATAATGATTGAATGACAAAGGTTCATTGCCACTCAAGGTGGTATAAAAAGACATAAGCTGGCTGTAGCGAAGATTTTATGTTTAATTTTATATAGGCATATTCAATTTTGTAGTGTTATTTTAAAATATTTTGATTAATATATATATATATGTTAACTGGCATTATGATTTTTATTCCACTACTTACTGAACAGTCAATGTGCTTCTTATGGTATATAGAAATATATATATATATTACTGATTTTTTTATTACGTCTCTTTTAATTCTTTGCATGACCCCATCCATAATACATAAATGTTTCACGGTGGAGAAATTTATATATGTGTATTAACAAACATCACTCTTGGATATTTTAACCCATTTCATATCACATCCATTACAACAGATATAATGTTATTTCTTTATAAATAAATACAAATATTAAATTTTGTATATGCATGTGTGCTAATTGGTTATATACTAAAAACGAATATAGGCTTGAATTCAAATTTTAATTTTAGAATCTAAATTCAAGTTTAGCGTTCATTTGCATATTTATTTTGTTTTAATAACAATTACTTTCTTTCTGATGCTTAAATTAATAATAATATTGTATATTAATGATTCTTTCCAGAACTAAACGCGTTATTTTCCTGCTTCTTTTCATTCACATATATTTAAAATTAGCATTAAAAACTTTTGACTTTTGCTCCCACACCTGCAGTAACTATTAAAGTCTATTTTTATTAACAATAATACTTTGTCATAAATAAAACTATACTGCTGATAAAATAAATTTATTATTAAAATATAAATTAAAGAATGGAAAAAACAGTAATATCAATAATTATTTTAAAAGTGAATTTTCAGATTTTTTTTTTTTTAAGAGAGTGTTAGCCGAGAGGTCATCGCAGCTGCCTTGCAAGCAAGTAGTTGGTTGCAGACGGTTGTGGGTTCGCGTCCCGGCTGATGCTATGACATATAAAAAAAAGGAAAGATAGAGAGTGTTTCTTATAGAACTAACTGTATTTATAAAAATAATTTTATAATTAGATATAATAATATGTTGGACTATTTCCATCATCTATCATTAAATGTTGAATGTCTAAACAATTTTAAACTTTATTTAAACTTTTCCAAATACAAACAACTGTTAGTATAGCACATAAACACAACACAGTTTAGTAGACTGTATAACGTTTTCAGTGGTGTTATTCTCTGATTTTCTTCAGGTGTTGCTAGCTTGGCTAATGGTAATGCTAACATAGGAGTCAAACTTATACCTTTAAATTTCGGGGAACTATTTATAATTAGTCTGTTCTACGCAATTTAATACAGCTGTGGAATGGCAGATTTGGAGGCTAAATATTCTGTTACTTTGGGCACTCAAAAATCATATGACTTATGAAATTTATTATTAATAAAAGACTTAATAAATTTAAAACCAGGAAAGCCAAAGATCTATCCGTCATCTCAACAATTTAATTTTTAAAAAATATATTTACGTTGATAATGTAAGCAATACTAACAGTGTAAAATTACATAATTTTAATGATCATAAAAATCTGGATGAAAATCTTTGAAAGAATAAGTGTGGTTTTTAAGTTGGTAAAATATAAATAACCATTAATAATACAAGAGTAAGATGAAGGATAGAGGTTAAAAGAATAGAATAAGATTTGATGTAGACTTCATGATACAGTCGAAGCTGTAATTAATAATAAAAGTTTTTTTTTTTTGCTGAAAAGTGTGAGAGTTTTGAAATTCAATATTAATAATACAATTTGTTGGACAATCAATAGTATTGACTAGACTATATGATCTATTGAAATTCTAGAATCGACTATGGTTCATGTCTGTTATTATGGGAAAACATTTTAATATATTTATTTCTGCTATTAATTAAAAGAAGTCTTATATTATATATTATATCCTTTTTTATATAATATAAAGTTATTTCATCATAGCTTTGAGCATTGGGACACATAATGATAGACATATCAACATCCATGATTCTGTTAAGATTTGGGATATTAAAATAGATGATAGTCATTAATATAATAAATAATTAGTAATAATGATTTTTTTATTCAGTAAATAGGATGTAAATAACACAATAATATAAACTTTATACAAGAAAAATTATGAAAAGTTTAAAATCTAATAGCTAAAATTATAATATATATATAAAGTAAAAACATCCAAAATATTATTTAACATAATATAATCAATGATATAAATATTTTTTAAAAAAATCAAATAACGAGCGCTTATTCAATTCAAAGAATATTTTTGCATATAGTTATTAAACAAACTACGTCCGACAGGAAGTCCTAAGAAAATTTAGTATAGTTCAAAGACATTTAGTAAATAATCATAATTTTGCAACTGAAAATGTGGGATCTAAGTGATGTCTTACATATCAAGAATCTCGATATAAACGAATAATATCTAGTAACCTAGGAATCTGATAAAAAAAATTTAACATGGGTCACAAGATCTGCCAAGAATTGTATGAATTGTACAATTCTATAATCTGATTAAAGAAATATATTATAATCTTTCAATCTTTGATAACTAAAAAATATAAATAGTAGTAAAAGACAACTTAGGTAAAAACTTAGATAAATAAAAGAACATATACTTTACTTTATTTAATCAGAAGAATGAAAGTCATTATGATTTGACCAAGATAATCTAGAATCAATAAATACATATAGTTAACAATAATTATTAATAAGTAAAATATTAGCACAAATATAAATACTACTGCTATGCAAAAAGTAATTGTTACCAACACTGATGTCAAGAAAATATAGTACAAATTTATAAGAAAAAAGATGTACCCTTTTTATTTTGTTCAGATTAGCTGTTAAACACTTCAAAGCTAACCATTTGCTAGTTAAATCATATATTATTTTTTCACCGATAGATTTATAAAACTGCATCAAAAGAAAACAATAAATCCTTTATTTTAAATGTAGTGAATATATATCATTTATGCAAATTAAAAATAAAATAGAATCTAGGATTGAGTTACTTATAGTATTTCATGATTAACTATTATAAAAGAGTTAGTAGCACCAGATATATTTGTTGCCTTCTTTCAATCCTTTAAAGAGCTTGCATTAATCTAAAATAGATGGTATCAAAGTTGTGAATATAGAAAATTTGACATTTAAAAATCAAACTGCAATAATTTAATTTTACAACTAGTTTTATTAAAGATCTTTTTTCCCCCAAAGACGTCAAAAAATAATAACATTGTCTCCATAGCTGTTTGACACTGATCGGGCTAGTTTGGGTAGGATAGGCTTTAGTTACATTTCAAATATCCTACTTACTTTTAAATATTTAAATAAAATTTTACTATAGCTACGTTGGCGTTATTTCAAATAAGATTCTTACAGTTGTTTGAAACAATGCTGCTTATAATTTGATATAATACGATTTAGTATCTATGATATGATTTCTAACAAAGAATTATAAGTTTGTAGAAAATATAAATATAGAAATAATACTGATACCATTGCAAATCATCTTCAAATCATCAATACTGATGAAATAAACAAAGAATTTAGGATTGATGAAATTTAGTTTATTTAGATCATTTAAAAATAAATGTAATTTTTAAACGAATGTGATTTAAAAATGAGTTGAATAAAAAAGAAACAATTAAGATTATGTCATAGCTTTATTGATCTCTGCATTGTAAATTTTCACATTGTTTTGATGTAACTTATTTTGGTAATCAGATGATACATTGGTGAATTCATATTCTTCATTATCATAATAATTTTATTCCATAATAATATGATTGACCTATAAAATGGGAAATATTAAAATTTTGATGGGTAAACAATACAAATGTATATTGAAGTGTTATTTTGGAGATAGATGACTTTGATGGAAATAAAAAAAACCAGTTACAATTAAAAATTATATATTACTAATCCAATAATTTATTAAGTTTGCAACCTTTCTTATTATAACTACGATATTTTCAAGATGAAACATAAATCAGGAAAAGTACAAGTAAGAGATTTTTTAAATAGATAAAACCAACTTACTTTTGTGAAATTTCTCTTATGACATTGAATAAAAAAATTATTAGAAATGATTTACTCTTTAAATTGTTGAAACATGGATTAAATAATTTTAATATGAACAATTGAAAGAAATGATGAGAATTTTATATTCCCATATATATATATATGACCGTTTTCAATATTTTTATGATGGCTATGCAATCTAAAGTTTCATTTTTGCATTGTATCTACTAGTAACGTGGGATGATAAAATACGTTTTTCTTTAGTGGAGAAGTGTTTACAAGTACTGCAAGCCAAGTATGAAATGGAGCTTTCATTTTTCATGGATTTTTCCAAAAATATATTTATAAGAATTTTGACCAGCAAGCATTTTTATGCCAGAACAATTTATTTATTGAGATGGAAATGGTAAAAATACTATTTCTATAAACTATTGCAAAGATGAAAGTATTTCTGAAGTTTTAAAAGTAATGTGCATTTATATTTTCATAGGCTAGATAATGGGTTCCTGTTGACAGTTTTACAATATTTATTATTAAAAGATAATGTGAAACAAAAATAACTTTCATTCTACCTTATCTAAATATATATATATACTAACTAAAAAAAGAAAAACTAAATTGTGTCTTTTGAACCATCTTTAAATCTTACTTTTTTAGCTTCTCAACGCCAATATACCTGTACCATATACATGTAAATGGTACAATATATATATATCTGTTTTGAAATTAGCACAATAATTTTTTTACATTATCTACCATTCAATGACTTGAATTTCAATCTAGCCCAGATTCACCTAAATTTTTTTTCATATTCCAAACAAGTTTAAAATTTTTTTGTGTTATTTCATTACCAACTCTCATAGTTGATAAATGGGATGTAGTTATTCTGTAATTGTTCTTAATTATAGAATAAAACCAAGATGGATAAGATTTCTCCACCAAAAGGCAGACATTTTGATGAGCATTTTTATTTTTTATTGTAATTTTACAAAAGGTTGTGGAGAGATTTTTGAATTTTGTTCTGTCAGTTAAGCAATTTTTGAAGCTAGATTCCACATAAAAATATATATACTGCAGATAAGATGAATGAAATAAAAAAATTATAAAGGATAAATGAATTATAAATTGTTAAAACTATAATGGTAGTCTAAACATATATTATTATCACTTGGTAATGGAGGTTTGCCTTCAAAAATTGTTGAATACTGGGGTTATAATAATATTGGCGAAGAATTGCAAATCATTAAGCGATTATTTATAATATGATCGCAATATCCTTTGCCAAATGATTGTTTGAAGATATAAAATCTGTTTTTGTCCAGCGTTGGTGGTCGAGCGGTCAGCACAGCTGCCTTCCAAGCAGTTGTCCCAGGTTAGCGGGTTCGCTTCCCGGCCGATGCTATGACACGAGGAAAAAAAAATCTGTTTTTAAGCAAATTATTTAAATATTTAATTTAATATACACTATAATTTGTTTATACATGTATTAAGATAAATTATATTTTAAAATATTTGTTCCAAACATATTTCTTCAGTTTTTATTTTTTAATATTTTTTCCTGAGCTATATTTTGACTTCTTTTTTTTTTGTATTAGATATCTATATATTCATATGGGCGTATATATATTGTATACCTATATGAGGTTATGATATGTTTAAATAGAACAAAAATGCTTTAATTTTATATTTTTTATCAAGCTTGGGACCAATTAGAGTATGGTTGGCAGAACAAATTGACGCATAAAGAGCGCGGTATCTGAATAACTTATTCATAAAATAGCGTTTAGATGTAGGAGTAATAAATAGAAAAAAAAAGAGAAAAGGTGAAAAAGTATTAAGTTTAAATTACATTCTAATAGATATGATTAAAAAAATAAGATTCTTACTTTTCTTCGAAATTCTATGGCAATTTTATATTCAAGAATGTCATCTCTTTCCATACTCTTTACATGCTGCGATCTATTCTATACCCAGCGCCTTCTATTGATATTTTTGTTAACGAAACATTTTTTTTTTTTACATTGAAAATAAATGTACACTTCTTTGACACTTTTTTCTATTAAAGATATTCGTATAAATTATAGTTAACAAGAAATTAAAGCTGTTTTAATAATACAGTTCACAATTTTTTTAACAAAGTGTATATATAGATTTGCGTTGTTACCAAGCCCTAAATTTATATAATTAAACTTAACAGAACAAACTTTGGCCCTTCCTGATGTTTATACTGGCTGTGGTAGTTTTCTGTCATTTCTGCAAATTTGTAAACATGCATAGGTTTAGTAAATTTTCTATGTTGTTGTTTACTTTTTTTTTATTATTTATACTAAAAGTTTTTTATATTAAAATTTCACAGTGTAAATATAATAATCGCATAAAATATGTGGTATTATGTGAATTAAAAAAAAAAATCTGAAAGTTATGTCTTTTGTTGTTTATATAAAATAAAGTGAAAAAGGATTTTTAAAATTTGTTCCGTGTTTTGTTTTGCCATACAATCCTATGATTTTTTATGCAGTTTTTTTTTTTTTTTGTTTGTTTGTTTGAAATTATGAATGTATTTTTTTTTTGTTCTTGGTAAAATAAAAAATATTTATTTATTATATAACTCGATACTGCATCTTAATTATATAGATATAATAAACATCTCCATACTTCCCCGTTCTTTTTAAATTCACTTAAATAAAGATATAATAAAAGACAAATCATCCCCAAGATGCATTTCATGCTGAACCAGCACTCATCAGTTGGAATGCAACAATTTACTCTAGATAAATACTTTTCATATAATAAAGATATATATGAGAGATAATGACCTGGTCCAACTGATGAGTGCTGGTTCAGCACGAAATACATCTTGGGGGTCATTTATCATTTATTATATCTTTATTTAAGTGAATTTAAAAAGAATGGGGAAGTATGGAGGTGTTTATTATATCTATAAGATATTAGACATGGAAAAGAGAAAGGTTAATAACTCCGTGTGTGTAAAATAAATAAAAAATCAGATATATTAATCTTTAACTGAGATTTAAAGTTTATATCTGTGCTAGAAATAATCTCTAGTTTCAATAATGATTAGTAATAATCATTATTGTATTTATCTGAAATGATGGCATCAAAGTTGTGAGTGGAGGAAGTTTGACAATGGTAAATGAAAATGTAACAACACTTAATTATATACCGTAAGATAGATTTTGCAATTCTATATGTATAATAACAATTGTATATTCGTTTATTTACATGATGTTATCAATAAAATTTGCTTTAAAAGTAACGTTGGTAACATTAATTTTTCCACGTATTCATATTGTATATAGCTATACAGATAGAAAAAATCTTTAAAGTCATCTAAATTGTTTGCCCAGAAAATAATTTAATACATCATACGTTATAACTTATATACACATAAATTACAGTGTTTAAATACAATATTATTATTTATCAAAATAAAACTTGTCTTATAAAAATATATATTAAAAGCTATAAATAAATAGAACATCCCAATATCTCAAAATATATTTTCACTATCTAAGACTAAGGTCTCAAATCAAAATCCCTTTTATGGGTACTCAAATAGAAATCTACAAACTAAGAATTATGGTCTAAAACATGGACTTCTTATGAAGTTCCAAACAGCTTCCTTTTCCAGATACAACAGTAAAGCCATTGGATTTGATCTTTCTAAACGTTACTTGAGTCTCACCATCAGACTCAGGATAATTCATGGTTGTTATGCTGCTAGTCTACTTTATTAATTGGATTCACAGCAATATATTCAAGTGTGTGTGGACAACTCAAATCATAAATCACACAAATACCAATATATGCATTCGATTAGCAGAATTTAAGAACTTAGTAATGTCATTAATTAATCTATCTTCGGTTTGGTAACTCTAAAAGTTTATGTTTAATATTTTATTAATAGTTAAGTTGATTAAAAATTCATAGTTTAAAAATTAATTTGATCTGGTTGTTGAAATATAGTATGCATAAGTGCCATTTTGTGTACAAATAAGTAAATAAATATGCATGAAAAAAGCTATTTGTTGAATAAACACTAATAAACTTTCAGCTATTATGACTAAAACATATTGCTTAATCTTGACCATTTTTGATCAGAGAATTCAACCTGCATATCTGCATTTTTTAAATTAGAGTGAATTTTGAAGACTGCAATTTACAGCAACAAGCTCTGCAAAATAAAAATCAAATTTGGTATTTAATATACATATAGATGATAACAGATGGACAATTAAAATCTTAAACTGGATTCCAATAGATTGTAAAAGACCCAAAAAGAGACCACATGTGATATGGATAGATGAAATAAGAAAGTATGCAGGGGTGATGTGGAGAAGAGAGGCTAGAGATTGGAGAAGATGGATTGAACTTGGAGTGACCTTCATCCTGCAGTGAATTGATAGTGTTTGACAATGATGATATATATATATATTGTCTAGAGTCAATACATGTATTTTTAAAAAATAATAATTGAATAAGATATTCCTGAAAAATTCATAAACCGTTTCAGTTTGAAGCAGCTAGACCAAAATTAATGAATCTTGAGGTCCATATTCTACTATTCTATTATTATACCAAAATTATTTATAATAAAAAAATTGCAGTTTCACTTTAACAACATGTAATTTTATATTTACAATTTATTATGAATGTCCTCTATCCATATAAACATGTATTATAAATATAGAACTATGTTAAACGTCAATTTGTTTAATTCTAATTACTAATTTATTTATTTTTTTAGTTTTGCAATTTTATTCAGTCTGTTAATTTTCTATTCATTTTTTAAAACTTTTGCTATTCAATAAGTCTTATGTATTGATGAAAAAAATTATTTACTCTTCTAATTGTGTCATTGGAGCTCTGGATAATGGAACCAATAATTATTAAAAAAACTATTACTGTAATCAATGGCAGCCCACTATTTATCCAAATACTTAGCTCTAAGTAATACTTTTCTGAAGAGATACTGAAATAGTCACTTCTAATTTTAAGTTTTTGAGTAGTTGCAATCTTTAGTAAAAAAGTAAAACAGTTTTTTTTTTTTTTATAACCAGGACCCATCTGTAAGGAAAGTCTTTCCATTTCCTGCAATTTCCGGGTGATGAAAGTTGAAAGAAATTTTCATTCTTGTTTTACTTTCCAGTTAAAAAAACTACATACCCATTTACTTTCGAATGATGGGTGTTTAATTAAATGAGTTGGAAATGAACTAGCCATCAGAAGTAAAAATCCCAAGCTTTTTGAAAAGAATGCCAATCAATTTGGATTTGAACTCTAGATCATAGACAATGCAGAAAACCAAATATTTATCATCTATGTAATGATATCTATTCATAAAGCATCAATATCTAAATATTTTCAAATTGAGAGAAAAATTGATTACTAAAAATAAGAAGCAAAACACAAAATTTTCTAATCCTTGCAAGAAATTTTAAATCTATTATTAAAAAATATGATTACCAAAATCACACTTTTCTTTATTTTTGCCATAATATCCTATAAATTCAATTTATCCAAATCACTTCAAACACTTTTTAGCAAAACTCTTTATTTGTACATATACACATACCCACATTTCGAGTGACCCGCAGTCTTCTTCAGAGACAATTTATTTTGATCTTTTAAAAAAAACGTTTTTTTTTTCAAAAAATTATCTTATGCCCTAGAGTTTTGCTAAAAAGTGTTTGAAGTGATTTGGATAAATTGAATTTATAAAAAATATGGTTATTTTTAATACTATTTTTAAAAATACATCATCTGCAAAAAAAAAAAAAAAAATCTATTAAAAATATTTTTTGAATTCTACAGAGAATTAAAAAAAACAACTACTAATATTATAAAATTTATTTTGAAAATAATAATGTCAATCTAAGTTGTTGTTTTTCACCTTTCTCTATGATTATCAGTAGTGTGAGCCCTCTAAAAAATACTAAGGAATTTGGACTTAGTTATGATCATATTACTACTTTATTTAAAAATACCAACTTTAGTATTTTGGATAATTCAGTAAACAGAAGTTGAAGATATAGAGTATTAAAAATCATGGAGGCAATAAAACTAATTAGAAGGGGTAAGTTTTTTTTCTTTCACTTTACATCTAAAATCATGGCTTCAGTGATGTTTTCCCTTGTATGAAATAAAGTTTTAGAGCCATACTTAAAATAATAATAATAATAATAATAATAATAATAATAATAATAATAATAATAATAATAATAATAATAATAATAATAATAATAAGAAGAATAAGAAGAAGAAGAAGAAGAAGAAGAAGAAGAAGAAGAAGAAGAAGAAGAAGAAGAAGAAGAAGAAGAAGAAGAAGAATAATAAGAAGAAGAAGAATAATAATAAGAATAAGAAGAAGAAGAAGAAGAAGAAGAAGAAGAAGAAGAAGAAGAAGAAAAAGAAGAAGAAGAAGAAGAAAAAGAAGAAGAAGAACAACAACAATAACAACAGTAATGATGATAATAAATGGCTTTATCCTCAATGTAAAAAAAAAATAAAAAATAAAAAAAAGTATTCATGGAATTAACATGTTCTATGAAAAATTATGAACAGCTCTGCCCAAAGTAATGAAGATAATTAAAAGTCATTTCAATGAATAAGAAAGTCATGCTCATAAATATAAGTTTTATGCTGATATTATGGGTTGTTCTTTTATTATCTTCTCTGAATATATTAGTACTTGCTAAATTATTCCTTAATTCTATTCATCAAGCTTTTAAATTATTCTGCATTAAAAAAAGTTATGAGAATCAATAACCCAGTTACAAACATAAAACACTTTATAAACCTGAAGTTAAATATGACAATTTCTATTTCTCTTCACCAGGAAAACTAAAGTTCTACTTTCATGACTGATCTTAGAAATATTGTCAAATTAATATAATTTGGGCCACAATACTTTTTTTTTTATTCTCCAGTGGTATTTTTAGTGGAAGAACTGATTCACTTACTTTATTACTTTTTAAAAATTTGTTCTATCAAGTTATTCATGTTCAAGCATAATTTGAAGAACTGTGACTCTTTTTTGTGCATTAAATAATGCACAAACATCAATGGCTTTACTGCTTGAGAGTGTCTGTGTGCCAGAATAACTGGAATCAAGCAGAGAATCTAAATACAATCTTTAATACTCAACCACTGCAATAATTTAATCAAGTGGGTAGCTTTGCTGACAGCTAGCTGGTGGAAGGTTCCTGTGCATACACATAATGAACAGCGCCACCTAGAGTCTGGAAGAAAAACATTTCTGCTTTTGGGCCTCCTACCCTGTATAGTTCTGTGTGCTGGCACAGAAACAACACCTCTAGTGGCCATCGAACACCTCCTACACAACTACCAGAACATTTGAATAAAATAATTAATTGGACAAATAACAATGAAATTTAAACTGCAAAAAATCACACTGCAAGCATATACAAATACATATCTGTTGATATGCCTGGATAAATTTACTAGTATATTAAACCAATTTTAACCTCTCCAAAGATATGTGCACATAATGCATAAAAATCACTTAAGTAGCTATGTATAATAAATTAATGGATTTGTTTTTAATGCAAGAAAATAATATATATATAAATAATATAAAATTTTAAAAAGAAAAAAAAATTGTCGATTTTCTCCATTATCTCTTCTACTAGCAAATTAATGCTAGCATATTGAATATACTTTTATTTGTCTATAACTGTTAAATATTGTATTAACTTGATAATTCTCATCTTCTTTAAAAGTTGTTGAAAGTTTTCTCAGAAAAAGCACTGTTGTTCCACACTTTAGATTATAGGTATTAATTTAATCAATGTTAGTATAATATTTTTATTAAGTTTTGTTTTAGCCATAGCTCTTATGTTTGTAGCAGAGATATCAATTCTATGCACATTTCATCTTATGGAACAGACAATAGGTATGCTATATATTATTTAAAAATTTAATTGTTTTTGGAGTATTGGATATAGTCTGTCAATATAGTATAGCATACTTATTGTCTGTTCCATATGATGAAATGTGCATAGAATTGATATCTCTACTACAAACATAAGAGCTATGGCTAAAACAAAACTTAATAAAAATATTATACTAACATTGATGAAGTTTACATTTAGAGCATGTTTTTATAATAAATACAAACAATGAATACCATTGTCATAGCAATATTGAAACATATAAAGATAACTTATTGTTTTTATTACTTATCTAAACATGATATTAGTTTTTCTTCTTGTAGCCATTGCTGTCAGTTTTTTTAAAAAGTTATATATTTAATGCTTTAAAGCACCCTATTCTCATTCAGCTGGCAGCTCATTAACTTCAACTAACTTTGGTTTCTTTTGAGATTTTTGTATATCCACAATCCTTCCATGCAATAATCTGTGTTGAGCCAAAATCAAAAGCAAAACTACATGTTTTTCAAAAAATATTGATTTGTTATGACTTGTATTTTGATTAATCTTCCTTTAATTTACATTTGCTTCAGATTTGTCTATACAATTAGAATGTTATGTTAAAGATAAGATGGCCATTTTTATCTTTATAAAAGTCGCGATCTTGTGTCGTGGTTTGGGAGGTTCCTCTATGGCAAAATATGCTTCACTATTATGAATTTTAAGCTGAATGGAATTCATATTAAAACCTGGTTAAAAAGTACTTCTATTAATGATAAATTTAATTTTAAAAACAAGCTATAAAGAGAAAAAAACAGTTAATTTGAAACTACTCTTTTCTAAACATAAGGTTATAACATTATAATTATAAGAATGAAATATTATGATTAAAAGTCTTTATATAAATTAATTATTAATATAAACAAAAGTATTTTTTTTATTTTATAAAAAAAAAAAATTATAGTGTCCAATTTTCACTTATACTATTTCATAATATTTAGTTGCCTTAATGTGGTCTATGTACTTATCATTTGTTGAAGAATTAAGTGTTTTTCAATTTAAATTCAGGGCAAAATTTTTATTTGCTTTTATACAGAACTCCACCATTATTATCGTTATATTTTAATTCCTTCCTCTCAGCTTATCTGTTAAGAGAAATTGGTTTGAGGCTCTAGACTTTTCATTTAATTTGCAGACTTAAGAATTAGATGGTTATATGATTTGACAATTCTCTGAGCCTCCACATGCATAAATATCTTTTTACAGAAGGCAAACAGTTAATTATTCTATACATGTAAATACTGCAGTGTTCATTTCATAATATCACATTTCATAATGTGGAATGCTATTTAAAATTAGAAACAACTAAATTCAATGTTGGACCTTCTCCATTTTACTTAATATGGTTGTTTATCTTTTATTTAGCCATCATATTGATGAATTATATTTATCAAAGTCTTTTTTAAACTGTCATAATACATCTTTTACCTATACTTTATTTTTGTGTGTGTGATTTTATTGTCAGAATTTTTTTACTTTTTGCTAAGTTGGTTAAAATGGCTTAATTTCACATTTTTACATTTCTCTAAATAATAGCTTATATAATGCTATTCTATATATGTATTTACACATATGTATGATCATGTATTTGTATATATATGTTTTATTTTTTTATTAGTTACATTCAATTTAATTAGTATTTTTTTAATTGATAATATAATTTATTTATTAATATTATATTACAATGAGAAGGTTTATGGTATTAGATATTGTTATTTACTTTCTTGTTAATTATATGCACTCATAACTTTCATTAAAGTCATTAATGTGGATTTCGTAATTTTTTATCTTTAATCAGAAGTTCATCAAAACATCATATGATCACCATTTTTTACATTTGCACAAGTGTTTTACATAGAGGCAAAACTCTCCATACAGTAACACAACTCAATATAAGCCAGAGTAATCAATGGATGTAAGAAGATTTTTGCATAACATGCCCATCTATTACCTACTCATTCAACATCTCCAGATTAGTTTCTATCTCATGGCTGACATCAGTGAGAAGCCTTGGATCTGAGGACATTGCACTTAGACCTTAAAATCAAATACAACCCTCCAACAGCCTCCTTTCATGTTTTTCATTAACTATAAAGCTTTGAGTTCAAAATGAAAACACAACTCACTTTAGCAACTGTAAATTTTGGTGTCTTCAGTTCTCTAATAACCACAATCACTATCATCCTATTGGTCAGCATTGGTATTAAACCACTAAACATCACATGATCATCATTTCCTATGCTTACACAAACTGTCTTTGTGTAAGTTCATCAAAATATGAAAACTGGAATTTAAATTAATATATTAAGTTTCAAATATTAATGCATGTTTACATTTTCTAAGCTGCTATAAAAAATGATCACTATCCAATGACAAAGAGATTGTTTTATATTTCAAAATTTAAACCCATAATTGTCATAGTCAGAAAAGTCATCATTGGTTATATTACAGCTTAATAGAACTAATAGATATTTTAAAAAAATGATTGTTTTAATTGTATTAATCCAGAAAAAAAATTTTAAGCAGATATTATACTTACAGAGATTCTAAACTTTTCAACATTATTCACTAAAAAACTGTAGCAAAATTTATTTCACAATAGTGCCACGTAGTGTAAGCCCTATTAAACAAACAAAATCCAAAAATTTGTCACAAAAATAATAAAATTATTAACATAATAAGTCTATCAATGATTTAAAAATATGACTATTATGATTTATTCAAGCAAATTGAAAGAATAATTGTAAAAGTATATACCAGTGATTGATTGGATTTAAATAAAGGAAAGTTGTCTCTGCCTTAAATAAGTTTTATCATAGCAATCCTTATTAAAAAAGAGTATTGAAGATGGATTCAAAACTGAGGATATATTTCTGATTTAACTTTAGTTTTAAATACTGTTTGAAAAATGGTATTTTTCTAAAATTTTTTACAACTATCATATACATGAAAATGTTTATCTATTTGAAAAAATGTTTTCCAGTAAAAAAAAAAAATTCAAATGACAATAAATGATACTCATAGAAGATGCAGAAATTTTCAGTAGTAGTATTTTATAGGATACAATTCTCTCAGATATGGGTGACTTTTAAAAAGTTTAAGTGCAGGAAACATGCATACAAGGATGATGCTGCTTTAATTTCACAGAAGAAATCATTTCCATTAATAGAAAAGACTGTTTAATATGGATATGAAAAATATGGAAATTGAGTGTAACAAAAGACTAAAGAACATTTGGTTAGAGTGCCACTTATTTCTCTCATCTACCAAATGCTGTGTTTAAAATAATTTTAAAGGAATAACATGCTTGGGAAGTTTGTTGATAATACTTGGTTGTAATGGAAATATTTACAATCAGATTCATTAACACTAGCATATTTTACTGGAGAATAGAGTATCACTGTATGGAAAAAATAACATGTATATAATAAATGTTTGGCTACACAAATATAAGAAATATTATTGGCATATAGAATACAACCATCATGCAATAGCTTGGGATTGTTTAACATGCAACTTCACCAGATATTAGAAGAGAAGCTGTCTCAAAGAAAATGTATAAAATGTTATTTTCACTAATTCAAGATATCGTTTCACAACATAAAGTATGTTTCAAATCAAAACACACTTTTTACATGCTCAGCAACAAGTTAGTTTACAAAAATAAACTTCTTGTTGTGACCCAATCTTTTTTAATTCCAGATACAATGGTAAAGCCAGGCAGATTTATTCTGCAAAGATATTATTGGAGTCTCATTAACAGTTTTAGAATTGTTCATTTACTGCCCCTATCTGTTTCAGAAAGAGTATTTAGCTAGAAATTATTTTGTTTTTAAGCAAGGGAGTAAGGAACCATGGGAGATATGTAAAAAATTTATTCAAAGAACTAGGTTCAGGGATTGCTTGTTAATGCCGGAAAAGCTCTTCAGGGACACTTGGGGGCAACTTAGGCCACTGGATGAAGAGCATATCCTCAGGCATGCTAATTAAATATTAATTCAAGGTTACAAAATGGTCCAGTTAAATGGATAATGACAAAGGATCACTACCAATCAAAATATGGACTGCATAATAATCACTGGCTAAGTCACTAAATGAAGAGACAGTTGTTCTGATATAAAACTAGTTACATAATAATTATAGACTAAGTTTGAACAATGAGCTTCTTGCTCTGATCATGAAATTAATTTGTCATGATAATAACTAATGTATCAAACTGGTATATTTTTTAATTTGGAAAATTATTTACTAACGATTGTTATAATAAGTGTAACAAATCTAAACAAATGTATACCAACAAGATTTATATTGTAATTGTACGTGTATTTTTCTTAATAAAAAAAAAAAAGAGAGAGAGAATTTTAATACTCTCTGAATCACTTAATTAACGACTGAAAAATCTACAAACACTATGGAAGATTTTAGAAACTTAATAAATATATTAATGAATCTTTGAAATTTTTACAGATTATTTCATAATGATCGTGAACAACCATTTATCTAAAAAAAATGGATACCCTAAATAAATATTTCCATTATTTTGCTAAATCTTATAGTTGATATGTTGTACAATGTTTTTTCTAAATTAATAATGTAAGTTATAATTAAAATTTATTTTAAATTATATATAAATACATTTGTATAAACGTTATAAAATTGATGGTTAGTAGAAATCTATATTATGAAATAAAGTTTCACTAAATCATTTTAATAAAAGTTTTATAACAAAGAAGTTTTATGTATAAAATGAACGTGTTTTAATACGATTAATCAATATAATTGTAATTTTTTTAAAAGAGAAAAAATGTCTGCCGTTGCGTATTATTAATGTCTTATTAATATATCTTAAAACATTTTATTTATTTTAAGTTATTGTTATTAATATAATTAATTTAATTTTAAAAAATATTATTTCTATAACTTTATTTGTCATTGAAATCCGCAATTGCTAACATTATTTCTTGAAATCATATCATTTTTGTGTTTTTTGATTGTTATTTTTAAAATAATAAAAGTAATAATAATTATAGTCTGAATGGAGAATAATTTTAATCCTCGAAGGCGTATTCCTCATTTTTCTGGATTTAAAACCAAAATGTCTTATAATTTACCTGATAAATTTATTTATCAAGCTAGTCGTTTTGAAACTTCTGAGCAAAAACAATATCAAAATAAAAAATTGAATCTAAAAGATATGTCTGCACCATCAAATATGAAAAATCTTATTATGGAAAACATGAAACAAGATCTAAAAAATAACCATTATAATAACAGTAAAAGTAATTTATTTTTAGATAAAGAATTACACCTACCAGATTCTACAATAGACGCAGAAATGGCTTTATACGAGTTATCAAGAACTTTAGAAGCATCAACTATTTTTGTCGAAAATAAGTATAAAGAAAAAATTACAACTTTGAAAGTGGTAGAAGAATCTTTGACGAACTACTTTCAGAGCATTGGAGAAACTTTGAAGGTTATTACAAATTTATTTACACATGTAATTATAGTTACCACTTGCAATAATAATGTCTCTTGTTTAGTTGAAATTTTTTAGATATGCTTTTAACTGTTAATCCCTGAAAAGAAAATAATGGAAAAAAGGTTTATGGCAGACATCCTCTCATTGTTTTTACCCATAATTTAAAAATTAGTAGCAAAAATATTAGTATTCTTTTATAAATGCATATATTTTATATAGACAATACAGGTTAGTAATTACATAACGTTTCAAGTAGTATTATTCTCCACTCTTCTTCAGGTATTGCTGGCCTATATGCACATTGACAATATTCGTGTATTTTATATCTTTTACATTGTTAATGGTTTGCCTAAAGAAATTCTACTAGTTGATAAATTAGGAGTTGAATAGATTTTAGTAAACTAATGATGAGAGTTTTTTTTTAACTAAAGATTTAGTAACTGGTTGCGTTTAATAGCTTATTTTTTTAAGAATGTACAGATATTTCAAACTAATATATGTTCATAAGCTAAAACGGTGGTTATTATAAAAATTAATTTGAATATACGTTTAGCAAAAAAAAATATAGATAGTAATATAGATAGATAGATAGTTAGGTTGATAGATAGATAGATACATACATAGATAATACATAATCACATATGTGCATATATTTGTACATAGATAGATAAGTAAATAGGTAGATAAGCAGATAAGTAAATCGATAGATAAATAGGTGGTTAGATAAATAGATAGATAAAAAACAAAGAACAAATAGACAATAAATAGATAGACAAGTTGACAACAAATATATAGATAGATAAATAGATAACCATAAAAAATCATAGCTGAACAATATATAATTGAAACAGAAGCAACTACTACTCTGAAGTAAATTTATGAAACATTTATATGATGATTTACCAGCATAGTATTTAAATCTGGATGAGATTGAATAAATATCAAAACTGCATAGTAATTATTATAAGCTTACTTGAAAAAAAAATTATGTTTGTCTGTGATAATATTAACTTTTGAAATAATTGCAAGTACATCCCTTACTTAATTTTAATAGGTATACCAAATAGATTTGCATAAGCAAAGTTAAAAACATTATTAGGAAACAATAAATGATTTACAAAAGAAGTATAGAAAGAATTAATCCTTGTAAATGCTCTAGATTAAGACTCATTATCATAATTATCATTTCCAACAATAATTGACCCATGTTTCCAAGTTCAATCCATTTTCTCTGATCTCTAGCCTCTTCTCCAATCACACCAGTACACTTTGTTATTTCATTCATCCAACTCACATGTTGTCTTATTCTAGGTCTTTTACAATTTTTTGGAATCCATTTTAAAATTTCAATTGTTCATCTATTATCATTTCTTCTAGCAATATGTCAAGCCCAACTATGCTTCACTTTCTTAATTCTTTCAAAGATGTCAGTCACACATGTTTCTTCTCTCACACATGTATTTCATTTTTGATTTCTACTTGTTACTCTTAACATATAACTCACTATATTTCTTTCTGTGGTTTGAAGTTTGTGTATGGCTCTTTTGTTAAATGTCCAAGTCTCAGATCTATAAATAAACACTAGTAACACACATTTATTTTAAACATTTCTTTTCAAACACTTAGGTATATTTTCTTCTAATATTAAGTGATTTCTATTAAAAGCATTTCAACCAAGTTCAGTTTTCTAATTAATTTGATTCATTATGTTTCCACCTCTAGTAATCATCTGACCAAAGTATTTGTAGTTATTAACTTTTTGTAACTCATCATTATCAATCTTTATTTCTTTCTTTGAGAAAATCCCTTGAATATTACTTAGTCTTTTTTAACATTTATCTTTAATGCTACTTTCTTACTTTCATTTGATAACTCTGCAAAATCTAGATGAGTTAAATAATCTCCATTTATTTTTCTTCTTTAGCTTCACATTTTAATCCACAAAATACTTCTTGCAAAGCTGTGGTAAAAATGTTTTAGAGATATGGAGTCACCTTATTGTACACCCGTCTCAATGCTGATTTTTTTATTATCATTATATAATCTAATTGTTACTGTTGCAGTTTTATAAATGTTCTCCAGAATATGACAATATCCTGGGTCAATATTTTGATGATCCAATGCATCAATCACTGAAGAAATGCTTATAGAATTATATGTCTATTCATAATCTATAAATTTAAAGCACAATGGCAACTCATATGCATTGGTCTTTTCTATAACTTTCCTCAATACGTGCATATGATCCACTATACTTAAACCCCTTTTTAAAATTAGATTTTTCTTTTGGTTGTTTGAAATCCAAAGTTCGCTGTAGATGAGTTGTAATTGTTTTGGTAAAAATTTTGTATAGGACTGATAAAAGACTAATAGTTCTGTAATTTGTAATATCTTTTTATCATCTTTTTAAAATATTGATAATACTACTACATTCTTCTAATCATCTGACACATCTTTATCATTTATAAACTTGATATATAACTTTGTCAAAAAATGTTCTATTTCTTCATCTGCTTCTTTTAAGATATAGATTATAATTCCATCATTAATTACCTGGATTCCCATCTTCATAAATTTAATTGCATGTCACCATTCTTTGTTTAAAATCCTGGGCAATTCAGAAGCTTGGTACTTTTCTTTGTTCTTTATTTGTTATATAATTTTTGGTAGAACTCTTCTACTCATTTGTAATAGCTTCATGTTTTTTTCTTATTGCAGAAATAAGTTTGCAACCAATACCAAAATGCCGGTTTACCCTCTTGAGACTTTTATTCTCTTCTATAACTTTTCTTACTAGTTCATAATTATATTTTCTTATTTCATTATCAACTCTTTTTCACACTATTTTACAAAATTTGAGGTATTTAATCTTTCTTAATGCATTCATTTTTATATATCTTCATATTCATTCTTTCCTTCATAAATTGTTTTGCCTTAATAGAAATTTTACTGATCAATTGTTGCTTTTTTTAAACAGCTATCTTTGTTGCACTTTTTAAAAGTGTATCAGTTATTTTCCAAATGATTTAATTCAAATCTGAATCATGTTCAAAATCTGTTAATATTTAAAAACGATTTGCGAGTTCTAATTTAAATTTATTGGAATGTTTTTGAAGATTAGGAATTTCATTGTATTTTTTAATAATTTTTGTTTTTCTTGTTTTGCATTAACATGTGTCTTACAACTCACTAATCTATGATCACTTTTTATATTGAAATTATTAAGAACATTACAATCTTGAAATACATGTTTTCTGTTAGTCAAAGTGTAATCCAAGTCTGCTGTACCTTCATTCGGATGCTTCCATGTTCATTTCCATTTAACATTTGTCTCAAAAAAAGAATCTATAATATAATGTTTATCTTTTTCTGCAAACACCACAAATCTATGAACTCTTTCATTTCTTTTACCATAAACAAATTTACTTACAGTACTTTCATTTTTCAGTTGCATATCAATTCTAGCATTAAAGTATCCCATGACAATTTTAAAATGTTTTGCTTGATCACATGCTTTTTGTATATCCATATAAAAATCCTCTATTTGTTCATCACAATGAGAACTTGTTGAGGCTTAAATATAAATTATCTGCAATGGATATCTGCTAGTAAGTTGAATAACTGTTCTTTCCATTCTGTCTGATAGTATTGTTCTTCCACTTTTTATTTACAATGAATCCTATTTTATTTGTATTTCCAATGTCTGTGCCTTTCTAATAGAGTACATTACCCCTTTTTAAATCATCTCTTTACCTTTTCTTCTAACTTTGATAAAAAAAAAACAATAATGTCACATTTAACATTACAAATCATTTTCCCAATTCTTTTAATCTTCCTTCATTTAAAAGTGATCTCCAGTTGTAAATACATAAATAAAAGTTTATCATCAAATGACAGTCTGGTACACAATAAGGATATCTTTAGGACCATTTTCCTTCATCTGCCAACTGCAGTCTTAGCTTTCAACTTTACATCTTATTATTCTCTTTCACTTTCTTTGTATATCTTCATATATTCATATATATATATATATATTGCTTATAATGGTGCTTTCATATACACTTCAATGAAAACAAATTTTCTTAAAAACTTATTTATTTTCCTTACAGTTTTGACTATCCAGCAGTCTTCATGAGAGCTCTATGATGAAGGCTGCTGGACAGTTGAAACTGTAAGGAAAATAAAGAATTTTTAAGAAAATTTGTTTGCATTGAAGTGTATATGAAAGAACTGTTATAAGCAATATATATATATATATGAACTTTATCTTTCTGGGAATAAGGTCCATGATTTATTTTTTCTGTCATAATTATAAATATCTATTGAAAAAGGTAAGAGTAAGTGATCATTAATATATTTTATAAACTTCAAGAATGTCAAACAATAAAGAAAAGGGTGTATTACAAAAAATAACCCCCAAATAAAAGAATTGGATTAAATAAAAGAATAATATTAAAATAATGTTTGATATTAATTTAATTTTGTGTAGATTTTTACTCATTAGTTATTGCAAGTTACATGGTAGCTTATCTCACAATGGTCATTAAAATATTCAAAGGGGTTTTGAGACCAAAAGCCAGGGGAAAAAATATAAAATACTCATCCTGTCTGAAGATTGTGTGAGGGAATATGGCTGGATATCTTCACCATTTAATTTAAGTTTCCTATAGAAATCAATATACTGAATATCCACTGAAAGCTAATTCTCTTAAACAGCAGAATTACATAAGTCATAAGCATAGAAATAAAATTCTAGATGGATAAATCCAGAGGCTTCCTCTGATAAGTAATACTGGCTGTATCTACAGATTTTGAGCATCATTACTGAATGTGACATATAAAATCACTAAACATCACACGATCATCATTAAAACAGGCAAAAAATTTTATACAGTAGTGCTGCTCAAAGCAAGCCAGAGTAATCAATGGATGCAAGAAGGTTTATGATTAAAATCCCTAACTAATGCCTACTCATCCAATATTCTCAGACTCATTTCTAGCTTGTGGCTTTCATCTGTGAGGAGCCTTGGATTTGAGAGCCCTGAACAAACCTTCTTGCATCTATTGATTACTCTGACTTGGCACTACTGAGTAGCGAGTTTTACCTGTTTTAACAGCTTGAGGAAGCATAAAAAATAATAAACATGTGATGTTTAGTGGTTTAATATAAATCCTGCCTAATAGAATACTGGTAGATATGGTTATTAAAAAATCAAAGACACCAAAATATATGGGTACTGAACTGGTTTCAGACCTATATGACTATATAAGCTAATGATCTTCGATTGAAAATATTATTGTGTTTTCAATTTTAGACTCATAGTTTTGTAGTTAAGCAGAGATAAAAGGTGGATGCTGGAGGATTGCAATAGATCCTAAGATCTAAGTGCAGTGCTCTCAAATCCAAGGATTCTCATTAATAAAAACTACAAGCTAGAAATTAGTCTGGGGATAAGATGAGTAGGCACTAGATAGGGATTTTGTGCAAAAACCTTCTTGCATTCATTGATTAATCTGGATTGCATTGAGTGGCACTACTGTATGGAGATTTTGTCTGTTTTAATGTGAAATATAATGCAAGTTATTTTAAATATGTTGTACAGTATACATGTAGAGAAAGCATAAAAGCATTAATAAAGGAAATTAATTTTATTATTATATATGAATAATAGAATCTCTGTTATTATAAAAGTTGCTACTATTATTATCACATTAATATAGCACTAAATGCTAGTAGTTTCATTTTTAATGAAAAAGATACTTTTTGATTTTTATAAATGTAATCTTATATACAATAAATAGTGTGCACATGTGTGTGTGAAAGTATATATTGATTAATCAATATGTTCGTTGGAAAAAAAAATCAGGAACATCAAACTAATATATAAAATATTACATTATTCTGTAGATAGAATTAACTCTGTGTTATCAGATTATTCATTTATTTACAATAGAAGGTTTTGTTTGGATAATGTATTTATTTTACATGTGAAAAATGATTTGAAAAAACAAACAAACATAAAATATACAATTTATAAATGTAATGGATATATTAAATAAATTAGCAGTATAACTATATAAATATTAGTAAACTTAGATAGACTTCGATATTAATATTGGAACATTGAGGTTGTGTGATTTTAATGAGATTTTGATTCTGACTGTTAATGTTATTTAAAATAGCATTCATGCTGTATGTCAACTATAGCTGTTTTTATTTTTATTAATTTATTATTACATTAGAAATAATTTCCAGAGATTGATTATATTATATATTAATGTATATCCATCTGTCTGTCCGTCTGTCTACTATCTATCTATCTATCTATCTATCTATCTATCTATCTATCTATCTATCTATCTATCTATCTATCTATCTATCTATCTATCTATCTATCTATCTATCTATCTATCTATCTATCTATCTATCTATCTATCTATCTATCTATCTATCTATCTATCTATCTATCTATCTATCTATCTATCTATCTATCTATCTATCTATCTATCTATCTATCTATCATTTAAAGTCATTGTTTTCATTAAAGGATCTAGGCAGTAGTCAACTTCATGAAACATTCCAAAATATTTTCTTAAATTTGAGTGAAGATTTTGAGCAAGTATTTGCAGTTATTAAAGAATTTGGAAGAAGGTCAGAAGACCATGGTGCAGCTTACCAAGAATTAGAATTAGCCAAAAAACTAGAAAAGATTGCAGGATGCTTACATAAAATAAAGAAACAGACAGATGAAGAACATTTTACATATACATCTCTAAGGTAAATTTTATAATAAATTATTGTTTTGCTTAACTAATACTACAATAAAAAATTTAATAGAATTGTAGTCACAATTTTTGTAAACCACAAATTTAATTCTAATTTTTGACAAAAGCAATGATGCAAATTTCTTAAAATGGTAATGTTAATATGATATTGGTATATTTGCAAATCTTTGATGATTAATAGAACAAAAATTAACTATTAAATATTACTTAGTTTTGTAAGAATAAGAAAAATGCAGATATAAGTTTTGTAAAAGTAAACAATTTTATGATGTTTGTTATAATGCCTGCATCTTAAGAATATAAATGGTTTTGCCATTATGATTGTATAATAGATTGTTAATAACTGAAATACAGGCTTATTATATACCTGTATCAATATATGTAATATATAGCATACATGAACATAGACTTTCACATGACCCACCATTCTCCACCCTATCTCATAACACTGATACACTTGAACACGTATATGTCGAAAAGATAAATAATCACCAATATATATATTTCATGCTAAACCAGAAATTATCAGTTGGTCCAGATTATCATCTCTACACATATATGCAATAAGTGCTCAGATATATATTAAAATAGCCAATTCTTCATACTTTAATGAACAGGCTTAGATCCACTTCACACTCCAACTCTTCAACCGTCCATCCAATTGAAAATCTGACAATGGAACACTCAAAGGCCTCCCTGAGGCTGAGATTCTCATCATACTCATGTTGACCTAAAGTCAATCTGACCTCTCATGTATAGGACATAATCCATTTAATACATGTGTGAGGAATGGGAAGACGTCTCTACTATGTAGTAACTGAAATACAGGCTTATTATATATCTGTATCTATATATGTGACATATAGGGTATATGAGCATAGACTTTCACATGACCCATCACTCTCCACTCCATCTCATAACACTGATACACTTGAACATATATATGTCGAAAAGATAAATAATCACCTACGTATTTCGTGCTAAACCAGCAATCATCAGTTGGTCCAGATTATCATCTCTACACATATATGCAGTAATTGCTCAGATATATATTAAGATAGCCAATCTTCATACTTTAATGGACAGGCTTCGATCCACTCCACGCTCCAACTCTTCAACCATCCATCCAATTGAAAATCTGGTGATGGAACGCTCAAAGGCCACCCTGAGGCATATTGTAAAAATTATAAATATAGCATTACGATACTATTAGTACCTATGAGAAGCAAGAAAATGTTACAAGTTACACATTATAATTTAAAAACTGCTTAAAATATTAAACTGCAGTAACTAGCACATAATAAAATAAGTATACCTTTAAAACGTCCTTAATTATTCAATAATATATTTAAACATTGCAATATAGTCAATGTGGATAATCAATAATATAGGAATAGACACATGTTATCTATATGCAGATATTGCCAAATATTAACAAGCCATAATCTCTCTTTCATGGAGGGGCTGAATATATGCATTTGCAAGAGAGAAGATATCAACACCAACTGCCGAATTAATAGCTGACTCCAAACAGCTTGTCAATAAATAAATATGCAAGTCATAAGTATAATAATAGCAATAATAATAATATATAAATAGTCACTCGCACACACTCTCATATGTATAATAAAACATTTATCTAATTAATTAATGGACGTGAACTTACAAAACATGATAATATAATAAATTACTTATTATAATTCGTACGCTATTTAAATTTCATACACTGACCTTCAGACACTCTACATATACACATATATCAAGTATAAATGCTGTTTTACCAAGTATACTAATTTTATATATCACATCAAATACTAACTCAAAAAACTTTTAATAATTACTTAATATGTCATCACGGATAGGATGACAACTTTGGCACTAACAAGGGCTTTGAACGTTCTATCATCAGATTTTCAATGAAATGGAAGGCTAAAGAGTTGTGAGTTGGAATAGGTTAAAGCCTGTCCATTAAAGTATAGAGATTGGCTATCTTAATATAAAGCTGAGTAATGATTATATATATATGTGAGGATAGTAATCTAGACCAATTGACGATTGCTGGTTTAGCATGAAATACGTATATTGGTGATTATTCATCTTTTTAACATGTGTGTGATCAGCTGGGTCAGTAATATGAGATGGCACTGAGAGTGGTGGGTCGTGTGAAAGTCTGAGTTCGAACCCATATATATTACATATATAAATGCCGGTTTAAGCCTGTACAATGTATTAATAATTATTAAAATAAAATATTTACCTCGGTATATATATATATATATTATAACCCTTTTGCGGATATTTACTCTTACCAAAATCTTGTGCAGCAATAATCATGAATATTTTTGTAATATCATATAAAACATTAAAAAAATAATCATCAATATAAAAATTATAACTACCTAATACTAAGAATAAATTTTGAATTTATAAACAAATTTGTATAGGATAGAATATTTTACTGGTTAATTTAACCGAAAGGATTTAAAGTTCTCATAATGACAATCCCTTTTTAACAAAGAGTCTATTTTGTCTTCTTCTTATCTAAATATTATGTTAGTCTTTGTGTTTTAAATTGTCTTTTAATTTTTTTATTCTCACATCATCTTTTTCAATCTTCAACGTTTGGGACTGGAAAAGATTCTGTATTTAATCCACTTGATAGCTTCTCCATAAAACATTCTATTATACCTCTATATCTCATCATTTCTTCAAATATGCATTCTCTTTCTAGGTCATTTACAATATTTTGGAATTTAATGCAACTCTTTATTTATTCACTTATTGACATCACTTTTTAGCAATTATATATATATTGAGTTTTATTTATCCATATATTATGCTTACAACAAGATTCAAATACGGGTTGAATAAATTTCAGATTTGTTTTTCAACAAGCTTGGAACTTTTTTTTTGTAGAAGATAGTACATAATCAACTCAGCCAATCATTCCATGATAGTCAATGAATATAAATGTCACTATTTGTAGTTAGAATGTTGATAAAAACTTAAACCTTACTAATTGGCAATTAACAAATCAGCTGAATTTATCAGCATCTTTATCAACAGTCATCTCTTAGCAGATTGAAATGAAATTAAAGTTGTTTTGATTTGTAATTTATTTGGTGTCTTTGTACATTTCTTTTTTTATTCAACTCTTCATATATGTGTTCTATTCTTTTCTTAATATTTTATATTACTGGTATTCTGCAGATGGTTGTTCTTGAAATTATCTTCCATTTTGATTCTCATCTGGTTTTACTTGATTTTCAAAATGAACTCTGTATCATTTTGTAAAGCCTAATTTTTATCTGCTTCATCTTTTTTAATTTAACTTATGTTTTGCCATGTTCGGTCTTGATGTTTTTATCAATTTCATTGACAAATTTCTCTAGACCTTATTTGCACTCTGTTTGGAAATTTTTAATTTTGTTTCGATCATTTTTTATTTATTGGCATCTTTAATTCACAAGACTTTTGAACTCATCTATTACTATCCATCTATTATCTATTGTTTTTTGAAATCCAACTCTTGTTTCATCTGTTATTAATTGTTCTCTATTTATTGTTGTTCTATATTTTAGCTTTAACCTTGTTATTTGTTGGAAACTATGTTTTCTGTTAGTTTCTCTCAACTGCACAAACATTTCTGTAATAATCACAATCTGTTAAATGGTTATGGGTATTTTATCTGATGATATTGTCTTTGCTTTTTAATCTATTCTAACTATCATTTCTCTTATTCTTTGTTGTAAATTAAACTCTTCTGTACAGTTTAACATAATTAGATTATCTGAAAAAACTTGAGCTGAGTCCCTTTGTCAAAAACATGGAACATCTAACATTTATAATTTACATTTCTTGCTGCAATAATTTGCATATTTTATAAACTATAGATTTATCCTGCTCCTGGAGTAGTTAGTTAATTAATTGACATTATGTTTCTGTTGAGAATTCATCAAAAGTTAACTCACTGCTATTAAGTGAGAATATATCTATACAGTTATACCTTTTCATCATGGCTCGACTCAGCTGATGGTTTTTCGGAGTATTTCATTAGTATATATATATATAAATTCATATTAAATAATTATATAATTAGATTCATGAAATGGCCTGAAATTCTTCAATTCAACTTTTTTTACTGAAGCTAAAATTATTGATATTCCCTCTTGATATCTTTTTTCTCTCTAATATTTTTTAAAGTTATTTCAATTTATCTATTCTTTTTTGTACACAGTGTTTATTTCACTTTGTTCTTGGTCTAAAATGTGTAATTTCTTATAATATTATCAATACTTGGTATCTACCACCAATTTCTTTTTTCTTCTAAATTTTCAAGTATATGCATTTCATGATCTCTTTAGGCCACTTAAAAATCGATAATAAACAACAAATAAAATTATCATTGTATATACTTTTTATTATTTCTTTATTTTTCTACCTTTTTTCTGAATGCCAATAATATATTGTTATTTAAGTTCTGACTTCATTCTCACTATAAGGATTTTTGTGATAGTATATTTTAAGATTTTAAAGATTTGGCACAATGTCATTGTCATATTGGATTTTATTGCAATTTGGCACCTTTTCATAACCAGAATGCGGTTTACCTATGTATAGCCATATTTTAGTTTATCAGCAATAATATTTTTGGTTATATTTTTATCCAACACACACACACACAAAAATTAGGATCTATACATCTGATACATTATGATGTGTAATGGTTTCAAATATATACTTTTTGGTTCTATGTTTATACTTATACTTTCTTTCTGTGAAATTCTTATAATTAATATACATATTTCAGATTACAGTTTTTTAACACCTTAATCCTTTTTAATCCAAATACACTTAACAACATTTCCAGTAAATATTTTTTCTCTTAAGTGTCAAAAAAGAATCACTTAAAAAATATATTTTTTTTTTCTCAATAAGAAAACAGTAAAATAAAGGGGGGTGGGTGGGTGAGGTGTTGGCAAACTTTTCTGACTGTATCCACACAGACTTCTGTAAGGTCTCTCAAGAATCATAAATAAAGTTTTATTTTCTGATACATGAGGTACTTATAATAAAAAAAAGTATTGCAATTATGCTAGAAACTAGTTATATATTTCAATGAATTTTCAAAAATGATGGTTTTAAAATCGGTTTTAGACGATTTTGGGATAATATCATGTGAAGTATGGTATATATGCATGAGTACATGGAATTGCATGTTTATTAACTTAAAACCTTTATAGTACAGGTCTGATAAATGATCATAGGCCTTATGTGGCTCATTGCACATAGGTTGCTAGTCTTGTTATAAAATAAAAGCATTCTATAAACTTGTTCTTGCTTTAAAAGAATTCCATCAAAATTATTTATTTCATTTTAAAATTTAAATTATTCCTTGTACAATTATCTAATTAGAAATCTTTTTTTTTTCAAGAAGAAACATTATTTAGATTTATTACTAATATCTACATTATACTGTCTTTTTATTAAGAATCTTTGTTAGATATTGATTTATCAAACATTATATTATCTAAGACTTTTGTTCTACTGAAATTAGTTCTGGACATGTGTATGTAAATAAAATAATTGGTATGGTTGATAGATATGATAATTTCATTAGATAAGTTTGAGATGAATGAATATTCTCCTGAAAACCTGAAGAATCATTAGTTTAATAATTTTAGATGTATCTAGTATCAAGTAGTTTACTCATAGTAATGTAGCTATATAGATTCAATATTTAAATCAGTATTGTTATTTGTATTTTGGATGATGATTACCATCATCAGACCCACTATGAGGTTAACATTTAATGATCATCATAGTTTTATTCTAATGTCAATGGTTATGCAACAATGTGGGATGAATAAATGATTTAATGTAATTCATCAGCTCTCACTGCAACATGTAATATAAATGCTTTTATCAGTTACAGTTCTGAAAAAGGCTTTTAGAAATATGAAACTGTAAGGAGAAATTAATAATGAAATGTATTTTTAATATAAAGATACAAAAAATAATAGATTATTTTATTTCATATAAAAGCTATATGAAAGACTGAGTATTTTATTCTGTCTATGTAAATTATATACTCAGGCAAACTTTTCAAAACATTGACGCAATTGGTACTATTCCGTTTTTTAAGTTCATCTTTCCATACAAATTTCATCAATATTCAATTTGGTAAACCTTTTGTTATTAGTTAAACGATGAATTATTTTATGTTGCATTTTTAAAATTATGTTTTACCTCTCCTTTTTTTTATTGAAAATAAATTACTTATACAAATCTACATTGATGTTTTTTTTCTGTGAATGCATTTTTTTTTAATTTCAAAATATTTTTTTATAACTGTAGAAAAGAGATTAAATGCAACCTTCACATACGTTAATAGGCATGTCATACTTTTATATGCACCGAAATTCATGATTCTATCTATAGTAACACTAATTTATTAACTTCAATAGGTAGTAATAAATTATTTATAAATGTCATTGTTTTTATATTAAAGCGTAAATAACGAATTTTTTTAATGATGTATTATTTTTTTTCTTTCAGGAAAAAATTTGTAGATATTGTTCAAACATTTGACATGTTTTCTTCTTGCTTAAAAACAAGTACACTGGACTCTTATGCCCAAGAACATTATCAGAAGTTGAAGTTGGTGTTAAATAATCCTAAACCTAAATGGAATAATATAGAAGGTGATAGCTATGATAAATTTCACACAATAACAAACTACATCTTAGACTTTACAAAAAAATACTGGTATGAAGAACCGCGGTTTGGTATTCCACTCTTTTGTTCTTCTGCTCAAAAATGTTATCCCATACGCAAAATGACTAAATCTAACAGACTTAATAAGTCTTATTCACATAATAGTATTTATGGTTTCCAAAATAAATATATTGCAGAAAATAAAGATAGAAATGTGTTTACTAAACATACACATTCTCAAAATTCATTTCATGAAGTTAAACTTCCAAAATTTAAAAAGATAGTTTACAGTAAATATAATTATTTTCAAAAACTTGTTTCGAAAGACATCAAGTGGATGCTATTTTTCTTCTTAATTGTTGTGGTAGTTTGTTCAGGATTTGACTGTAAATTGGGCAAGTACAGTTTTACATTAGAAGAAGAATTTAATTCTCATTTAAATGTACACCATGCTGTCCAACCACCAACTTAAAACAAAAACGATATGGACCATGTTTATTCAAATCATAATAATTAAAATAATTTTCGTGAATATTAGCAATGTTTTATTATATTTATATACAAAGAAAAATTGAATAAAATGTTACCTGAAACTTTATTACATTCATCAATTTCTTTTAGTTTTGTCATTTATGTATCACTAACATGAGTTGAACTAAAAGGTTTTAAAGGCCATAAAAGAATTATGGGTATTAAACATGATGCTAAAAATATAGATTTATTCCTAGAGTAACTAAATTCAAATAAAGAAAATGGGGATTTTTTTAGCAAGTTTATTAAAAATGATTATCTGGGAATCCAATGCAATAACATATTTGAACATAGTGGTTCCAAAAATAAGTTTATATAATGTATCCTACATATTACATAAATAAAACAGCAAAAAGGCAAAATTCTCTCAAACCACCTTTCATAGAGGCATAGTAAATGAGAAAGCAGTGCCATTGGCATTGCTTATTGGTGGATAATAAGAATTTGAACAAAGAAGTCAAGCTTACTATATCTAGATTTAAACCCAGATATAAGCATGGCAAGTAGATGTTTTACTATGGCACATTGATACTTTTATACAAATTTAAAAATATAGTGAGATGTGATACAATGAATTCTTCTATTTTGAACTAATTGAACAGCAAATACTTTTGATTACTACAGCAAACATCACATGATCACTATCTCTTATACTAGCACATAATTGATTACTCTGGTTGACACAGGGTGGCACTACTGTATGGAGAGTTTTGCCTTGTTTACAGGAAACATGAATGTTACAATGAATATCATGCGCCAGACATCTTTGTCATATTTTGTAAGACTAGTTTACTTTACTTCCTTGTTTATTTACAATTTTAGCTTAAAACACTATGAATTTTTAAATTAATCCCCTGCATAGTTATCCTATTTTTATCTATGAGACTTAAAATCAGAATCAGAATGTTGATTAATATTGACAAAATAAGAATTTCTCAATGAGAAAGTGGTTACTCTGTCATAAATCTAAGAGCTTTCTATAAAATGCTACATTGAATTTCAGAATCTCATTGGATGGCATTGCACATGTGACTACAAGGCATTTCAAAGCCTCTCCATTTCAGCACTGTGATTAGAAGTTATACTTGAATTTGCTTATATTACAAAAGATTGACTTTTTTTTTACTTATAAGCATAAGTTTTTTTCATGCTTTAAAAGTTTGATTATAGTTTTCATTAGAAAAAAACATGTTTATGTATTTCAGATTTATATGTAAAGTTGGAGTGAAAAAATTTACATTAAATTAAATAATTTTTTCACACAGTACAGTGATTAAACAAAGAATATTTACAGCACTGTAGTTAGGGATCACATACATTCTATTTGTTTACATTATGGAAGATGCTTTTTATGTTCATACAAGTTTTATACATTCATTATACAAAGTGACAACCTTGGAACTAACATGGGCTTTGAATGTTCCATTATCAGATTTTCAATGAAATGGATGGCTGGAGAGTTGTGGGTTGGAGTAGTTTGAAGCCTGTCCATTAAAATATAAAGATTGGCTATCTTAATATAAAGCTGAGCATTGATTGTATACATGTGTGGAAATAGTAATCTGGACCAACTGATGATTGCTGGTTTAGCATGAAATATGTATATTAGTGATTATTTATCTTTTCAACATGTGTATGATCAGATAGGTCAGCAATATGGGATGGCATGGAGAGTTGAGGGTTGTGTAAAAGTCTGAGTTCAAATCGCTTATATATTACATTATATGTGCAGATATGTGTAGGCTTGTACACTGTATTAATTTACAAAATTCAATTATAGTTTTTATTAAGGATATGTACAGTATTTAAGTTAAATAAATTAATTTTATATTACACACATTTATATTTTTGAGTTTCTGCTATATTTTAGCTGTGGGATAAAACTGATTACTGCCAAATATATTTATTTTAATGTGTGCAATAATAATCTAATAAGAATGAATTTCTTAAAATAATTACATCAAATGTAACAAAATTTGGTAAAAGTTACATCACGAGGCCAATTTTGCCATACCAAAGCTTTTAATTGTTATACTTATATTTTAAATGCAGATTGGAAGATCTTTGTTTTGTAAGTAATTTTTAATTTGATATAGATTTGCAGCGAAAGTTACATCAACATATTTCCTGATTTTTCTCCTAATTTGCAGATACTTTGAGAAGATGATTGGATATTACTATTTTTTAAACATTTTCTGCAGAAAATGTGTTGTCATAAGATATTTTAAGACCATGTCTAATTGCAATCCTTTAGTGTATTCTATTCTCTATCATATCTTCCCAATAAAAACAATAAACATTGTATTTCTTTATGTATTTGAGATCATCCTTATAATGTAAATGGGGTCTACTTCTTTTATAAAAAGCATGCTCAAATTCATCATAATAAATCCTTTCAGTCAGTCTTGTATTATTCATTTGCTTTACATGCCCAATCCAAAGAAAGTGTAATTTTATAAGAGTGGGCTCTATAGTATCACTTCCACCATATTATATATATATATATTGATTGTATTTGTGATTTTCCCATTATATTTTTAAAATAATATAGAGCATTTTTAAATATAATTTTTCTAGTGCCTTTATTTTGCATTGATTGAGTGGCCAAATCTTACCTCCATACAATAAATTAGATTCTACAGTTTTAGTAGCTATTTCCTTGTGGTAAGATGTCCTAATTTTCACTTTTATAAATGCAGTTGCAGAAAATTGAAGTCTGTGTTGTATTTTAATACTTAATTTTACCTTTCTACTTATGAAATAATCCAGATATTTAAAATGGTTTAAATTTCTCAAGTTGATAACCATCCAAGTTAAAGATTGCTGAGGATATTGGCCTTGAGTTTTTTGAACATTAATTATTTAACCAAAGAGTTTATATGATGCATTCAAAAAGTTTAAGTACATTCTGTAAATTATAAGATGTGATATGTTGGACTATTTTCATCATTTATGAGTGAATGTTGAATGTATAGAAACTTTTAAACTTTATTTAAACTTTCCAAATACAAACAACTTGTTAGTGTATTGTCTATTTGTGTGTTATTACTAACAAGTTGTTTGTATTTGGAAAGTTTAAATAAAGATTAAAATTTTTTATACATTCAACATTCACTCAAAATGATGGAAATAGTCCACCATATCACATCTTATAATATACCATCATTACAAACCTTCAGACAAATACATTCTGTAAATTATCTTTTGAACTGGAAAAAATAGCATAATTGTCAACGTACTCAAAAACGAATATTTTGATTTAATTTTTAACTGATTCGAATTAAAAGTTCCATCATCAAACTTATATATGTCTTGATCCCTTTAAAGTTTAAAAACAATTCCAAAAACCACAATTATAAAACATGGAAAAAAAATGTTATAACAATCACACATCCTAGTTAAACAACAATTTTTATTTCAAATATTTCATCTATAATAATACCACATTCTCTAATTCCATCATATGAAAGAAGGATAATAAGAATACATTTAAATAGACATCTAACTAAATTTAAACAATTACACATATGTGCTCAATTAATTGAATCAAATGTTCTGATTAAATCAATAAAATCAATAAATAAATCACTCTTTGATTATGACACTTTGCTCTATTTTCCTGGCAACAAAAGTATAGTGCTTCTTGATTTTCTAAAACCACTGTTAGTTTCTTGTAACTATTAATCTTGACTAATAAATTCCTTGAAGTACTTTTGCTGCAGTGGCTAATACTGATGTCATATGATAATTATTGCAATCTTGTCTACTCTCTTTCTTCCTACAAATTGGAACAATAGAAGCATCTTTACGCTCTGACAACATAAATGGTATTTTATCAAGATGTTTCTAATTTTAAAGTTACAAAGATCTGTTTGCATCACCAAGCTGGATATTTTTGTCAAAATCTAAATGAGTAAATAAAATGGATATATTAAAAGACATCATATTATTGCTTGTAATATCCTTTAAAAGATAATCAAAGTATTTTTTTCCATTCATTTCAAATTTAATAGGGTTGTGATACCATGTCTCATGTCCATATGATGATTTCAGTGTATCAAAAAGTATCTTGGGAAATCACAATCAATGATTAGCTGCACCTTCTTGCAGTTTTAATTCACCAAGACTTCTATCCTTAAATTTTAAATTCACTATAAAGTTCCACATTTAAATTATTCTGCCAGTACAAAAAATGCCACATGATTTTTTTTAATCAAATCACTAACATATGTAAGATCATTATCAGAAAACAATTTTGTGAAGCCACAAGCATATTTATTTGTAAACATATGGTACTTTTTAGGGAATCTTATATTTCAGTAATATATCAATTTTGAAAGTTCAAATTAGCAATTTTAATGTTTATTAGTTGTCAAAATGTAATATATAAAATGGATACTTCCAAAGAATAAATATCATTTTTTTTGCAAATATGATTGGAATAAGACCTATCTTTTTCCTACAACTATCATTTTAATCTATGACCTTTCCAATAATCTGTACTTGTAAGTGCTTGAATCATATCACCTACTTTAAAACTTTGTCTCCTACTTACAATGTAATGTATTAAATGCTGTTACTCTCAATTCCTTTACAGTGTCTTTTCTGCCTAAACAAAGTATTTGTTATAATCAATCCATATGTTGTGCAAATAACAGTAGATCACTTAAGCTTGCAAATATCAATAGGAGTGTTTCCAATAAGTTTTGCCCACTGTCTATTATTTATATCAACACTTAGCATTAAAGTTTATCAGAAGCAGAAATTAAACTTTTAATAATATTATCATAACAATATTATTGAGCAAGAAGGAAAAGTTTTTTCTCTTTTTTCTCCTAGTATAATGTTGAAGCAGATATGCAAATAAAATGAGCACATGTATTATTATGCAAATGAACTTTTAACAATTAAATCTCTATTGATATCAATGAGGAATTCAAAGAATAATTGATACTATTATAGATTTTACAGAAAAAACAATACTGTATTTTATACAGTGCGATATTTATGAATTGTAATAAACTAAAGATCAGCTTTTTCAAGCTAATGCACATGTGCTTTATGAATCTTAATAATAAATGAATACTTTCATTTCCAACATAAGATAAAGACTTTGTGAAAGAATAGAATGAATCACCTATTCTTTCAACCCAAATGCTGAAATATGGGCAAACCATAAGCACTGGAAATGAAAGGATGAAGATAAACCAATCACTTTAAATTACTTTTTACTATGTCTGAATGAATGACGCCTGCAAAATTTTCTAGAATTTATGATACTTCATTCTTAAATGAAACTAAACATATATAAATGAGATATTTATTTTATATAGCACAATGTTTATGAGTTGTAATAAACTAAAGTTCAGCTTTTTCAAGCTAATGCACATGTGCTTTATGATCTTATTAATAAATGAATACTTTCATTTCCAACACAAAAAAAGTCTTTGTAAAAGAATAGAATGAATCACCTATTCTTTCAACCCAAATGCCCAAGTATGGGCACATCTTAAGCACTGAAAATGAAAGTGTGAAGATAAACCAATCACTTTAAATTACTTTTTACTATGTCTAAATGAATGACACCTGTAAAATTTTCTAGAATTTATGATCTTGTATTAGAAATGAAAGTATTCATTTATTATTAAGATCATAAAGCGCATGTGCATTAGCTTGAAAAAGCTGATCTTTAGTTTAATACTGTATTTTGTAAATAAAAAAAGTCATATTATCAAACTTACTTTACTCTTGAAGATTAGTTTCACTAAAAATAGCTATATCAAACTTTCATCTTAGCAGTCACCATTGTTGTATTGGTTTTGTAATGGTTATATATTCTATATACTTCTATTTAGGAAAAAATATTTACAATACTTACATTAATACTATTACTATCTCCTGATTTCACCCTACTATGATTATTATGACTGCATCTGTTGTTTAATGAGTAATTCTCCAGATCACAATAACCCATCCAGATTGCGTGAAACATTTTACACTATATTTCTTAAGTCTCCACCATTTCCAAAATGGCTGCTTACATGTACAACTTTTGACAAGTGAAACTTCCATTCTAAATCAAATTCCTAACTTATTTATTAGTGGTTGTATTATCTAGAGCAAAACTCATGACTTGACCAATATTCTAAACCTGCCATCAACATTGCTTGCATAATTCTCAAGTGCTTGTGCTAAAAAATAGTGAAAAAAAATTGGAATCAGAAATGCTGTATGTACTGTTAAAAGATAAAAATCTGATTGCATAAACATACAATCCCATCAGGAAGATAGATAGCATGAGAAGTAATTAGCACCGACCCTACATTAATTTATGTGACTGAAATGGAAAAAGTAAAAAGAAAGAACTATTTATATTAGAAATCAAATACCTATTTTTTGATAAACCAACATTTTATCATACCAGTTAATAGATTGTACTTTTGGTCAGGCATTTAACCTTCGGGTTTAATGCCTTTCTGCTAATCTTTACCTGCTGAACCTATTGATCGCCTGAGGATATCAACTGACACTCAGCACCTCATTCAAGGTCACTACTACATTTTCATGTGATGATTAGAGTCTACCATCTTTATTTTAATTCTAACTATAAATATATATATAATTTAGCAACAAAATATATTATGTACATTGTAATCATTTATTTGTAAGCCAGAGGAAAGAAAGTTACAAATGCTTATCGTATATATCTGTTAATTTATTACATGTTGTGTGTGTGTATATATATACGAATGTACACACGTACATTTTTACAGATACCAATCAAATGAACAATGATTTATGGATATAACAAACAGTTGATACAGCAATTTCTTGTCCTCTATAATTTTTTATTTACTACCACTTTATATAAATATTTTTAGTTCAATGTTATCTTTGACAATTTGTTATGTCAAAATAAAAATCACATCAATATAAAATCAGATGGGTTAGTTTTTTTTAAAAAGTAGTTTATAGATTGGTTTAATAAAATATATGAATTGTATATGGATTCAATTTGAAACTGTTTTTTTATGTTTATAAAATAATTGGAACACAGAGTCACCTATTATTAGAATTTGCAAGCTGATGTGATATACATAAAAAAAAAATCATGATGTATAATTTAATAACTTTTATAATAAATAATATTTAAAAATAATGGCTAAAATTTGTATGTATTATGTTATTTTTATACGCATTACATATTGTTTTCCGGTAATTTAAAATTGTTATATTTTTATCAACTCATGAATTCCAAGAAAATCTTTTTGCTCTAAAAACATATAATAACATAGCATAGCAATTGGATAGACTAAATAGGCATATTATTGTAATAGATGAACAGATTTCCAAATATAATTTATATATATATGGAAACATCTACCAAGTGTGATTAAATGACTCTGACAATAAATAAATAAATTAATTGAAAATGAGAAACCAACAGAAATGAATTTTTTTTTTTATTTTTTTTTTGAGATTAAAGATAGCATACAGGTGAAGAAAAGCAAATTCTATGTTAATAATTGTTACAAGTTTCACTGCACTAAAAATATTTTTATGCAATAATATTATTTACATGTGCATTTATTTATGTTAACTAGTTAAGTATAATCTACCTACTCAGTTTCCCATCTATCTGTCTGTCTACCTACATTTCTGTCAATATATCTATCCATCTATCTATTAATCTACCTATATATCTACTTACTTACTTATCTATCTGCCTATTTATCAAAATATCTATCCTTACATATATCAATCTAATCATTCATTCTTCCATTTATCCATCCATCTAATTAACTATATCCATCCCTCCAGCCATTCATCTAACTATCTATTTACATACATACTTAAATACTTGTTTCTATCTATCTATCTATCTATCTATCTATCTATCTATCTATCTATCTATCTATCTATCTATCTATCTATCTATCTACCTACCTACCTACCTACCCACCCACCCACCCACCCACCACCCACCACCCACCCACCCACCCACCCACCTACCTACCTACCTACCTACCTATCTATCTATCTATCTATCTATCTATCTATCTATCTATCTATCTATCTATCTATCTATCTATCTATCTATCTATCTATCTATCTATCTATCTATCTATCTATCTATCAAATTACCAAAATATGAACTGTATAACTAATATAAATGTAAAAATTTCGCTAATACAGTTCACGTTATTTGCTTTACGGTTCTGAGATATAAAAAATTTTGTTTATTTATTTTTTATTTTGTGTTGTTGTTTTTGTTTAATGTTTTTCTCTCTTATTAAAAACTACCTATTAGCGATTATGTTTTATATTCATTTTTTAAACAAATTGGTTGATTCATATACTTCATGCTTATCACTATAATTATATATTTATTTATCGGTTACTTAAAGAAAGTAGATTTCAGATTTACTTTGTGTAAATAAGCTATATTTTATTAAACTTAAACACGAGTTTTTATTTACATTCTTTGTATGTATATATTATGTTGAAAACTAACACGTTCCCTATAAATCTTTTGTATCTGTGGTGCTAATAAATATTACACGTAGTTACAATATTCCTATGTAATATAAATTTTACTGCTCTAATATAGATGTAACTAATATGGAAGGTGCTGAAAAACCCCAGGGAATTATGTGTAAATTAACCGTATTATTTATACCTATATTTGAAGTTCTCAAAATTTATATTTACAACTAATAATTGAAGATTAATTTAATATTTAGAGGTTGTTAAATATGAAGTTCAGCCTTTCCCTCTGATTGGTTATAGTGATTTCAGAATACCTTATACTTGTCCTTATATTACGTTAACATATAGAAGTCACACTGATTCGATCCAAGTTAAAGTACGGGTGATCCATTTGGTTTTTTTCGTTTATTGACGGTCGTTTTTTATGTAGATCTCTGGGATTTTTTAGTAGCTTCACATTAATATTCCTATATATATTATCATCTTTTTTTTTTTTTTTAGAGATGAAACTTTATTAATAAATGCGTTTCAGAAAGTAATTTCAAATGTTTTATTATTATTATTGCAGTTAATGGGTTTCACCCTTTTTTAATTTTTATCTTTTTTATTATTGTTGTTATTTTTATTATTGTCATTATTATTATTCATCTATTCTTACAAATAGAATACATTTAGATATTTTTAATATTGTTTTTAATTTAGTTTCATATGTTGAATTTTAATAAAATGTTTAATCATCATTATATACGAAAAATACATATCATAATGACTTTATATTAAATAAAGAAATATAAAATCTCAAATATAGTTTCTATAATGTGTTCATAGAGGGCAGACGAAGATAGACATTAAAGAATTTAAATTTCCTTGATTGAAATATTAAACTTACATTTCTAACATTTTTATGTTCTATTTCTGCTCATACCGGTAATAGGCTTATAATCTATTCTATTACTTATTAACGCCCCCCCCCCCCCAAGTAAAATCAGGAATCTCAGTGTTTAAATTAATCAGTCATTCATATTTATGAGTAAGATTTAAAAAAAAGGCAATATTGAAGACACGCACACACAAAAAGGTAAGATAGAAATGGATAGATGATTCTATTATTATAAGTTGCAAAAAAACCAAAAATAAAAGAAGTGATAAAATGTATTAGTGAGAAAGCGTTATAGAACTGGATGGATGGTTTATAACATTTAGAAAAATATAATGAGAATATAGAATTTTAACTGCTTAACAAAAAATAGATAGAAGTTTGTAAAAGAAGGAGATAGAATGTAGTTAAAAATAGTGTTAATTTGTATTTTTTAAAAAGCAAATATTAAAAAATGAATTAAAATTACTTTTTTCCGTTTTTTTTCTTTAATAACATTCACATCATTAATGGGTTCTCATAAACAAGTATGGTCAATCTCGTTCTAGAAGAAAGAAAAACAACGAAAAATTAGAAAACAAAACGAGAAGAAAAATAAAAAGATGAAGTCGGAAGTAATGAGTATTACTTGCCGAACATAAGCTTGAAAGATACAAATGCCCAAACACACAGATAGGGTGAAATGATAGAAGACACACAAAGACTGGACATTGGCATCCATCAATCATTATCAGTCCACTGCACAATGAAGGTCTCTCCAAGTTCACTCCATCTTCTCGATCTCTAATCTCTCTTCTCAACATCATCAACCCAGCACATTTTCTTATTTCATCTATCCATTTCAAATGTGGTCTCTTTTTGGGTCTTTTACCATCTCTTGGAATCCAGTTTAAGATTTCAATTGCCCATCTATTATCATCTTTTCTAGCAATATATCCAGCCCAATGTCACTAACACCTGTTTGTTTTCTTACCCATATATTGTGTTTTCGATCTCTTCTTATATTTATATAAAGTTTAAAACTTATAAGATTATTATATTTTATAAAGATTATAATATTACCAAAATGAAAGTCGTTTTATATATTAACAAATTTATACATTACAGCAGAGTAAAAATTTTCTTTCCACAAAAAAATCCAAAAGTCACATACACCTGGGTCTCTTTTTAGGTGGACTTATTTAACAGGATTTTGAAGTTACACAATTTATGTTTCACCAGAAGTCGAACTCCGATAGCACATTATTGGAATTTGACTTTCATCTTAGTAATTTCAATATTTTCAGTGCTTTATAATAGTAAGATTTTATGCAATAATGAAATTAAAATCATGGTTTCCACATTTTATGTATACATACATTAAATTTTATAAGATTATAATGTAAATTTGTTCAAACATTGTGCATGTTAATTTTGCATTTTAAATCACATTCTGTTTTGCTTTTTAAAAAAGAATGTAATCAATTATTAATCATTTAGTGTCCGCAAGTTTATTTTTAAAAGGTGAGTAATAGCAGTGAAACAAAATTTGATTTTTAAACGGAATTGAAAATTAAAATATTAAAGACAAAAATAAAAGTTTAGATACAGATGAAAATGTAGAAAAAGATAATGAAACAGAAGTGGAACCTGTTTCTTTCACTGCAAAAATAATTCGAGAAGGTCTTCAACTTTCTAATCAGTTGGCAAATTATTTTCTTATAAATGACACTAATCACGAATGTGCTCTTAAATTCCAACGAGAGCTAAATGGTTGTATGTCTGGATATCGCGTTCATAAACAATTAATAAAATCATCATCTCAAAAATTAATTACTAATTACATTGTCACCAGAAAACAATTAACACAACATGAGAGTGAAGTTGGCACTAGTTGTATTTCCTCTTGTGAGGAATCAAAAACCAGTTTGCAAACGAACTTGTTTACCGGTAATTAGCGATAATAATTAAAATGTGTATAAAAAAATGTATGCATAAAAATACATATTGTTTTGAATAAAATTAAATATTATAGTTAAAAAATAGTTTAAAAAATTTGTCTTGTATCAATTTTTTTCAAATTTGAAATTTTTTATTAGTCATATTTTATTTCCTTATTTTTTTTGCACGAATTTTTAAATAATTTTACGTTGGTGCTTTGCTATTACGCGCTTTTTGAAAAATCACAGTCCATATCCCCCTGTTTTCAAGATAAGTTACGTCTATTTTTGCACAATTTTGTTTGCGCATGTTTTCTGAGGAACCTATATATTGTGTAAAACGAGACCCAGGTGTACTTGAAAAAGATTTTTTTTGACAATTATTTTTACTTTATTAATAAAATTATGAGTATATACATCAAAAATAAAACATAATATATTCAAAAGCATGAGTATTACCATTCTTATTTAGTCTTGTATACTCATTTAGGGTTGGCATTTATTATATTCCAGATGTGAGTATTAAAATTTAATTTAAAATTGATCTAATATATAAAGTGCATATTATTTATTTATATGTACATTATTGTTAGAATGAGACATTAAATATCCCACTCAAGGCAAAGACCTGAAAAAATCTAATTAACAAGTGCTAGAATATGAAAGCTTATGCATTAATTAATTTACCATAAAAGTTTATAGATGCATTACACATGGACTAATATATCAAGATGCACACACATCATATAGGTTAAAAGTCAAGAATTTGCTCTGGACACAAAATCATATAGATCTTTTGTAAATCTTATTGTAAGATTGCATACTACATCTTTCCATTGTAAAAAAAAAAAATGTGTCATATGTGACAAACATCAAATATTTAGTAGAAGATTAAGTAATGTATATTTATATGTAATACAAAAAAAAGGTCAATTTGAGGAGGGTTAAGGAATTATTTGAAAGTAGTTCTGTGGATTAAAAAAACCATATATTTTAAGTACCTTTATACTTACTTTTATTGTTATATATATATATATCCTCTGATTATATGATTGCTATACTTGTATTGAATAATGGTTTACTGTGGTTCATAAATAGAATCGTGGTTCATAAATAGAATCATTCCTATTATTCTGCAGTCCTGTAAATGTGGAAAAAAACTATTAGTGAAATTTTATTGTTGGTACAACTTTACAAGAACATTGTCAATTTTTACCAATTATTATCATATCTTCTAATGTGGAATAATGATATTTATTTTCAATAATGCTACTTGTTAAATATTTTTGGAAATATTTATCAATTTGTCATTGCTAATACTTGTCTGGGCCACACATTTTTCTTTCATAAAAGATAGGTTCTTCCAAAGATAACCAACTATTTTTATATTCCAATAAATATAGGTTTCCATCTAAAGCATAAAGCAGTTATGTTATGCAGTCTCATAAAAATACTTTTAACTGTTCTAAAATCATAATGATATCTCCTACCATTTTTAATTCTTAGAAGATATTATAGTTTTTCTATGATGCACTATTTAACATCAAATATGACTTACTAGACAATTTTATTATACCTTGACTGCACTTATCTCACTTACAGCTTTTATGATTGGCTGATACCTCCTAAGATTTGCATATTTTATTAATTTTTATTAATTCCTCATTTATTTTTGGATGGGATAATTTTTATTTTAAGCACTGCCTTTTTAAACTGCATATTAGAAAATCATTTTAGTGTCATAACATTATTATCACAAGATATTCCGAAAGTTAATTTATGAAATATGTGGGATCTAAAAATGATGGACTGAGTTTGATCCAGGGTCTTGTAGTTCTCAAGTACATCATTTTATTACTTTGCTGCATTCCAAAGGCTCGGTTTATCATTGACAGCTAGATAAATTTTTGATGATTGTTCAGAATAAAAACACACACCTTTACTTGTCAGCTTGTGAATAGTCTCAAGAGTATGTTCATCCCTTTTGCCATGCTTTTTTAAACATATATTGGAAATGTCTTTACCTTGCAATGATCAATTTAGGATTGTTTTAAATTTTATAAAAAAAGAAAAAAATAGGCATAGACAGAACTAAAATTTGTATAAATATGATAACAAAATATAAAAAGTTAAAAAAAATAATATGCTTAATAATTAATGGGTATACATTCTTAAGTGAATGACAACCAGTGTTAGTACACACAACAAAAAACAAAAAAAGAACTATTTTCCACGAGTTCTTCTAACTCACTAGGTTAAAATAGAAGATATAGAGCTTAAACAGGTCTCCAGAATTTCTATTATAAATTCGGTAAGCTTTCGAGTTGAAGATAAGAAATTTACTAAAATTAGTATTAACTGAAATACAGGCTTATTATATACCTGTATTAATATATGTAATTTATAGGTTATATGAGCACAGATTCTCATACAACCCACCCCTCTCCACACTATCTCGTAACACTGATATACTCGAACACACATACGTTAAAAAGATAAACAATCACCAATATACGTATTTCATGCTAAACCAGCATTCATCAGTTGGTCCCGATTATAATCTCTACACATATAAACAATGACTGCTCAGATATATATTAAGATAGCCAATCTTCATACTTTAATGGATAGGCTTCAATTCACTCCACACTCCCAACTCTTCAATTAGTATTAAAATAATATCTAAAAAAGATCTACCTAATTATTATTTAAAATAGTAAATGAATTATCTTAATAACAAGCCCTAGTTATTTGTCTCTTTAGTTAATACAGGGTATGTGAGCACAGACTTTCAGATGACCCATCACTCTCCACTCTATCTCATAACACTGATACACTCAAGCATATATATGCTGAAAAGATAAATAATCACCAATATATGTATTTCATGCTAAACCAGCAATCATCAGTTGGTCCAGATTATCATCTCCCACACATATATATTATAAGTGCTCAGATATATATATATATTAAGATAGACAATCTTCATACTTTAATGGACAGGCTCCAATCTACTACACACTCCAATTCTTCAACCGTCCATTCAATTGAAAATCTGATGATGGAATGCTCGAAGGCCACCCTGAGGCCAAGATTCTTGTCACACCCATGTTGACCTAAAGCCAATCTAAACCCCACATGTACAGGACATTTGTATATTATAACTACCTGTGAGACCTCCAAATATTGCATGATTGCCGTGGCTAAGTTTACGGTTGCAAAGCGCGCGTATTCTTAAGATGGATGAACTGGCTAGGAGAACGAAATTTCTATTTATTTATATACATATTTTATTTTACCACATAAAATAACAATTTTTTGTCACGATTTTATTTTTATAATGAATGACTCATGCCTAATAATTAATTTTTTAATTAAATATAAAAGTTTTAAAAATACTCTATTACACGTATTTTTATCGTAGAAAAAATATGTTAATTTATCCGTTGTTTTTTTTAAGTTCACGAGAGACAGATATAACCGAGTCGTTCAAATGATTAGAGTTTTATCTGTTTAGAATTTTTGATTGCTTTAGTTTTGCATTATTCCACTTAAATATGTCCAATGAAATGTGACATAACAATTATCGCACATCGTAAATACTATATCATTTATTATATCACTTCTAAATGATTTTTAATGCGCGACTAAAATTAAGATTAGCGGTCTGAAGAGTTGCGACGTCTAGCGACAATATGTAAACATTTAGTTAGTTATCAATATTCAAAATAAATTATTTCCATAATTTTAAGACATTTGTTTTTATAGCTGCTTCTTTATATACTTGCTGCTGGGTAGAATCGAAATGTTTCTTTTGTAAAAAAAAAATATGTATTGTAATTGAAACTTAAAACTAATTATTAGTTTTCATATAAATAACTTCTATTAATAATATACACAAAGTCTAATTTCTGGGACACTCAGAATTCATTGTTAGATATTTTAATATATTGTAATAAATAAAGCAATCTTTTCATAAAAACCCCACTACAGTACAAAACCTTCTGCAACATCTCCTTGTAGAAGAACAGTGAAGGGAGAAACAATACAAATCTTAAAATTTTTATATTAGTGAGGATTTGAGCAGTTCTCCATCCTTTGTTTATCTTCTGGCTAAGAATAGCTAAATATCTGCTTAGTGATCAATGTGGAATTGTTTGTTGAGTTGGCTATGGGCTACTTACTTAAAAAAATCTCAAACCTTTTGAAAATAAATTTTATTTAGCCCAAATCGGAAGTCCAGTAAAAACATATAAGAAACAGTGATAGAACTTACCACCATGGTAAAATATCTGTGTATGACTACAGATCTGTGGAGGAGAAAAGTAATTATAGAGAAGTCACCTTGCTTAAATTTATAAAAAATGCAAATTGTTGTACTTTATATAAAATTTGGCTAATAAAATAAAATAGTATCTCATGCAAAAACCTGACCATTCTGGGACTCTGTATTGCAACATAAAAAAATTCTGTAATTTAAATTCACCCCCTGTCTAAAAGTAACATGATATTCATTTACCAAATAATAATATGATGACAAGTTAGGCTGGATAGGTGTTGGCCATCTGAAGTACAAAGTCCCAAATTTATGTATATGTACTTAATCCTAACAGAAACAAAACAGACAAGATTTAACATAATTCAAAATAAAGTTGATTTTTTTTAATCATATAATGGATGGTGAATATGTTGGTGGTAGTGGCATTATATGTTTGAAAGACTTCAGATGTTAAATAATGCAAAATTATTTTTAAAAAAAACAACAACAGTCTAATGAAGAATTGCATATTCTTACTATTCAGATGCTGCTGCCATTTTATATGGGTTTGAAAGATAGGATGGTTTCATTTAAAGTAGGTAAACAAAACTTGGAAAATAAATCACAATTGTACTAAACACTAAGGGGGAGGTCAGGAATCAAGCAGTATTTTTAGATATAGCACATGTTGAAAGCAAATGTAAGTAAAATGCTGTGAACAAAGATTTTAATGTGTTTATGACATGTCATTCCATTAACTCAAAAGATTTCTTGTCATGTTTGAAACTAGGTGTAATTTATTGAAGATTATCCCTGTGGTTGAGAAAGAAAATGATTTTTCTGGAGGTGAAAATACTTGAAATGGAAGTGGATGTTAAACATAGTTGTATGGTAGTTCTAATGTTATTTTTCATTATTATTCCTATCAACTTTTGTAAAAATTTTCAGGTAATTTTGTAAATAAAGCAGAATCATGAATATAATTTGAAATAATCAATATGAAAAACAATTTTTTGACTGCTAATTGTACTGGCTAATTGTGCTATTTTTTTTACTTTTAAAATTTTTGGAATGCAGCTAATAAAAAAATTTGGTTTTGTAATAAAAGTTCAATTCTTTTTCTAGGAGGTTTATTAGATGAGTTGAATAAAAAAATATTTGGAATTTTAAGCTTGGATAATTATTGGCTTGATAATTAAGATCAGTTTTTTACCAATTGCATTGTTATTACAAAAAAAGAAACATTACTTTTATGTTTTGTGCCCTCCCTTGGCCATTTTGATCACATATTCTTCATTTTACACTCATTTCATAGAAAATTTGTAACTTAATCTATATTTAAAACTTTAATTCCCCAAAAATCCACATTTATCAGTATTTTTGCAAAAAAAAATAATTGAATTTTGCTTACTACAGAGCCGATTGTCCATCCTCTTTTACCTCATATGGTGCTTCAAAACAGTGACTGTCAATTCTGGCCATTGTTGACCAGGAGTTTTTAACTATCAAAGTCAGAAAATACACTCAAAATGTTTTATGTTTTCATAATAGATTTTGAATGTAAATAAATATATTTTTCATAATTTTTTACATTCATAATTAATTTTTACAATACAGTATCTAAATATAAACTTTGATTGGAAAATTTTTAATTTTTAGAAGAAAAATAAACAAGACAAGTGAATAACACTTGTCTGCTATTCCTATATCAATGCCATTTGGTGACAATAACAAACACAACTATTTTTTATAAATAATTATTTTTCACATTATATTGACTAATAATGTGACTAGATTTAGATTTTTATTTAAAATATTTAATTTTAGACAAAGAAAAGACAGCAGAATTGAATAATCAGCATTCGTAACTTCTAAGATATGAGAAATCATTGGCGATTGCATATTATAGTTAGTTGAAATATAATTCTATTATTTTACTGTAGGCTATTTTTCTTCAGTTATTAATGTTATTTACATTTTTCATTACATTTAAATAATTTGAATGTAAAATAATTCAATTTTTAGAATCTAAAGTAAAACAATTCTGATTATTGTACATTAATATTTTTATGACTAGAACCGTAATTGATTTTAAGCCAATAAACATCACATGACCACCAATACGTATAGTGAGTTTTACCTGTTTTAGAACTGTAATTGATGAATAAAATTACTTGAATTTTTACTTAATCTGGTGAATAAAAAAAATTGTCAGTTAAAAGGTTTAAGTAACTGGATATTATTTTTAAAAATAACTATGGTTCTGAGATGTAGATTCAATAGCTAACACTGCTATTAAAAAATAAAACATGGAAAATATACACAAAAATAAAGCCACCAAAAATTTTTTTTATTTAAAATAATCTGTAATATTTTGAAAACATAGTGGTAAAATCATAAAACACACATTATGTTTGTTAGCTTTCTGAATGTTGAATTTCATTGAAATAAATATGTGAAAGAGATGAAAAGTAGATTTGATAAAGGTATTTTATGATGAAATTAACTATGAACTTTATTAGACAACACTTTCTGCATTATAAAGACTGCCTCAAATATAATTATAAAAGGTTTATAATAGTGTCTGCCTTCATTTGGAATATGGAACTGAGAATAGATACAGTGTAAAACGTATTTTTTTTTAAAAAAAAGAAAGGAAGGGGTATTATAAAAGAAAAGACACTGTTGTAAAATGTCAAATAAATAAGAGTAAGATTCTCCAGGCACCATATTGAATTTTATAAAAAAAAACTGACCTGAGACACAATTTTCACAATAGCTTCAGTTTTAATTATGTTAGAGCAAAAAACTTTACATTAATAAAAACTAGAAAAACTAAGGAAAACAAATCTAAGACAAATAAATAGTGATAACTATTTAAAAATTAAGGAAAAAAGAAATTTCAACATCCAATATAATTATTACTTTATTGTTTGTTCATAATTTCTAATTTATCATTAACTAAGTTTAAATTACATCTTCATTGATCATTTTTTTGTATTCCTCACAAAATTATCTTTCAAACCATATATAATACTTCTTACCTGAGATAATCCATAGCATCAGAATCTCCAAAAGTATTCACATAAGAATTCTTTATTTTTATCTTGCACCCCATAAGTTGACAAATCTCAAAGTTGTCTATAAGAAAAAGATTTATCCTAATAAAATATACAAAACATATCATTTCTAGAAGGTGGACATGCATTTGTCATCATAGCAATTAGCCTCTTGTCTATCTAAAACTAGAAATTGTAGGTTACTGTCTGTATCACTGATAAAATGAGTTTCATCTTTTTTATATTTTTTGTGTACATCAATGATGTTTATATTCTTTATGCATACCAGTGATTCTATCTTGTTATACTTATTGTCCCACAGAGATATAATAGACTTGAAAATAATGTGATGCAAGATGTGGCAAAACTGCTCACTCCACAGCATGAGTATCAAGGCATAGGCAAGAATCAAAATTTGATTCTTTGCCTGCATACAATTCCACGTGGTATATGCATAACCATTATGACTACCATTATACACATACCATTTGAAATCTCTCTTTATTGGTTTTAAGTGTTTATATTTTCATGTAGTACTATGCCCAGTAAATTCTATGATTACTTTATCAACTGCAACCTTTCTGTACATTAGATTATCAGTTTTTGAAATTAAACAGAGAGACTGCAAACCTCTCATGCTTATTAGCCAATCAGGTGTTATTAATAGCGATCAAATCGTAAATACAAGACAGAGAATTTAACAAGAAGAGGATGTCCATCCTCCTCTTTACTTGTCTTTCTATATATCCAAGCCAATCTGAAGTACTTAGACTTGAAAGCATGAATCTTCAAACATATTCACATTTAATTCACTGAGTTTAAATTACAAACATACAACATGAAATCCTATGATTTACTAAGCAGTAGTTTTTAGATGTTATAACTTGCAGTAACGTATGCAAATAATATTTAATTTATAAAGCACAAACAGTATCGTAGGATTTCATCCTGTATGTTTGTAATTTAAACTCAGTGAATTAAATGTGAATATGTTTGAAGATTCATGCTTTCAAATCTAAGTACTTCAGACTGGCTTGGATATATAGAAAGACAAGTAAAGAGGAGGGTGGATGCTCTCTTCTTGTTAAATTCTCTGTTTGTATTTAGGTTTGCAGTCTCTCTGTTTAATTTCAAATACAGTTTGCGCTTTATAAATTAAAATATTATTATCAGTTTTTAAAATTTATATTGCACTGCCCTATATGTGCAAATCATTACTTGTTATACAAACACAACACAAGAACAAATACAAATACATTAATACAATTATAAACATATAGCTTTTGAGAATCATTATGTCTATACCCAAAATTACAATACAAAAACAACTTTTGTTATATTTGAATTTATATACTGTATAATAAAGAGCATAAATGATTTAATATTATACAATTTATATAGTACACACACCAATACAAAAGCGAACATATTAATATACCATTAATCAAATAATTTTAAAAAGTTTAAAATATTAAAAATAAAAATTAATAACTTATGATATTCCGTGATTACATTTATATCATGTTGAAGTCCTTCATATCCGAATTATCAGCATATTTTTAATCCATTATATTAGGATTATAAGGTCGATAAAGATTTTCTGCCTTTATCACCTCATGTATATTAGTAAATTGACCAGAAAATAAAAATAAGAAATTCATCTAATTTTAAAAATAATCGTAAAAAATTCAAATTTTATCCGATATCAATGTAAGATGCATCATTTGAAATGTAAAATGAAGGAGCAATGAATGCTGGGATTTCTCTTGATATCATCCTTATACTTTTTGCATCATTTAAAAAAGAAAACAAAATTTCAATCAATCAACTGAAGTGATCGGATGACCCACTACAAATACTCAAGCCATTTTAAAGCATTATAATAAAATAAATAGGAGAATATTTGCTATATTTTACAGACTGATTTCATCATTAACATTACTCAATAGTTTTTTTTTTTTCATTTTCTTTTTTAAAAGTTAAGATGGCCAGTTTCATTTATAATTTGTCTGTAAATGAATAATAAAAATTAAATGTTTATTTATTCTAACATGCTCAAAAATAAAAAAATTTAAATAAAATCCTGAGAGCATTATTTAAGAGATAACTTTCCATTGTCTATTTTGAATGTTTTTTTTTTTAAATAAAGAAATGAATTCATAAATTGCATATTGATAAATGAACCAAGCACTTTTTAAAATGACTTATACATATAGTTATGTTATTTAGTTATAGAGTTTCATTTTGTTTAATTACATTTAGTCCTCTGTTACAAATATGAAAATTGAGTTTGAATAATTAGAAAAATAATTAAAGTGTTTTGTAGCAATTCAAATACTAATTTGATACATACACATTATATCATTATTGATCCACTGTTGAGTGCAGGGTTCTCTAGTTCTCCAATCCATATCATTTTCCACTCTCCATTATACAACAAACTTTCTTATTTCATCCATCCATCTCACAAGTGGTCTCTTTCTAGGTATTTTACAATCTCTTGGGATTTAATTTAAGACTTCGAATGTCCATCTATTTTTATTTATATGAATATTATATATTTAAAAATATATGCTAGTTGATTAATAGATGGTATGGCCTTTGAGTGCTAAAATGATAGGCTGAGTATAACATTTTAATAAATTGTTAAAATTGAGATTTTTTTATTAACTTCAAATGGAGGAGAAATCCAAAAATTCTTTAACTTAGGCCTGAGAAAAATGCAGCTCTTTATGACCTTTTGTACAGCCCTCTTACCACATTTGTAATGTATTGTGTAAAAATAAATGAATTTTATTTTTAAATAGGTTTTTTGTTGTTGTTTTGGGGGGAGTAGATTCATTGGAATAAGGGTAATGTTCCGTTTTAGTAATGTAGTCCCTGCAGAGCAATACTTTATGAGGACTGCTGTAGAAAAAGCTACCTGTGCCCCTTTAACTCTTGGGCTATACTTGTTATCCTGCACCAGTAGGCACAGAGTTATGATGAACATATTATCAATACCTAAGATAATGCAATGCAATTAATGACATTTTAGTGTAATCACTATTTATATTTATATTTCTTATCATAAACAAATAATGCAATACAAATTAAGCTCTCTAATTATATTGTAATAATTAGTAAGATATCACATGACCCCAAATTATATTATGCTATGCAGCAGCAAATTTTTTTCCACTACATTTTTGCCACCTAGTGTAATTTGTTAGTAAAATGAAGAACTAAAAGATGGCTTTTGGAAGAAATGAGTTTTAGATTCAATAAATCTTAGTGCACTATTACCATAAATACAAGATCCTCATTAATAAAAGTCATTAGCTAGAAACTAGTCAGGAGATATTGAATAGGATAACACTGGATAGTGGTTTAATAAGAATGACCATCTGACAGCTATTGATTACCAGGTGACATAAATCTGATGAAAAAGAGAGTGTTGAAATAAGTTTGTACATGTATATAAATGTTATTTGCATGAAACAAAAGTTTCAAGAAGATTTCTTATTTATATCCTTAAATTCACTTTCGGGTGTGTGTATTCACTACTGAAAATATAACTAAAGATTTCAGTATTCTTGAAATTTTTGCTTCAGGCAAGATGTATTTATAAACGTGCACAAAGTCTTAAACAAATAAATAAATAGTACAAATCTTTTTAATTAAGTAACATGTAAGAAGACCAAGGCATGTAGTCATGTGTCAGCTTATCTGAGTTTGAATCTTGGCTAGAAAAAATCTTGGAAATTTATTTAGAATTAAAACATATTAGAATTTGATTTTAAGTATATGCAGAGAGGAAAAAACTTTTATCATTAAAATTGATGACTAATGTTGATTTTTCTTTCCACCATTTCTTGTAGAAATCTTTGTTATATATGTTATTTATAGATAGTTCTCAACGATAAAATACCTACAAATTCACTTTTGTGCTTTATTGTTTTTATGTTCACTATCTTATATATGTTTACTTTTACTACATTTAAAGTTAATATTCAAAGGAAATTTTTTTGAAGTTAGTCAAATGGATGTTCTGGAAAAAAATAATCGTTACAATTTTAGCTTACAATTGGTCTTAAATATGTTAAACTTACATTGTAATTTACTCTAAGTATTTGTTTCCGTATCTGCAAGGTGAAGGTGTCATTAGGTTTAGGTCATTTGATTTGATCCATAACCTCTATTATTCATAGTACAACAAACTTTTTTATTTAATCTATTCACCTTAGATGTGGTCTTTTTTTTAGTCTTTTACAAACTCTTGCAATGCAGTTTAAAACATTAATTGCCCAACTGCTATAATCTTTTGTAGCAATATGTCCAGCTCACCTCTATTTAGTATTTTAATTTTTTTAATGATGTCAATGATATATTTTTGTTCTAACAACCAAGTACTTTCCTTTTAATTTCTTCTCATTCCCCAATATACATCTCTCTATAATTCATTGAGTGGCCTGAAGTCTCTATCTTGCTCTTTCATTAAATGTCCATGTCTCAGATTTATAAAAAATATTTATTAAAAACTTTTTTTTATAATTTACATAGTGCAACAGAATAAAAATATGGGCCATGAAAGATTGGTCCTAGTTTAATAACACCCCGTAAATTGTGGGAACATTTGTAACAGACTAAAAATGAAGACAATTGGAAAATGATAACTTTAGTATAATCTGAATGAAAGTATAGCTCAATCATTGGTTTCCATTTGTAACTGAATAAAAATATACCCTGAAGTTGAACACATTTTGTAGCTGAATAAAAATATACTCTGAAGTCAAATGCCATTTGTAATTGGATAAAAATATGGGACTTACAGTATCCTTAGTTACTATTTATAACAGAATAAAAATATGAACAAAGAAAGTACAATTCTAATTTATTAGTGCCCATGAAATCTAGCATAATTTGTAACAGCATGAAATTAATAAACTAAACTAAAATGAAAATAATTCATGGATGGATGAAATAATAATTTTATTATGCCCTACAAGTTTATAATATGATTGATATCTAACTAAATTTATAATTCAATAATTGATTTCTAATTATAATTAAATAAAAAAAAGTAATGCTAATTTAGCCATGCTATTCCACTAATACCTATATGCTCTTATTATTTAAGTCAATTATAATAAGAATAAATATTCAATAATAATACAAAATCAATTAACATAACATATCTTTCCACTTTCACTAATGTATAACACTATAAAATCAAATCATATTAGACATACTCAAATTTATAATATCCAATCACATCAATATATAAAATAAATGATAGATTCCTCTTTGATGCTTATTCAAACACAACTCGCAAATCACAACTCTTCAGTTTAATATAGCTAAGTTATTAAAACTTTAGACTATAATCATCAAGACATATGTTTATTATAATCAAATATTAATATTAAATTTAATATCTAAACTGGATTTATGATCCACATCCATAAACTTTAAATATGATTAAATGAAATTGCTTTAATTTGTAATAGAATAAAATATATTATTTTTAACAGCCCAATAACTGAATAAGATTATGATATTTATGGCTGTATACTGACTTAATGTAATATTCACTTTAATCAATAATGACTTAAAATAAATTACACAAACATTTTATTGCAACTACCTTTATGCATCCTCAATAATTATCATTATTATACCTTGATCAATCATGAAATCAATTCATATATAATTTCTATCTTAATATAACTATTAATATAATTACAATAGGTTTCTACTTACTTATTAAATATTTTAAAATAGCAAATCAATTAATTTATTGCTATATAAAAATCTACATATGTTAGATAATAAACATTAAATTCAATACAAGTAAAATGATATGTAATTATATATTTTTTACAGATCCTGAGGTTTGAATTCTGAACCATTTTGTAGCTGCTTGTAATGAATTATGAGATATAATCAATTAGTGATTATCATCATATTCAAATATGATTAACCAATAAATTTTCATTGTAAAATTGAATGACAACCAAACAAGTTTAATTGTTTTAAATTAATTCAAAATTTATTAACAAATGAGTATAAAAATCAAATGTATATGTATGGCAAATAAACATTTAAAATATATCAATATGAACAGATTATGCTTTAAGCAATAGGTTTTCAATTAACATTATTTTTTTTAAATGAAATAAGTGGTTGTATATTGAACTTCAGCTATAAAATGCTATAACTAAAAATGTATATTTATGTAAGACATGATGAACACTTGCACTTTTCAAAATATAAGAGAGTCAAGGACCTTAATATTCATATAAATATATATGATCACTATATGGAGCTTTACCAATAGCTCCTAACAAGCTTTTGTTTACATAAATGCTGAGAGAGATAGAATTCAAATCGTAATCATTGTCACCCACCTTCAGACCAGCTGGTTTCAAGCTTATTGGCTCACATCAGTGAAGGCCGATGTGAGCCAATAAGCTTGAAACCAGCTTGTCTGGAGGTGGGTGACCATGATAGAGATTTTGAATTCTATCTCTCTTGGCATTTATGAAAACAAAAGCTTGTTAGGAGCTATTGGTAAAGCTCCATCTAGTGATCATAAAATGCAAGCTTAAAGCAAGTTACGAAATTTATAACTTGTTTTGATTATCATATATATATATATATATAATGGAAATAAAATATACTAAAAATGAATCTACCTATGTGTTCCCATTATTCTACAATAACAAAATAAAAATAAATACTTGAGATTAACTTATAATCAAGGAATAGGAAGATTTTTTTAAAATTAAAATAATAATTACTGAGTTATGAAATATAAATTTGAATTTAGAAAAACATAACTCTCTTATACTTTAAGCATGTAAATTAAATTTCTACTTAATTTAAATTATACTACTGTTTATATCTGATACAGTTTCATATACAAATAATAATAATAATAATAATAATAATAATAATAATAATAATAATAATAATAATAATAATAATAATAATAATAATAATAATAATAATAATAATAATAATAATAATAATAATAATAATAATAATAATAATAATAATATACAATTTTAATGCACAAATCAGTGCATAACAGCAGAGCTTCTTCAAATTAAATCACAATTTATTATAAACTTAATATAAATTATAATACATAATAAATAATGCCCGAGCGCTTTCAAGAGAACTTAGCTCTCATAATCATGGGTAACAAAGAGTAAGCGTAACAAGGTTGCTATGTGTAAATATATGCAGATATATGTAAATTAATTGAAGTATATGCGTAAATCAAATTAACCCATTTCTTAGAAATTTTATAACACGTATCTTTCCTATTCATAGCCTTATCATCCATGGCAATAAAACATGCCTCCTTCACCTTTCTCTTAACATCATTTCTTTCCCTACAAACTATTCTTGGATTTTCAGGTTCACATGAATGACCAGTTAATTTCTGATGCATTGCGAATATTGAGGTGTAAGCTGGGTCTGCTTGGGCTATTCTGTAAGAATATCTGTGCTGGGACAATCTTGTTGAGAGAGTTGCTTTCATTTTTCCATAGTATGATGCCATGCAGTTATTTTCTGGGCATGAGATATTATAGACAGCCTGAGAAATGTTGTTGGGTGTTACAATATCTTTTGCATTGTTGATGATTCTATTGGTATTAGGGGGTGTGTGAAAACATAGTTGAAATTCTCTATTAAACACTGAGTAAAGTTTTCTATGGGCATTTGCAAAGTATGGCAACAATATTCTATTTTTCTGCTGCTTAATTGCATTGTTATTTAATTTACTGTAAAATTGTCTAATTTTCCCATCAATACTATTTTGTTTGAAACCGATATTTAATAAATCGTTTCTATATAAAATCAAATTTGCCCTTTTTTCTGCTTCAAATCTGCAAAGGTGCTCATTCCTATGTAAGAAAGACATCAATCCTGCAAATTTATGAATAGGTGGTGTGTTCAAAAGGGGTTGTATATGGCCTCTTTTTTCTATTGGTTTTATAATCATCTTATAATTGAGTTGTTGACCTTCCCTTTGTACTTGAATATCCAAATATCTAGTTTTCTTGTCGCAATCTTCCATTTCTGTATTTAGCTTCAGATGAGAATAATAATAATAATAATAATAATAATAATAATAATAATAATAATAATAATAATAATAATAATAATAATAAAAATAATAATAAAAATAATAATAATAATAATAATAATAATAATAATAATAATAATAATAATAATAATAATAATAATAATAATAATAATAATAATAATAATAATAATAATAATAATAATAATAATAATAATAATAATAATAATAATAATAATAATAATAATAATAATAATAATAATAATAATAATAGTATATGTTAGCAAATGACCTGAATAATTGTTTTGAGATATGACATTTCCAAAATAGAACCATTTCTCAAATCACAATCCAAAGATGTTTTATTAATCCAAAAAGGTAGAAATATCACAAAAAGCTATTAGATTCAAAGCACACTTTATTACTTCTGATATTTTCCAAATATCCAAATTACTCTTTCATTTTGAAGGTATTTAATCTATGACTTTATTGTTCTACAGACACTTGTTTATATCCATGATGATGCATCATAGATATTTTTTTATTTAGCAAGTAATTAATTCATAAAACATGTGAACAGATGCTAGTTTTATCCATGATGATGCAATGGAAATTGAGACAAATTATATCTCATGTGTTTGTTCGTAAAATTATATCACCATGTGAACATAATCTTTGTGTACATTTTTGCATAATTAGCATTTAGATCTCATCATTGAAAAATAGATAATATTTGTTTTTAAAGCAAAGAAACATTCCAATAGTTTTTGAAAATGCTAAGAATTAATTCATACTTTCACAAAATTGTTGTTCTTCACAAATTGTTTGTAAATTTGTCCTGTGAATAGACAAATACAATTTCTTTAAGTCCATCATTCTATCCATTTAATAATTATATATTTTTAAAAATAAATAAAAAACACCACATGAAATAACTTAGGTTCACTTCTATTAAAGCCAAGAGGTGAGAGAAAGTTTAATCTGCTTAGTCTTCTTGGGTCAATTCTAGCCAGTGTACCATAAATAAAACTCTCATTGCACAATAACAATGACAAATAAAAATATGCATATTTTACAATTATTACATATAACAAACATTTATGTTTTTAAAATACAAATAGCATCCTTTTCCTCTAATATATACAATAAAGAAAATAATTTTATCAGGACCGTAAACTTTATTATTTACACATTCATTTTTAAAATGAATAGAGTCAATTCACAGCTTTTTGCAAACTACAATTAATAATAAACGTATCTTTCTCAAATATTATATGTTATCATAGCAACATAGTCCAATGCATTCCAGATTAATATATTTATTATTAAAGTCAAACCATTTTTTTTATAACTGACATTACATCACATATTGAAATTTATTTCAGATTTCAGTAAGTACAATAGATATATTTCTTTTTAAAATTAAGCTATTTCTATTAAAAGCAGTCTTAGTTTAATTATATTATTATTTCATTACATTATGTTTATATCTATGTTAATAATCTCTCCAAGATATATATATATATAGTTAGCAATTTTTTTTATAATATCAATATTTATTTTTTTATAAAATCTATTGAACATTATTTTTAATATTTAAAATACAGGCACTCTTCATATACCTGGAGCCTAATTATAAATATATGGGATTTGAACTCAGAATTTCAATCACATTTCAACTATTCACACTATTTCATATCCCTGATACACATGATCACACACATGTATAAAAGATCAATAATCACCAATATACATATTTTGTGCTGAAACAGCACTCATCAGTTGGTCCAGATTATCATCTCTCACACACATATACAATCAGTGCTCAGTTTATATTAAGATAACAAATCTTCATACTTTAATGGACAGGCTTTAATCTACTCCATCCTCTAACTCTTCAGCATTCCACACCATTGAAAATCTGATGATGGAAAGCACAAATCTCATGCTGATGCCAATGTTGTTGTCATGCCCATGTTGAGTTCAAGTCACTCTGACCCCTCATGTACAGGACCATATCCATTTAAATAATTAGAAGAGGGATGGGCAGGATGCAGGCTTAATGTGTAATATTTGAAATAAGGATACTCTTCTTATATCTGGAGCCTAATTGTAAATATAGGGGATCTGAACTCAGACTTTCAAACATCTTTCAATTGTACACACTATCTCATATCACTGATACCAACTGATGAGTGCTGTTTCAGCATGAAATATGTATATTGGTGATTACTGATCTTTTCTACTTATGTGTGACCATGTGTATAAGTGATATAAGATAGTGTGGATAGTTGAAAGATACTTCAAATCCCTTATATTTACAATTAAGCTCCGGGTATATGAAGAGTGCCTGCTGTCACAATGATCTGATATCAACATGGTCATGACAACAATAATGGCATCAGCATGGGATTTGGGCTTTCCATCATCAGACTTTTAGTGATATGAATGGCTGAAGAGTTAGATATTGGAGTAGATTGAAGTCTGTTCATTAAAGTATGAAGATTTGCTATCTTAATATAAACTGAGCACTGCTGAACCAACTGATGAGTGCTGGTTTAGCACAAAATACATATATTGGTGATTATTGATCTTTTCTACATGTGTGTGATCATGTGTATTAATGATATGAGATAGTGTGGATAGTTGAAAGATGCTTAAAAATCTGAGTTCAAATCTCCTATATGAACATTATTTTAATATTTTTAGTATTTTTGAAGAAATGAAGAATTATTTGCAAACACAACTCATATCACATGCAAAATCTAGATGAATTAAATTATCTCCATTAATTTTGCCTTCTGTAGCTTCCTATTTTTTAATCTAGAGATTACTTCTTGAAAAAAAAAATATTATGGAAATATAAAATAATGTTAATTGTCTTAAGGTTACCATGTAGTATAATCACAATCAATGATTTTAATATTTTCAGAATATGAAAATACACTGCATCTATGTATCTTGGTGATCTAAAGTTTTAATCACAGTAAAAACTTTTATAGAATCAAAGGCCTTTTCTTACACTATAAATCCAATGCATAACGATGTATTGGTCATTTCTATAATTTCTTTCAATATTTTCATGTCATTCACCTTGCTTAAATTCATTTTTCTTTTTGGTCAGTTTGAATGTAATGTTTGCTATAGATAAAGTGTAATTATCTTGGTAAAGATTTTGTATCAAACTGATAAAAAGTTTGATATGTTAATAATTTTTAATATTTTCTTTATCATCTTTTTTAAGTATCAATATTATTATTGTGTTCTTCTAATCATCTCTTATATCTTTATCATTTAAACTTTTGATATATAATTTTAGCAATAATATTTTCTATTTTTTAATCTAAAGATAATAATAATAATAATTTCATAATTTTCTGGATCTTTTTTTTTCTTCATGGATTTAATTTCATGTCTCTTCATTAAAAATGCCGAGAAATTCAAAAGATTGCTATAAATGTAGATTTATTTCTTGTTGTTTGCTAGTTTATAATTCTTAGTAGAATTATTTTACATATTGCATGATATCTTCCATCTTTTTAGCAATATTTACAATTTTTCTTTTTATTGTCAAAATAAGTTTCTTCCAGTACCAAAATGTTATATATTTTTGAAACTTTATTTTCCTTTAAAGATTTCTTTGCTAAGTCACATTTATATTTTTTTACATCACTATGAATACATTTTATACCATTTTATTGACTCCAAGTATTTAGTTCTTGTCATTGGATCACTTTAAAATAGTTTCTTATTTATCTTTTTCAAGCATTGTCTTGTCTTGGTTGAAATGTTGTTGGTAATTTGTGTTTTTTTATCTGTGTTTATTGCAGTTTTTAGTAGAATATCAGTTACCTTCATATGAATCTCAATTAAGTTTTTTACAGTCTTCCAAATCCATCAATATTTTAGAATAATTAGCAAGTTCTACTGTAAATTGATTGATACATTTCTGAAAATTATATCAATTGATACCATATAATATTAAATCATCCATGCACTTTACTACTGTTACACAATGCTTTATTTATCACCCTCTTTTACAGTTGACAGTTTTGATTGCCCCAGCAATCTTCTTCAGAACATTTGGTATACATTTGGCAATGCAATAAGAAAGAGGAGTTATTATACTTCTTGAAGAATATCAATTGATTTTATTGTCATTTTAAATTGTTGTCTTCTCTTTAGTTTTGCATTAACACATATCTAACATCTCATTATATGGTGATTGCTTCCTGCATAGAATCTATTAAAAACATTTCTGTAAGTTAAAATATAATCCTATTATTTTGCATCTTCACATGAATGGTTCTACATTTATTTCCATTTAGTAATTTATTCAAAGAAAGATTTCATTATATATATATATGTTGATACGAAGATTTACATGGGTTCCATATATAGAAGACATATTTTGCGGGTTCATCCATGTTAAAATATTTTAAAATACTGACGTTTCGACTTGGTAACACAAGCCATCCACTTCTTATTACTCAGTGGATGGCTTGTGTTACCAAGTCGAAATGTCAGTATTTTAAAATATTTTAACACGGATGAACCCGCAAAATATGTCTTCTATATATATATACTGAAAATTTCACAAGTCTAACCTTTTTCACATCTATTACACCTACTGGACTTCCATCTTTTAATAGTTTTCCAATTCCAGTATTAAAGTCTCTCACATAACAATTTTTAAATTTTATTTGGTATGATCAAAATAATTTTTGATATTTATATAAAAATCTTTTACATCTTCATACAATGAGAACTTGTTGGACATAGCATAATTCTAAATTATTGCATTTGTTTTTTTCTATTAAGTTAAATATCTTAAACATAACAGTCTTGTTGATATCCCATAAATATCCACAATATTATTCACCTACTTTTTATTTACAAATTATGCCATTGTCTTTGTGCTTCCAGGAAGTGTGTTTTTATTGTAAAGTACATATTAACTTTTTACATAAATTATCTCTTCACATTTTCATCTAACTTTACAAAGTCCAGTCATATAGGATTTTTTTTTCATATGTCATAGCATTGGCTGGGAGGCGAGCCCACAACAAGCATCTGCAATCAAGTGCTTGCTTGCAAGGTAGCTGTGCTGACCTCTCAGCTAACAATGCTTGAGGATTCCTTCAATTGAAATAATTCATTTTTTTTTTTTTAAAGTGATATGCAGCTATACAAAATAGAGATCAAATGGTCACTTGATTCTGGCCTCAGGAGATTTTTCTCATCTTTTGCCTTTGGTTGCCAAATGCTGTCTTGATTTAGAACTCTGTAACTACTTGGAAATAAGGATAAAATTTAGGTCATCTCTCCATAAGTCTAAATAAATAAAACAAGATTATTCACATATACATTCATCCTTTTCTTAAGAAACTCCAACTGCTGTTACAATTAAGAAGTGTCAGGCAATTATGAAAAAAAAAAAGATGTTTCTCAGTCTTAAACTCAAAGATAAACAACCAATAAATACACCATGCAGTCTAATGCATATTGATGAGCAATCCATTCATTTTAATTTACCATGTAATAGTCACATAACTACTTCAATAATAAGATCATATAGAATAGGCAATAGAAGTTTGCACTGCTTATTTCTTTTAAGACCTCTAAGAAAAAAGTAAAGGTCCCCTTCATTTAATATTAAACTTCTTTCTGGAACCCACACAATTTTATCATCAGGAATTTAAAACAAATTAGCCTTTTACTAATTTTAAGAATATTAAATTTGTAATGATTAATATTGATACATTTATTAAAAGGTTTAACTAATACTTATATTGGTGCACAAAAATTGTACAAATTTATACTTTTCTAGAACCAAACTGTAACCAAAAACCCCCCAAATAATGACCTTCCAATTATATCTTTAGAGTTTGGAGAAAGAGTGTCATAGAGTTCAAAGCTAGGAAATGACAGCGATGAGCCATGATAATCATTGAGTTCTAAAAATTGGCCACTTTATCCTTACAAAAAACAATGGAGAGTTTCATAAAGTTAGAATATTAATCAGTTAAATAGCTTCTAATAGTTTAAAATCATTTATTATGCTGTTGAATGGTTATATTTAAATTGCGTACAATTGGCAATTGTTAGCCTTTCATTCTGAGCAATATACTTAGTGTGGCAGTAATAGTCTTAGGTGGTACATGGATTCACGAAATGATGTCAAAAAATATCTTAGATTTGACAATTGATTAGGATTGCTGTGCTGAGATAATCATTTTGGTAATTGAATTGCAAATAATCTTCCTAAATAGGTGATTATAATTTATTTTTATTTATAATGACCCATATTTCTCTCTTACAAAAATTGCAATCCAAAAAAAATAAAGCAACGCACAATATTTAATTACTTTCCATTTGATGTAGTTTTATCTTAAGATTAAAGACTAAATAAAAACTAATCCCATATCGCATAGAAATAAAAGAAAATGAATAATTCTACAGTTACATTCGGACATACCTTTCTAAGAATATTCTGTTATTATATACGCTTATATTATTTGGATTTACTTAACCAATATATATGATTGTTTTGTTTTTTTAAAGCAATGTTTTTTTTTTTAAATTACATTTTGATGTTGCTTTTATGAGATACATATATAAGATTAACTTGTAGCCAAAGGTCTCTAATTTTTGGTTTATTCACAAGTACAAATGATACTTTGTAAGAAAAAGAAGAACGATAAGTAAATAAATTAAGAGTTGTTTAATATTCATGTTTTATTTGCATATACAACGTGCATATATCTAAGACAAGTTGGTTGTGAATGCAAAGAACTGCGTTAAAACGCGATTATCTTTTACTTTAGAATGAAATTATCACATGAATAGCTTATTCTTTAATCTTTGCAAATAACATTCTATAATTTTGATTTAGGTCATATCAAAAAATTCATTTTGAACTTCTTGAGATACATCTGAGAATAATTCTTGATTAAAAGATTAAAAAAAAAAAAATTAAATAAACACATGAATAAAAAAAAAACGAATAAATATCTATAATATATGTTGATATAAATAAATATTTTGTGAAAAACTTTTTTTCAGTGGCGACTGTAGTTGTCTGCCCTCTAGGTTTGAAATGAGTAACTAATTTAATGGTTTACTATTTATTCGCTAGGTGACCACTAAATTGAACATTTTTTAAAAATTATGTGACATGTAAAAAATTGGAGTGAAATAAATTATTTAAATCACGAGTAATTGTAATAAAATTTGAGATTATTTATTAGTATATCGTATATATTATGTTAGGAAAAAACTGGTTGGAATAAGTAACTTAATTTTTTTTATTGTAATATTAATGAAGTTTTTGTGTATATGTTCTACTATAATTAATCATTATTTATTTTAAACTCTTAAATGAAAATAATAACATTATTTTATGTGATTAATTCTTCGCGTTGGTTATTCGTGCTGCTTATCAATATATAAAATTTTATGTTATGAAAATGAATATTGTAATACATGTTAGCAGAGTTCATTAAATTAGTAATAAAACTATGACAAATTAGCTGAAATGATGATCAGATATTATTGCTTGGTCAAACTATTGTACTTTATTGTATAATTTTTAACCTGACTTTTCAAAGAGAACCTAACTTATTCATAAATATTTTATTAAATAAGACGAGTATAAGAGATGGTGATCATGTGAAATATTTTATTAGTCATTTGCTTTTTTTTCCCCACTTTTTTTCCTGTGTCATAGCATCGGCCAGGAAGCGAACCCGCCAACCCGGGACAACCAATTGCAAGGCAGTAAATTTTTGCAATGTCTAGAATTTGTGGTATTTTTAGCCTTAAATTTTAATACATTATGATAATAGAATAATAGATGAGATAAAAAAACAAACTACAAAACAACCTTTTCAAAACAAAAGGACTTTATAATTAAAGAAACAAAATAGGATTTTGCAGAATTCAAGGTCAAGATATAAACATATATAATGTATTATGAATATGTAAATAATAATAATTGTATAAATATAACGAATATGTAAATGTAGAATAAGAGTAATGTATAAATAAAAATGTAAAATAACTGCATAATAATTAAGTATAACAATGTATAAAAATTACAATGTTTTAAATCATAAACAGTTGTATAATAATAGAAACCTTAGCTGACCTTATAGGGTCAGAAAACTATGTAAAATACCATATATGGTGAGAAACGTGAAAATACTGTGTGTATGTAAAAACGTAAGTGAAAACACCATATATGGTTAGGAATGCAAAAGACTCCAGAAGTCTTGAGTGTTCTGATGTTCTAAAATGTTCTAAATACGTTCTGAGTATGTTCTGAATTTTAATTATTTTATTTCGCCTTATAATAGGCTATGTATATAGTTGAGTTTAACCGTATTCCAAGAGACTGTAAAAGACCCAGAAAGAGACCACATGTGAGATGGATGGATGAAATAAGAAAATGTGCAGGGGTGTTGTGGAGAAGAGAAGCTAAAGATCGGAGAAAATGGATTAAACTTGGAGAGACCTTCATCCTGCAGTGGATTGATAATGGTTGATGATGATGATGATGAACCTTATTAAACTATAATCTTACCATCTCAATTCTGCCTTTGTCCATTTATTTACTTGCTGGTCATAAGACACAGCAAATTTTTAATTGGAAAATATTAATATATAGATGTGAGATTTAGACTTTTTAAACAGGAAAGAATGAGAATGAAAAAGATGCAAATGTAATTTTGAACAGAATGACCATTGCAAGTTGATTGGAAAAGAAGATGTATGATAAAATATTGAAAATAATTGCGTGGAAAGAAAATGATCAAAACTGATAGAAATTAGAAAAACTATATTCCTGGGACATATATTAAGACTTTTTTTTTAAAATATTTGAGGAGTAAAGATTTGGGGAGAAGAAGAGAGATAGGAAAAGAAAATCTTACTTTTAAAATATGATTTAATGAATGTGGGTGCTACTTTATAAGCAAATCTAAAAAGAATGACTTAAAATCAAATCTCAAGGCTATTGAAATAAAGCATTACTTGATACTTATAATCTAATCAGGCTTGGCCACTTGATGGCATTCAGGCTCACCAAAACACCTAACAAATGCTATTTACAAGGCCTGACTTACAGCTATAGAAAACATCTAAGGTTTGTCTTAGCCATTAGAAGGCTGTTGATGATGACGTAACACAGAAATAATACGGCCTATTTCTGCTTCACGACAGTTATTATGAATCCACACACTTATCTTTCGTATATAGTTTGATATGTATGTGTGTGTAGTTTGATTAGTCAAATTTTTACAATATACGTTACACAATCTTTGTATTTGTAATGAATTTAAGAAACCTGACTTAATAGTAATTTTCCAAATGGCCACACACTTATTTAGAGAAGGTGTAATGTGTAAAAGCTTGCCGAGGGTACATCAACAGAATTCGGCCAAGTTCGCGTGCAAAATCTCATTTTCACGTGAAATACCACGTAGTTCATAAAATGGCTAGCAATCGCGTAACTTTTTCCGCAGTTGCCGAAAACAGAAGCCGAGTATTTCTGCTGTCCAATAAAAACATACATGATTTTTTGTGAATTTCATAGAAAGCACATATTATAAACATGTTTAATAAGTAAATAAGACGTTTATATGTGTTTGTTGTTGTTTAAAAAAGTTTGAGTTTCTTTCTTTTGTCTGACTTCGGTTATGATTTTGATATCTTTTATTTTAGCATTACAAACAACAGAACACTAACCCTAAAATTAACCCTATACTAACCCTAAAACTAACCCTAAAAGTAACCCTAAACCTAACTCTAAACTAACCCTAAAACTAACCCTAACTAACCCTAAAACTAACCCTAAACCTAACCCTAAACTAACCCTAAAACTAACCCTAACTAACCCTAAAACTAACCCTAAACCTAACCCTAAAACTAACCCTAACTAACCATAAAACTAATCCTAAACCTAACCCTAACCCTACACAGTTGTTTTGTTATGTAGAAAGCAATAATTAAGCGAAAGACATCACTAAATAGACACCGCAGAGAAGCAGCTTTGTCCAAAAACAGCGATTTAAAAATAAAAAAAAAGTTTGTCATTTACTAAATATAAAATTAAAATTAAACAACTTTTTTAATAAAAAGGCATGAAAAAAAAAGTTATAGCAATCAATAAATTAATAACCAAAAAAAAAAACAGCGATTCAATTTAAAAATATAACGCGGCCGCGAACATTGTATTCTATTGTTTTTGACTTCCAACAATGCCATCAAATGACCAAGCCCAATTACGTTATAATTACCCATTACTTTTACAAACTGATGATGACATCATTATCATCATCTTCATTATTATTACTATAATGATATTGATGATGATATTTCCACTATGATTTATAAACCAAAAAAATTGTTACTAGGTTTGACAAATGTTTTAAACCAAAAAATTTGTTATATAGGTTTGACAAATGTTTTATAAAGGTTTTACTGGGGTTACAAAGACATTTCAAATGTAACAACCATTGTATGAATTAGACTCATATGGCTTACAGTAATATTGGAATCAGTTTAAATGATTGTTGGTTATTATATAAATCTGGTTAACATAGCTGATTATAGTATAATTATACAAACATAAATTTTATGTAATTTCATGATGTATAAGTGTGGATGACTGCAGAAAGGAGTTTGCTATTAACTGAAAGGAGACCCTTTTATTCCTCTTGGAGGCCTTAAAGGAACCAAGCAGAGAAAATTCCTATTGTCCACTTCATATGTTCTTGTCATTTGCAGCTGTTACTACTATGTGATTATTCATATAGTATACGGACATGGATGGGCTGCTCACCAATGCGCATTATCCAGCATGGTGAGTTTATGGCTTTTTACCTCTAAGTTTAAGATCAAGAAGCACCATGGTCTTTCTTCTCAGTTGCCTGATAAGGCAAAATGAATGTTTGTGTAAATAATAAATATTTTTCCAATACATATATACAATTATGACATACAAAAATAAATCATGGCCTTTATTCCCAGGCAGCTGTAAAGTCACCAACCAAGGCAGCGGTTGGTAGCTAAAGGTGGAGGGTGCTAAGAATACCCTGATTGCAGACCCAGGCTGCCATTTGTTGATGTCTTTTTATTTAGGTACTTACAACTGCAGATCACTTTCAAGTGAAGGAAGATTGCAAGAATTAGAAGAAGAACTGTCTTATATTAAATGGGACATTATTGGTCTTTGTGAAGTTAGAAGAAAAGATGAAGAAACAATGGATTTAAAAAGTGGACATATACTCCACTATAAAGGTACAAATATTGGAAATACAAGTGGAATAGTATTCATTATAAATAAAAAATGGAAGAATAACATTGTGGAGATTGATGGTGTATCGGACAGAGTGGCAATATTAGTTTTACAACTTAATAGCAGATACCAAATGCAGATAATTGAAGTTTATGCCCAACAAGTTCTCATAGTGATGAAGTAGTAGAAGATTTTTATATGGATGTACAAAAGGCTTTTGATCAGAGTGAACAACATTTTAAAATTGTTATGGGAGAAAATGAAAGATGAAAGTGCTGTAAGTAATTTTGGTTCTGGTAATATAAATGAGAAAGGACATAGACTTGTGGAATTTGCAGAAAAAGAAAAACTTTTTATTATGAATTCTTTTTTGAAAAAAATGTTAAAAGGAAATGGACATGGAAGCATCCAAATTAAGGTACAGCAGAATTTGATTATAGTTTGACTAACAGAAATACATATTTCAAGATTGTAATGTTCTTAATAAATTTAATATAGGAAGTGCTCACCGATTAGTAAGATGTAAGATACATGTTAATGCAAAACTAGAGAGACAAAAATTATTAAGAAAAACAATATTTTCAGTTGATATTCCTAATCTTCAGAAACATTCTAATAAATTTAAATTAGAACTTACAAATCGGTTTCAAGTATTAGTAGATTTTGAACATGATTCAGATTTGAATGAAATTAATATGAAAATAACAGATACAATTGTAAAAACTGCAACAAAGATAGCTGGTAGAAAAAAGCAGCAATTGACCAATAAAATTTGTACGGAGACTAGAGAATTTATGAAGAAAAGAAGGAATATGAAGATATACAAAAATGATGCATTTAAAAGAATTGAATATCTCGAATTTTTTAAAATGGTGCAGAAAAGAGTTGAAAATTATATAAGAAAGTATAACTGTGAACTAGCAAGGAATGTTGTTGAAGAAAATAAAAGTCTCAAGAATGTAAAACAACATTTTGGTATTGGTAGGAAATTTATATCTGCAATAAGAAGAAAATATGGAATTATTATTAAAAAGAGAGATGATATCATGAAATGGGTAGAAAACTTTTAATAAAGAACAAGGACCTCCTATATCTATTACATCTTTGAATTGCCCAGAATTTTAAATGAAGGAGTGAGACATGCAATTAAATGTGTGGAGAAAGGAAAGGCTCCAAGTAATGGTGGAATTATTATTGATGTATTAAAAGAAGTAGGTGAAGAAATAGAATTTTTTTTAGCAAAGTTATATACCAAATGTCTAAATGATAAGGTTGTACCAGATGATTAGAAAAATGCAGTAATAATATTAATATTTAAAAAAGGTGATAAAGAAGATATTATTCAAGTTTTTTTAAAAAATATTTAGTTTGTAGTTAACTTAAGATAATACTTTTAAGTCGACTTAGAAACCCCAAAAGTAAAAACATGATTCGTAATGCATTTTTTAGGCATAAATAAATAAATTATAAGATTAAAAACTTGAGTAAAAAGCCTATATAATGGTTAATATCAATGGGAGACTAAAATAGATTCCATTGGAAAGTAGAAAGTTCCATGCACATATGAAGGTGGTCTCCCTTTTTTATAATTTCTTCTAATAATATGAAAAATGGAAATCATAATAATTATTACTTAGAGATAAATTTTGCAATGGCTATAGAAACTTTAATCATTAATTAAGGAAATATGTTCACATATATAATATGCTGATACATAATTCTGTTTATTTGACATTTTATGGTGGTATACATTAACTTTTATGCAGTAAATCTTTTTTTTTTTTTGAAAGACTTTCACACTTTCTCTATTTGTTTGTATACCATTATATTTTACACTCTGTTTTATCCAATAAAAACAAAATTGAACTTTGCTTTTTTTACAAAAACCGTGTTAAAATTCACTATAAAATACTATATTAGAATGCCTGGTACTATTCAATCATTTCATATAATGAATCCAACAAGTTGTGATTTTATAATAGAAGACTCAATATTATCCAGTAAGTTGCAGAATATATTTGTCTAATATATCTGCCATTGTAACTTTTTTATGCAGCACTTTCAAATGATTTTTTAAAAATATATATTTATGTTATATAGATAGCAAGAATAAGTAATACTATTATTATAACTACCTTCATTATTAGATGTTCTTATGATAATATTAGACCCCAATAATCATACGAATAAAATTCTATGTATTTATAATATTTTTAACAGAATATCATTCTGCACCTTTAGTGAAATTCGCATTTTGTATTCTGTCACTAATGATTTACATCTTTTTTTCTTTTCTTTTCTTTTTTTTTGTGGTATGAGTTTTTAAACTGGCAAAGTTTTTGCTAACCCTGATCTTAATGGGTTTAACAGACTGAAGTATTATCATCATCTTTTGCGAAGCAGTATAATTATCTGAAGCTGGATTTAGAAGAAACGTTTTACTTTGCAAAATCTTTGCTTTTTTCCACATCAATATTTGATTAGATCTCTGTGGGTGGTTTGTGGTTGCAAGTGACAAAAATAATTAATGAAGGTAATGGTAGCAAAATAGATAATAGGGGGAGGGGGGATAATAAAGTTATATATACAATAGTTTTTAGGCTAAACCATGTATTAGTTTTCAGTAATTCCCAATGTTTTGACAAATTAGCATCCACCATTGTCAAGGTTAAATTTTCCAAGAAAAACTGTTAGATTTCAAATAGTAACAAGATTGAGTGTGAGGTAAAGAATAAGATTGAGCATGAAGTAGTTGACCATTCAGAATATGTAAATTAATATTAATTGTTTTCAAGATTATATTAGAAGAAAGAGATACAATAAGTGGTCTCCATACTGCTGGAATACGTGGTGCTTTATCACCTTGATTTAAACCAGTGGTCTTTTAATTATTTTATTTGATGTCCCACATGGATCTTAATTTATACTTTTCTAAATTATCAAGTATTTTGGCATTATCAATGTCAGGTTTGTGATCAACTTTTTAAAAAAATGTGAAGTAAAAACTGATATATTTAATTGCAGATTAAAGGCATTTTATCTCTTTCTTCTAATATAAACTTGAAAACAATTAATGGTGAAATTGAAGAAAATAAACATTTTGTTAATCCACATATTTTGAATACTCAACTACTTCACACTCAATCTCATTCTTTACCTCACACACAATCTTATTACTACTTGAGATCCAATAGTTTTTCTTTGAAATGTTAACCGTAAGAATGGCAAATGCTATTTCATTAAAATGATGAGAAAAATTCAAAATAACACAAGGTTTAATCCAAAAAAACTATTTTATTTACACCATGCATATATATATATATATTTCTAAAAATAATATCCAAAGATTGTAAACATCTTTTTTTAATATATGCAAAGCAGAAATAATAAGATAATACTAGGATTCAAGTCTACTGTTACTATCAATAAATATTATCTTGTAGAAAAAGAAACATTAACTGAACAGGTATATAAATATATGTTCATTTTGAAGAGTGAGTTATAAAGGTAAAGGAAACCCATGATGTAGAACTCACTGTAAAGCCTAAATTGATATCATGTATTCTTGAAATTACTAATATATCGATTAAAAAAATCTTAATAATTTTAAAATATCGGGTTCCTGGACGGTTTATATTCCAACATTGAATTTAGAAGGTATAGAAAAGAAACCTTTCATTTATTTATTTTTTAAGTAAATATTATTGTATTATATCAATAAAATAGTCAGTTTATCTCCTCAAATAAATTTAATGCACATACTTGGTAGGAACAAAAAATAAAATGGTTTAAAATTACAAAAATTACAGTTTTGACTTTATAAACCCAAATGGATAATTATTACTATTTTTTTTTACTGCACATGGGTTTGACTATTGTAAAAAAATTATATAGGAAAAAAAATTATAACAAAATTTGAATTGATTTGCAGTGAAAACAATTATACTATAGCTAGAAATTAAAAATGTTAAAAGAAATCAATACTATGAGAAAATTAATAAGTACAGATTGTTAGACAAATCCACACTTAAAAATGAAAGTAAAATTGAGGCTAAAGTAATTCCTATGCCAAATATATTAGTATGAGGTATGTTATTTATTTTTACAAAACTAATGGTGAATTACATTGAGATTCTACAGCTGCTAAATACTAATGTTTTTATTTTGGATTTAGAAGCTTTTCACATTACTAACACATGGAATTCTGTTAATAAATATAGTATAAATAATAAATTTGCTACTGTACTTATTAGAAAAAAAATATGGTTGTTTTTCTAACTGACTGCATTATTAGTAACTTGATTAAAATAAAATCAGACATTTTTCGTTGATTAACCAGAAAACTTTACAATGACTTGTGAATTAAAAATGTAAAACATATGCAATTATTTTCTCAGTTCAATAATTTTAAATCTACTTCTGACAATAATAGTAATATATATATACAACACCAGGAAAAATAGTATATAATAAAATAAAACAGTGAAATTATCCCTTCAATTTTTTAATATTTGGATCTATAAATAGATAAATAAATAATAGCCGTATCCGATTTACAGAAAGTATGCCATCTTGAATAGCATTTACAGTTCGAATTTTAAAAATCAAAATCTCACTAACATCATATAACGTTAGTATTTCAATGTGAATGGCTAATCTTTCGTAATTTGTGTATATTTTTACAATTATAGTGCTTAATTAAGAAAATTATCCATATTATTTATAAAATGAGTCCTTGTTTTTTATTTTACTTACATCACTTTCCATTGTCAAACAAAAACTACCATTGGAAATAAACAGATGTTCTGTAAGTATAGATTTAAATCTATCCACAGAATAATATTACTCTTTACATGAGCATATTAATTATTAATGGGAAAAAATTCTGCAAGTAAAGTCAACAAATGTAACATTATGTATAAAGTAGTATACAAGTGATGACACTTTTTTGCTGATGAGGAGGACATATTTTTCAAACAGTAGAAAAGATTTTTGGAGATGTTATTAGCAAAGTGTGTAGAAGGAGGAAGAATTATGAAAATTAATCTAAGATCATACTATTAATTAGGAAAGATAAATCTGAAGAATGAAAAATAGAAGGGAATTTTCTTGAAGTGGAAGAATATAAACAATTAGGTATTTTGTTAAATGAAATAAGGAGTTATACAATATTTGGGAATTAGTATTGATAAAAAGAAGTCAGAAATAATATGGTTGATTAATAATCTGTCATGTTTCTTATATTGTAAATATGAAGTATGTACAATTATTCCTAAAAAAAGGGGGGGGGTATCTGAATTAGCATTTGAAAATGAGTACTCTGTATTGTCCAGATAACTCAGAAATTTTTAGATGGAATAAAGAAAGATCTAGGTGAATATGCTTTGGGTAGAAAATTGTGGATAGAAAATGAGGCTATTTAAGATTACATGGGGAATTTATTTTTTTTAATGAGGGAAATCAAAAGTAAATTTTAAATGTTTGAATAAGTACTTTATGTAAATGCAAGTAGGTTAGTAAATAGTGTTTAATTGGAATATGTCAAAAGGGCAACTAACAGATTACATAAGAAAAGTTTTACATTATGCAAATTTAAAAAAACCATTTATTACCTTATACATATACAAGAAATAGAAACAAATGTGCAGCCAATGTATTAGGCCATAATAATGAGAGGAGGGAAATGAGAATAAATAGGTTAGATAAAAAAGAATTAAAGGCATAAAAAACAAATATGAACAAAAATAGTTTGAACTTATATAAGAATACAAATTATATAAAATATGAAATATGTTATAAATAAAGGGAACATTTCTACATAGTGCAAAGGCAAAAATTTTAGATATTATAGAAAAAAGGTAAAAATAAAATAAGGATTTATATTGCAGATTTAATTTTTATGGTGATAAGAAAAAGGGAGAGTATTGAAGATTTATTTTTAGAATATAGGATATTGAAAGAGAATCAGAATCAATTGTTTTGAGATATGAAGAAATATAAGGATAATAAGATGAAAAAAGGTAAATATTTTATGAGTATTTTTTTACATATTAAAACAAAATAGTGGAATATGAGGACAGGATATGGGAACTGCCAAAACAGCTTTAATGGACGAAAAGAAAATCAAGATATAAACTACGATGGAAAAAATAATTGGTTAATAATAAATAAAAGTTTATGAGTTTATTATGGTATATGAAAAGTTGGAGGGAGAGACTATTTCGAGTGGATAACACAGTTTTTAGGTATATACTGTATAGCCTATGCACAGAAACTTTTTAACTATTGTTTAATAAGCCATTTTAGATCCATATCAATAATAAAATATAGTGATTAATAAAAAGGAACAATATGTTTAAGTCTTGTCATTTTAGTGCAATTATTATGTAAAAATAAATTAACGGAAGTGTTTAAATATTTAAATATTTTAACTCGGTTTCTCTCCATTTTTATTATCAATATATATAATCAAAAACTATATCTAGTTGAGTGTAATTATAAAAAAAAGAAAATTTAAGATCTACCATATAATAAGATTACTGTATACCTCTCATATAGTGCTTCCGGTGGATACTGAAACTTATGGATAATAGTAAATCCTACATACATCATTATGCATTTAAACATATATATTTAAGGAAAATATAGATATTTTTAATATGTACATATAGTGCATGAATATATATGTGCTATAATTAAATTTAAAAATTATACCCATTAATACATTAACAAAAGTAATTAAGAAAAAAATGACTACTATGTATTATTTTTAATACCCATACATACAATATATTTTCCCAAGGCAATTATAAAGAATTGAGAGAGAACACATTCACATATGTATGTTCCAGTGTATTGTATACAAGTCTAGGGGAGGATATGTGAATGTGGTTACTTAATCATCTTTATTTTTAAAAAGTCCTACTTTTTATTCATTTTTAAAAATAATGAAAATCGATGATAATACTAAATATACAATGCAAAATGATGTTAAATACATAAGTTTTCAGCATGGTTGCATGGATAGATAACAGAAACATTTTAGTGTAATGTTTCACATGATTATAGTCTAAACTAGAAAATTTTAGTTCACAAAATTAAAAGACTGATTTTTGCAGAAGTAGTTTCATAATTATAAATGGGTCAATACAATAACAACAAGATGGGTCAGTCAAAAAAATAACTGTCCCTCTACTATACAAATACTTTCATACAAAGTTGTAATTACTATACACTCACTCAATATTTTTTTATAATTACCAAATATTGAAATGGCACATGGAAATCAATGCTATAATTATAAAATTATGACTTATTTTTATTTGTCAAACAAATGATGTTTAAACATCAAAACTTCAAGAATATTAGATATTTTTACTAAGTCCAGTTTCAATTTTTGTTTTAATTAGCTTTATATTGACCTCATATTAAGTTTGAAGATAAATATTAATATAAAATTTACTTTCATACTTGTTAAACAATCTTTTTTATCTGATGTACAAAGTAAATATTATTAACATTATCCCTATAAATGTTTGATTTTTATCATCTTGGTTTGATTCAATATATTGTTTTTCTAGAACCAAATCATCATTATCAATGAGAAGTCTCACTTTCATTCTTCCTCTCTCTTCTTTTACCTATGCAACATTATTCAGGCTATGAGTTTATTTAACAGTTTGTATAATTTATTTAGAGTTATCATGTGAAAACTTTACTACATGTGAATTTCAGATAGTGTTACATACTTTTATTGTTAATAGGAAGTTGCCTTGACAACAGATTGAGATTGCTGATTGTTATTGATATTGAAATTGTCTAAGTGTTGAATGATTTTAATGAGTATATATATATATATATTGAAGAGAAGTCAAATAATAATGTTATTTTATAAAAATAATGTTAATTATAAACTTTAATATTCTAAATAGTTGTTCTCAAAAGTTTCCAAAAATTATATATATCACTCTTTTTTTTACCAGCCACAATTTTGACATGAACACATAAATAATTACTAATCTTTCTTTATCAGGTTACAAATTATTTTATTTCTTGACTACAAGTATGATGTTTATATTGAACTTTAGATGTAATTAGAGGGGATTTGAACACAGACTTTCAAGCTCCCTTCAGCTATCCACTCAATCTTATATAACTGGCAGACTTAATCACATACTGTAGAAGATATGTAATCTCCAATATATATATTTTATGCTGAACCAGCATTCATCGATTAGTCCAGATTACTTCCTCTCAACATACACACACACACACACATATATATATATATAATCCAATGTCCAACTTATATTAAGATAACAAATCTTTAAATTTGAGTGGAACGATAAATGCTCGTTCAGCATGAAATATATACATTGTACATCGCTTATCTTTTTCACATGTGTATGATATGTGTATCGATTATATAAGAAGGAATGGTTAGCTGAAGGATGCTTGAAAATCTGTGTTCAAATCCCCTGTAATTATTTCCTTTCTTTTAATCTCATATTAATGATGAAATATATTTATACAAATCTCACATTATCATTCAATTCAATATTTTCACTTTTTTAAAAATCACAAATTTATTATTCTTAAGATTTCAAAGATATAAGGTCTTACACATGCGTGAAAGAAGTTTAAATAATAAAACTAACTGATGTTTGCTGGTTTAGCATGAAATATGTATATTGGTGATTATTTATCTTTTCAACATGTGTATGATCAGGTGGGTCAGCAATATGAGAGGGTATGGAGAGTTGTGGCTCATGTGAAAGTTTGAGTTCGAATCTCATATCATCTTCATCAATCATTATCAATCCACTGCAGGATGAAGGTCTCTCCAAGTTTAATCCATCTTCTCCGATCTTTAGCTTCTCTTCTCCTCATCACCCCTGCACACTTTCTTATTTCATCTATCCATCTCACATGTGGTCTCTTTCTGGGTCTCTTACAATCTCTTGGAATCCAGTTTGAGATTTCAATTGTCCATCTATTATCATCTCTTCTAGCAATATGTCCAGCCCAACTCCACTTCAATCTTTTAATTTTTTCAATGAGGTCAGTAACACCAGTTTGTTCTCTTACCCATACATTATGTTTTTGATCTCTTCTTGTTACTCCCAACATGCATCTCTCCATACTTCTTTAAGTGGTCTGGAGTCTCTGTATTGCTCTTCTATTAAGTGTCCAAGTCTCAGATCCATAAGTAAGAACTGGTAAAACACATTTGTTAAAAACCTTCCTTTTCAAACACATAGGCATATTTTCTTTTAGTATCAAGTTATTTCTACCAAAAGCACTCCAGCCAACTTTAATTCTATGATTAATTTCATCAATTATGTTTCCCTATGTATTAATAATCTGACCAAGGTATTTGTAACAGTTAACTTCTTCTAATTCATCATAATCAATCTTTATTTTCATATTTTGAGCAAATTGATTAACATTACTTTAGTCTTTTTAACATTTATCTTTAGTCATACTTTTCTACTTTCATCTGATAACTCCTGCAACATTTCCTGTAGCCCTGAAGCATTATTTGCAAAAACAACTATATCATCTGCAAAATCTAAATGACTTAAATAATCTCTATTTACTTTCACTCCTTTAGTTTCCCATTTTAATCCACAAAATACTTCTTGCAACACTGTTATAAAAAGTTTTGGAGATATGGAGTCACCCTGTCTTACACCTTTCTCAATGTTGACTTTCCCAGTATCATTATGTAATTTAATTGTTGCTGTTGCATTTTTATAAATATTCTTTAAAATATGACAATATCCTGGATCTATAACTTGATGATCCAATGCTTTAATCACTGAAGAAATGTTTATAGAATCAAATGCCTTTTTATAATCTACAAATCCAAAACATAATGGCAACTCATATTCATTTGTCCTTTCTATAACTTATCTCAATACTGGGATATGATCTACTGTACTAAAACCACTTTTAAATCCAGCTTGTTACCTTGGTTGGTGGAAATTCAATGTTCTGTGTAGACAAGTTGTAATTATCTTGGTAAAAATTTTGTATAAAACTGATAAAAGACTGTTAGGTCTGTAATTTCTAATATCTTCTTTATCACCTTTTTTAAATATTAATATTATTACTGCATTCTTCCAACCATCTGGTACATCTTTATCATTTAGACATTTGGTATATAACTTTGCTAAAAAAAAAATTCTATTTCTTCACTTGCTTCTTTTAATATATCAATTATAATTTCATCATTACCTGGAGCCTTTCCTTTCTTCATACATTTAATTGCATGTTTCACTTCTTCATTTAAAATTCTGGGTAATTCAGAAGATGTAATAAAAATAGAAGGTACTTGTTCTTTATTACTATATAATTCTTGATAAAAGTCTTCTACTCATTTCATAATGTCATCTCTCTTTTTAGTAATAATTCCATCTTTTTTTTCTTATTGCAGATATAAATTTCCTACCAATACAAAAATGTTGTTTTACATTCTTGAGACTTTTATTTTCTTCTACAGCTTTCCTTGCTAGTTCACAGTTATACTTTCTTATATCATTTTCAACTTTTTTCTGTACCATTTTACAAAATTCGACATATTCAATCCTTTTTAATGCATCATTTTTGTATATCTTCATATTCCTTCTTTTCTTCATAAATTCTCTAGTCTCAGTAGAAATTTTATTGGTCAATTACTGCTTTTTTCTACCAGCTATCCTTGTTGTAGTTTTTAAAAGTGTATCAGTTATTTTCATATTAATTTCATTCAAATCTGAATCATGTTCAAAATCTACTAACACTTGAAACCAATTTGTAAGTTGTAATTTAAATTCATTAGAATGTTTCTGAAGATTAGGAAAATCAACTGTAAATATTGTTTTTTGTAATAATTTTTGTCTCTTTAGTTTTGCATTAACATGTATCTTACATCTTACTAATCGATGATCACTTCCTGTGTTAAATTTATTAAGAACATTACAATCTTGAAATATGTATTTTCAGTTAGTCAAAATATAATCCAATTCTGCTGTACCTTCATTGGGATGCTTCCATGTTCATTTCCTTTTAACATTTTTCTTAAAAAAAAAATTCATAATATAAAGTTTTTCTTTTTCAGCAAACTCCACTTGTCTATGCCCTCTCTCATTTATATTTCCATAACCAAACATACCTACAGAACTTTCATCTTTCATTTGTTTACCAATTCTAGCATTAAAGTCTCCCATAACAATTTTAAAATGTTGTTTACTCTGATCAAAAGCCTTTTGTACATCCATATAAAAATCGTCTACTACTTCATCACTATGAGCACTTGTTGGGGCATAAACCTGAATTATCTGCATTTGTTATCTGCTATTAAGTTGTATAACTAATCTTGTCATTCTGTCTGATACACCATCAATCTCCACAATGTTGTTCTTCCACTTTTTATTTATAATGAATCCTACTCCACTTGTATTTCCAATATGTGTGCCTTTATAGTACAGTACATGTCTCTTCGCCTTTTCTTCTAACTTCACAAAGTCCAATAATGTCCCATTTAATATAAGACAATTCTTCTAATTCTTGCAATCTTCCTTCACTTGAAAGTGATCTGGAGTTGTAAGTTGTGTGTGGCAGCACAATCAGAGAATTCTTAGCACCCTCCACCTTCGGCCACCAACTGCTGCCTTGGTTGATAACTTTACAGCCTCCTAGAAATAAAGGCTATGATTTATTTTTGTCTGTCATAATTGTATATATGTATTGGAAAAATATTTATTATTTACACAACATTCATTCTGCCTTATCAGGCAACTGAGAAGAAAGACCATGGTGTTTCTTGATCCTAAACTCAGAGGTAAAAAGCCAATAAACTCACCATGCAGGCTAATGCATGTTAGTGAGCAGTCCATCCATGTTCGTATACTATATGAATAATCACATAGTAATAACAGCTGCAACGACAAGAACGTATGGAGTGGACAGTAGGAATTTGCCCTGCTCGGTTCCTTTAAGGCCTCCAAGAGGAATCAAAGGGTATCCTTTCAGTTAATAGCAAACTCCTTTCTGCAGCCGAATCTCTTTATATATTACATTATATATGTGCAGGTGTGTGTAAACCTGTACAGTGTATTAATTTACATAATAAAACTAAATAAAATCAAGTGCATTTTTATATAAAGATGTGTTTGATATTTAATAAAAATTAAAATGTAAAACTGATAAAACAATTGATTATTGTGCATTTGTTAAAAGACCATAACAAATAATATGTGATTCTGGAAATTGACTAGTTGCAAGATGAACTTATATAATATATATATTAGATATATATAAAGCAATGATAAAAGGCATTTGGGGGTGGGGGGTGGCGTGACATAGGTTAATTAAAGAAAGTAATTTCATCAAAAAATGAAATTTAGAATTAATTTTTTTTTTTTTTGGAATTTAAAAAAAAAAAAAAAAAAATGAAATTTAAGAGATCGTTTTGTTTGAAGTAAACAATAATAAGTTATCGCTCAACAATAAATGCCACATGATTTCCGCCTTGCTATTTAAGATATATGCCCCTCCCCCTTCTCTATATATATCTTGAATAATTATGTTATGAATATTGTAGAGAAAACGAAATTAGTGAGTTATGATAAATAAGGAATTAATTAGTATTGATTTTTTTAGATTATCCATTAACATTTATGGAATTTAAAAAATATTTTTTTCATGCTTGATATAATGATAAGATTTAAATTCTTTAAAATCAATAAATGGGGCTATATTAATAACATAATTTAATAAATTATATTTATTTATAAAAATTAAAACATAATAAGCAATAAAGAACATTAAAACCCTAATTGAAACACCAGGACCTTTTAATGAGATTTGTTGTATGAAAAGAAAACTAAAATTTAAATCTGTATTTTAATATATAATGTTATGATTTCATTATATATAACACATTTTAAGACTAATTAATAATGATAATGAATTTTGTTAAAATATTAATGATTATTATATAAAAAATGAATTAATAAAATGATAACTTTTATTCTGTGTTCTAGACATTTTATTATTTAATAAAATAAAATAATTATAAAATATATAGTTAATGACATATAAAGAGTTGTTTAATTAATCATAGAATTTTCAAATTAATAGCTAATTAATAAATTTAATTTTAGTATTTTTTAAATATACATTAATTTGATATACAATATTTATTATTTACTCTTTTTTAAAAAAAATTATTCATCTGTATATTCAACATTAGATAATTATTCATCTATTCCTCCTTATAGTGTCCTTCATTAACGGACAGTTACCTGCCCAATTTATATTCATTTTTTTTTTTTTTAGTATTATTAATTTAAACATCACTTTCATTTAATGTTCACATCTCAGAACATCTTTAAAATTTCACCACATCTATCCCTTTTTTATTGTTTTGATTTTAAATGTTATCTCTTTGTCTCTTATAATTATCTGCATACACATTATTCAACATTTTATCTATTACAGAGATTAGAAAATTCATTGTATCCTTCTCACCCAAAATAAACCATATAAGAAAGAATATTATAATGAACATGAAAGTAAATGATAAAAAGAAAGATTACATTCTGTTTTCCAAATTTGACTATAATTAGCATATACTTCCAAAAGTATTTTAACTTGGAGATTAAAGATAAAATTTATAAATAACAGATTCTTTCATAAGAATCTTTTCAATGCATTTAAAATTTATATTAATTGTACCTTACTTTCATATGCTGTTCCTGTGTTTGAGAAATCAAGAAATTCAATCCATATATATGACTTTCCATTGAGAGATTTTGCTAATGTTTTTTTACAAGTGTTAAAAGTAACATATATATTATTTGGTGCTCTTTTAGTATGTGATCTCTGCCATTTTGAATTTCAAAAATGACCAAAAACTAATTTTTTACATTTTGGCTTCTTTTTTCAAATTAGTTCTAAATTTTTTATGTTTTGGCTTTTTTTTTTCATTATGTGATCACTGTGTATGATGCTTTTAATTAGTCACATGACCCAAGTTCTAAAGTTTTTGCATTTTTGCATACTTTTTTATCACTTAGATGTGTCAGACAACATTTTTGGTCATTTTTGAAATTCAAAATGACAAAGATTGTGTACTAAAGGAGCACATATTATTTTTATATAATAAGCATGTCAATAGAGCATGTCAATAGCTCTTTCAGTATATTATTTTTAATAATATTTAAATATTATTTTTAATATTTTAATTTCATTTTTTTTTACAGATGCCAAGATAATTAATAATGTGAGGAATTTAAAGCCTGCTAACCTCCATAATGATGAGCATCCAGTGTTTACTTAGTGGTTTCAAACTTTGTGATATTGTTTTTAGAAAACATTACAAATGACTAAAAACTTGATTTTTTAAAAAAAATATGGTTATTTCTGTATAATAATTGTACAATAATTGTGCAATAATTATAACAATCAAGAATATATGTTATTACATATTTATTTTCTACAAAAATTGTATATTTAAATATAAAATGTTATATTTTTTAAAGTAATGTTAACAAGAAAATTATGGTGATGGCAATTATGATTTATTAGTAACATAATCACTCACAGTCTGTTAGAAAATACAACAATATTATAAAAAATACTAAAAATATATTCATTCACATTTTAAATACAAACATCAAACAAAAAAAAATGTATTCATTTTGCAAAATGTGTCTGCTTCTCATCAAAATTGAATCATAATATGGTGCTTTGTTTTCAATAAAATCTTATTTTACAAATAATTGTGAAAGCCAATTGTGATTTTTTTAAAATATGTTAAATTTTTAAACAAAAATATTTATCAAATGAAATTAAATTTATTGTATTCTGATATATAACAATGATTCACTAGTAAAATGAAAGTTAAAAGTTTACAACTAGTGAAAACTAAGAAAACTGCCACAATTTCGATACATTTTAAGAGGGTTAAAACCTTTTCACAGTCATTAATACTGTGTCAGTTTTAATTGTTTTCTCTGGATGAAAGCTTTCAGTGTTAGTTTTAATATTAAATCATTATTATTTATCAGAATATAATAAATTTGTTTTCACTTGATAAATATTTTTGTTTAGAAATAAAGGAAATTTTAAAAAATCATATTAGACTTTTGTAAGTATTAAAAATTACATTGCACTCAAAACAATAAATGTTTTTTTTTTTCATATACTGTTAGGAGAAACTGTTTTTTTCAGAAAATGAATGAGATTTTTATTATTTGACATTTGTATTCAAAATGGTAATGAACAGATATCAATATTTGATAAATCAATCAATTTATGGTTCAAAAGTTTAAATTTTTTAAATAATTTTTACAATATTTCAATGTTTTCTACCAGATGATTACAGCATATATGTTAGAAAACAGCTTATATCTGCTTTTCTTGAAGTTTAACTTACTCAAACATATAACATTTTATTTTTTAATAAAGTTAATGACTGTCAAGGAACAATAGAAATCCATCACAGTGGAGTTTAACAGTGTTTTAAGTTGTTGAATTTTTAGTTATCTTGACATCTATAGAATTTTTTTGGAATTGAAATATTAGAATAAAGTAGGAGTAATTTTAATTATATTTTTTAAAAAAGTTAATCTTTTCTTTTAATGGGTGTCAAATTGTCTATCATAAGAAATGACTCATCAAGAAAATAAAGATAAAGTTCATTTTTCTTTACTTAATGCCACAATTCCACTATGCTGTTTAGTATCAATGCTAGTACTATAGCACAATAAAATATAGAAAAAATGTATTTCCATGAACAATAGACCAAACATTAAACAATATTAACACAGTTGTTTTCTTTCCATCTTTTTTTCTTAACTTACTAATTATAAGATGTGACTGTACTGTGATGACATTATTGTGCTTTGGGAGAAAGCACTTTTTTCAGTCTTCTTTACCACTATTTTGGCACTATTACATCATTTTGCAATAAAAATTAGAATTACTATAAGTATTAATTTACTAGTTTAATTTACTGGCTGGCTTTAGCCTAGAAACCAGCAGTGTAAGTTTGCCATAACTTCTGAGTTTGCACAGTAGTAAATAGTCTCGAACCTATGAGTATTACTTTTTTTTATCTGCCGTCGCGAAAATGTACATATTTTTTTCCTACGATAAAATTAAAATTTTTTATGATTTTTTAAAAAAATACCATTTTTAATTATTTTTTTTGTCTTATTTTCTTAAATTTACTCACTGTAAAAAAATTCTGCCACAGGAATGGATTCATTTGCTGCTAATTGCAGTTCAGATTCTGGGTCAGATTTGGAATATTTCATTGACAAAGAGTGTGTTTTAGAAGTTTAATTTTTTAGTAGCTCATCAGATGAAAATCTTAGTGATATCTCAGATGATAGTGAAGCTGCAATACCAAAAAATAGCTTTCTGAAGTCATATGTAAGCATGGTGGTTAGAATGGCAACTGAGAATGAGCCTATGCCAGGGCCTTCATCTCGACCTGACTTGGTTTCTATTACTGGTAACGTTGAAGAATCACACTTGGCAATTGGAACATTTACAAAGTCTCCAGGTCTAAATTTTTCCATCACTCATGAGTATTCTATCATTGACTTTTTTATTTATTTTTTGCCAGAAAATTATTTGATCATATATGTATTAAAAGTAATCAATATACTGTAGAATGGAAAGCAGTTTCAATGTGGGTCAATCTGTCACCCTGTGAGTTGAATGCATTTTTGGCATGATAAGTCATATTAGCAGTGTATCATGCATGACTAGATTAAAATTTATTTGGTCTAAAAATGAGTTACTGCATCAACAGGGACTTGCTAAAGTTATGACCTGAGATTGATTTATGGGAATTTTAGGCAATTTACATTTCAATAATAATAAAAAAATGCCACCAAATTACTGGTAAAATTTATAAAATTAGGCCAATCATATTTCCTGTAATGTCAATTTCCAGGCTGCATATCAGATCCACCAAGAAGTAGCAGTTGATGAAGCAATTACTACATTTAAGGGTTGTAACACCATGAAACAGTTTGATTCTTCAAAACAGATAAAGCGAGGCTTCAAATGGTGGGTTGTGCAGATAGCCATAATGGATATGTGTACCATATGGAGTTGTATACAGGCAAAAGTGCAACTCAAGATGCTAGCCTAAATCTGGGAACCTGAGCTGTGTAGTCAGTGGATTTGCCACATCTAGCTAATCAGAATCATATTATTTTTTGTGACAGATATTTTACTAGTATACAATTAGCTCAAAAGCTGTCTGCAAGTAAAATCTCTTGCTGTGGCACACTGAAAGTTGATAGGAAGGGTATTCCAGATAGCATCCACATAAAAGCTAAAAATTATAAGCATATGGAAAGAGGAGACTATTATTCTGTAATCGATAAAGACAGTGGTCTTGAGTTTGTAGTTTGGATGGATAAGAAACCAATTGTTATGCTCAATAATGCTTATCCGCCAATCTGGGAATTATACTGTGATTAGGAGACATAAAGATGGTACAAAACATTTATATCCATTTCCAACTGCAAATAAAAAATACAACTGTTTCATGGGTGGGGTTGATTTAGCCAACCAGAAGAGAACTGCATATGGCTGGGATAGAAAATCAAACTAATGGCCTATGTGCTTATTCTGGCATTGTTTTGATATGGCTATTAGTAATTCCTATATTCTATATACTATATACATGGCCCAAAAGCAAATGAGGCCCAAATCACATGTGGAATTTAGAATATCATTATCAGCCAGCCTTATTGGTGACTTCTCATCCAGAAAAATGAAACCTTTAATGATACCACATCTGATTACTCCTGGGTGCCATATTATTTCTGATCTATGCCATGATGATAGACAAGGCAGAAGAAGGTGTCCAGTATGCTTGAAAACCAAACTGCAGCATTCAGCTTATTTTGGCTGTGTGGCATGTGGATTTGTTTCCTTATGTAGATAGAGAGCCTGATTTGATATCCATCATGTTACAAGTGGCACAGCCCAATAACCTTGGTGCCCATCCAGATTCAGAATCATATTTCTATTTGGTTCCACAATAGGTAAGATATATCATAGTTTTATTTATATGATCATTAATTTATTGCATGATTATAGTAACCTTGTAGACATTTGTCATAATTTGTAATAATCTCTTGATTTTTTGTTTTAGGTGAGACAGTTTGGATTTCACTTCAAGGTCTGGAATTCATCATGTTTGACAGTAATGTATATTTATAATTATATTTTTTCAATTATATTTTATATACCTGGAATCTAGATGTAATAACTAGCACTCATCATTTGGTTGAAATAATCTTCCACCCATATGTATATACTCAGTGTTCATAGTAAATGTGTTTATTTGATATAATAATTTGCTTTGTTTTTATTTATTTTATTTTATAGAAATATTTATGTGATATTTAATTTTTTGAATATTAGGTCACCCCCCCCCCCAATTATTTAATAATATAATAATAAATTAATTATATTTTTCATTTATTACAATTTACTAAAGCTCTCTTTGCATACTATCTCATGCATTGTTCTTACTGTTATTTTTTTTGCTCTCACTAGAACCAAATGTATTTCTAACCAATAATATTCTGAAAAAAAGAAAACATCTAGATCCGAAAATAAAACAGAGAGGCATGAATTCATGAAAAATTATTTCAAGTAAATGATGTTATATATCTTTTTTTTCAGTATTTAGTGACAAATGTAATAAAGCTGTTTATGGAAATGCCATTTTAATATTTAACTTTTAAAATTTTAAATTTGTGAACCAATGTAAAAATAAATATTTTTAAAAGTATTAAATTTTTTTTTTTTCTTAATTTTTTTTGAAGTAATGACTATTTTATCAGATTTATTACATTCTTTCATATTTGCTCTTTCTAACAATATATTTTTTTATACTAATTGCATTCAAACATAAGACACACTAACAATTATAAAACTTATAATTTTTTTTAAAAAAAAGAAAGCTGGTGACTGCAGGAGTTAAAGAGTTAAAAAATCCAAAGACATTAATAGTCCACAGAAAAAACTTCAAAGTGAATCATTGGGAGCCTAGAGGTTTCTAATTGTTGGATTTTATGATAAATGGCATATAAATAAATTTAGAAAAATTCTTTTTTTATTCTCACAAATAAGCAAAAATATATACAATTCCATAATTTATTTAAATGTTTATAACTATTTTTATAAAATATTTTTATAATGATTATTAAAAAGAAATATATTTATTTTACATACACACTTTTTGAAATATGTATCATTTTTAAAAATACAAGTTAAGAAATTTGAAGTAATGTTAAAAAAACAGCAATAATTATGATTATTAAAATTTATCAAACAGCATGATATTAATTTTTATATAAATTAATAAATATAAATGCAATTTTAAATGCTTACACACAATTTTATAGATTTATTATCCCTTAAAAATTATTTGTTTATGTTTAAAAATTTGAATTTATACAACAACAATTTCATTAATTTATTTGTTATGAAGCATTATGACAAAAAAACCATTAAACATAAAGTTATCAACGTTGTTATGCATTTCACATTTTTATATTGTAGCAGTCAATCTTAGCCCAAGATCAAGCTCCACTGTTCTACCACTTAATCCACTGTGTTTTTTCGTTACATGTATATAAACTATATGCATATTTCTGAGAAGCGTCTATAAAAGTTTATAAATATAAATCTCAAATAAAAATTTTCTTTAATTTTAAACATTGACTTTTATGGATGCAACTCAGATATATACATATATTAACGGAGCTTTTATATATATATATATAAAAGCACAAGCAAATCCTTTAAATAATTTATATATATACGGAGCTTTTATATATATATATATAAAAGCACAAGCAAATCCTTTAAATAATTTTATATTTTTTTTTTTAACTATGTGTTATTTATTTTATAAATATTTTCTTCATATAAGTATACAAATATTCAAGATGGAAGACAACTGTCCAAGAATAATTAAAGAGGTGGGAACATTACTTTGTTTCATGATTAAAAAGGAATTTTTAAATTAAAGTTAAAATTTAAAACAAAGCTAATTGATTTTAATTAGAGATTAACATTTCTATCAAATTTATTTCTAATCTAGAAATTGTTTGGAATTTATTCTTGGATAGTTATCTAGTGATTGCATCTCCACTAACAATAGGTAAAACATTTCTGTAAATTAAAGATAAGAATTTTCATTAAAAAACATTCTTTGAACAACTCAGAGTTTTGTATAAATAGAACCAAAAATCTATTGTGGCAGAGAGAGTTAGGTCAATAGTCTTTAACTGACTTCATGTCTGTGTAATTTTTGAGGGGCTTCAGCTGTCTTCCCCTCCGTCTTCAGCTTCAATCTTCACCATGCATGATGTAGCTTCTACTATTCAAGTGTTTCCATACTGTCTAAGAACCACCGAGGCCAAGAGACATGTCAAAGAATGCTGCCTACCACAGAAGATTCGTCTGTATTCCATAGAATGTTGAGGTAACCAGTCCAAAGTCATTATAATCATATTACCTAAATCATAACTAGTAAACTCTCTTTAAATTAATGACTTCTGTATATTTAATCTCTTTAACTCGCTCATCGGTGAGTACGTTAAAAGTAATAATTATTTCTTTTCTTTATATCAATTCTCTATAACATAAATTAATACTACTATAAAACATTTCATTCAACTCACGCTTCTTACTTTCTTTTATAAATTAGTGCGGTTTTATTCATTTAAAATATACCGTAAAATTATACAAAATATATAAATATTTTTTCAATCTGGGGTGGATTTTGGTGTACATTAGTGTTATTAGTTTCTTTATTCATCATCATCACCAAAAAGACTGGGGAACAAATCCTGTTTTGTTGTTCGCACTTTTAAGTGCATGAATTTTAGTTTTTTAATATATTTAAACATAATAGAATTGATTCAAGAAGGAGGAGCAATGTAAGCTTCATTAATAATAGTTTTAACTTCTGATTAATGATTCTATCTTAAACGGGTCATTATTTTAACACATCATTACGTATTTGTTAAACTATTTAAGGCTTTATATTTAATCTTTAAATCCATTGATTTTATATTATATATAATAACATTGTTAGCATAGGCCATTCTTCATGTTAAGCTTCATATAAAGACGTGCGTCGGAATGCCCGAGTCGTCTCTCCTTCATTTCAGGTCATAAACAGGGCGATGAATGTCCCTAGACCATATCTATATACATACTCGCATAACAAGAGCAATGCATAGGATAATTTCAGCAAAGTTCAGACCATTGCATCTCCATCTGAGAACCTATTGTCAACCAATTCCACAAAATGTGGGGTGGCAAGTCAGCTAGACTGTTTTTTTTTGTAATATGATGAAGCACTTCAAAATATTGGATCCGCAAATATTCGGCCAATATGCTAACACCGCAATTTTTTACAGTTCATTTTTCTTTTAGCCTGTTTGACAAAATAAATCATAATGATATGTGATAATGAAACATTTTTTTTTTAAATATTTTCTGTTGGAGTTTAAATCCAACCTTTCATGAAACTGCCCTCCCCTTTATTGAATAAGCCGTTCCCACAATTATAATTTCGCTGTATTCTATTTTGAAATGTCGAAAATATAAAATAAATAAATGTTTTTAAGTATATTTTGATCACAATGTATCCTCATTTTACTGTTGTAAATAAAATCTATAAATGAAACTATGTGTCAAATGCCAAAGGCATCCTATGAAATTGTACAAACAGCAAAACTCTATTATTGTCAGATCTTTATATGTGTTTTTTTAATGTATAAACGTCTACCAATCACCCAGATAAATTTATTTTTGTACATTGAATAAAATCCTATTTGAAATATACATTCAGTAGTGTAACTGCCCGTGCTAAATTAGAATAAAATAATTGTAAAAAGATCGTCAAACATTTGTAACAAAAATTAAAGTTTTAAATGCGTGAAGTTGAATACTGTATATATAAAATCTTGAATTTTTGTCAAAATAAATATTTATAGATATTAAACTTAATTCAGTTGTTCGAATTTCCTTACTAATATTTATATTTTAAACTTATATCTTGGGTTCACTCAATCTCTCATCATCATCATCAGCTGAGTCTCATGCAAAACGACGTAGCACCAGGCCCAGAAATAATTAATTTATGTAGTATCACCGTACAGTGTTGTCCATAGTGTTATAGATTTGGGAAATGGCCAAATAGGTTAGAATTTATGATTGCTCCTGACCTGTGTATCTCAGGCATGATTGGATTCGGGGTACTTTTGCTTAGATTCTAAATCTTGTTGAATGGACATACATATTCGACCGTTACAATATTTTTATACATGAAAAGTTCAAATATGATTTCTTAATTTTTTTTTTTTTTTTTTGTAAATTTATATTTCTAACAAATCAATCCCAATTTATTGATTTGTAATATGGAACAAAAGTTTTAATGCTAAGATTAAAATGTTCATTTCCACTGGGGAATGGTAGGAAAATGTTGAAACATAAAATGGTTTTTTGTAGATAGTTTGACTTGTGTAAATATTTTAGTAGATCTTTATTTTTATTTAAACATATGTAAATAATTGTTTTTTTTTAATTTCAGCATAAAACAAGATTACCTTGAAAACAGGCGTTCATTTAATCGACAATTTATTGTAATAATGTTTTCTTTAATCTTAATAATGCTGGAAAAAATATTTTAATTGGGTAAAATCAGTAAATATTAAAAGTGGTTCAGTTAAATGAAACTTTGTTTTATTATTATAATTGTTATTTTATAAATATAAATTAATATTTTGTTAAAGTGTTTTTGCCTCCTAAAATTTTTTTAACATTTATTTTCTTTCAATAAAGTAATATTTGTATTGTGTGTTTGTGACAATATGTATACACTGTCAAAAATAATATGCATATACCCTGAAGATACAAACTATATTGCCTCTATTTTCATCAACATGAGTTGTACACGGTTAAAAGAAATGTAAACAAACAAAGACAATGTAAGGAAACAAATAAACAAAAAACATTGAAATTCATAAACATATTATATTTTACAAATATCATTTATAGTGTCAGCCATTTTTCTCTTGTTAAATATAACTTGTTCAAATCCAAATGTGAATTTTTGTAAACATGATTTTTTTATGAATTACATAGAAGTTATTAGCATGTATATAATATTATTTCTTTGTAGTCATTTTTTTTTCAAAAAGTTTTATATTCAATATATATTAACATAATTTTAATAAAATGTATTGTTGTCATAAATCCAAAACATTTTATAAAGCTATTTTATGTAATAAGAAAACACTATTGATTTAGTAAGGAAAAGTAAAAAGGCATTTTCTGAAATCATCATATATTTCAAAAGAGTGGGTCATTGGCCAGGAGTAGGTTTGTGCCATTTGTCACTTGAGCCTCTAAAACAGATTATGTTGTAATAAAAGGGATAATTTTTAATTAAAATGGAAAAAGTGTTAAATCTATAAATGAAATGATCGAATCATAAGACTGCTGAGGTTGATGATCTTGTATTGCATCAGAAAGTCATGTCTTTAGAAATAATTTAGCTGAGAATATGGATCACACAATTCCAAACTTCACTTCAAATACACTATAGTCTCAAAAACATTAAAATTAGCTTTTGAAACTGCATGTGCCAATAGTAAATTTGCTGTTATGTGATTATTAGAATTTAAACAAGTTATTGAAGAATCAGTCTCCAGAGCAGGTATTTAATTGTAATGAAACAGAATTGTGAATAACTGAACACACACAAAGTAATATAAATATATATGTAAATGTAATTTCTCAATGTATTATTAGTAACTTTATTATTTTTTAAAAGTTTTGTTTATATTATAATTTTAATTTATATATGCCTACTTATATATATATCATAAAAACAATCAACACTTAGATAATTCCAATATCAATAACAATCAACAATTTCAAACTGTTGTCAAGACAACCGCTTTTAACAATAAAGGTGCATATATATATATACTGATGTACTGTACACTTACTGTACAATTAATAATATTTATCCTATTATAAATAAGATTTGTCAACAAAATGTGAATTATTATATGCTATATATATTATATGCAAGAGATGCTTCAAACAAAATATAACATAGTTCATGGTTTCATTATATGTTCATTTAGAAATATAGAATAATTTTAAAATACCAAATAATTTATGTTATAGATAATAATGAATTAAGTAATGCTAATTATTATGAGTATACAATCTCAAATTACATATTAAAAAATAAAATTTAAACATAAACTACATGTAATTATTAAATATTAAATTTATTTATCATTTTAAATGCATACAAAAACAAAAATTATTTACAGACTTACAGTTATAGTTTTTTTTGGTGCTTAGATCTACAATAGCATCTACTGAAGCAACTTTCTAATTATTGTAATAGATTTCTAACTGTAAGATTTTTCCATTGACTCATTGTAAATCAAAAGATTTCATGGGTACTAATGTGTAATAGGAATTGTGGACTTAATCAGTGAAGTATTGACTAGCTTGACGCTCTCAGATCTAACTGCTTCAGCTTTACCTCTTCATATAGAAAGTAGGTTAAAGTAAAGAGAGTTCCCTGTTTTTTTTTAAAGTGTAAGCTTGTGGTTAAGACTTGTAGAGGTCCCTACCTTCGCGCTTTTTATGTGCATATTCTTAAGGTTTACAGCCTTAGTAAATATTTCTTCATATAACTATATTTGCTATTGTATAATTGTAACTGTATTTTAAAATAAAAAAAATGTCTATATTGGCCAAACTATAAATAAACTTAGTAAACTGTATATGATTAAATGTGTGAGTATAAACTTGGTAGTCATTTTGGGTAGTAAAGCTTGTAATATGGCAGTGCCACCATGAAATACTTCATGAATCATAAAGAGAAGGCTAATAAACAAAGATTAAACAAAATCATTGTGCATATAGATTCATTCATTTACTTTTTTTTCCAGTTCATAATTTCAATAAAAAAAATTATTACATTTTGCATTACTTTTATTAATTCAAATCATAGCTAATTTAATTGTAGCTTTATATTTTGCATAGGATTTTATATCTCTAAATGAGTTTTTCATTTGACAATAATTTAGTATTACTCAATATAGGACTTCTTAATTTATATTTGATTTCCTATCTATTATTTTTATAACTTTTTTTTTATTATACTTTTCTTTGTTTGATATTTTTTATTAAATTATGTAATAATGAAGTTTTTTTTTGTTTTGTATCAATTATTTTAGGGTTAACAATATATATGATTTTTTTTTTTTTTTAAGATAAAAATTCCTGCTTTTCATTTCCTTATTAGATTTACTTTCTTAAGTTACTAATTGTTTCGATCATTTTTAATTTTTGAACATGTGATGTGATATTATGTACTGTAGCTTCTCCTTAAACATAACATCTCCCTCTGGTGTTTAATAAAATAAATCATCAATTGAATTTCCATTTAGTTTCCCATTTTTTTTTTATTTATAATTTTGCCTTAATTAAAAATGTTTTTCAGTTTCATATTATTAGCTTAGGATCAGATTTTAAAGTGCATAAATAGACAGTTGTGTATTACACTAATCTTCTCTATATTTTTTAAAATACATTTTATCTTCTTTTTTTATATTAGTAAAATTTTTATTCTTTCCATAAAATATCCTGATTTATTCATTCTTTGCTGAACATATCTTAAGTGATTTTGAGATATCTTAACAGTAATTATTTAAAGTATTTGAATCACTAGAGATGTTTTTTTTATGTATTTTTTTAATTTATTTTTTTGCTGTCTCACAGTACATGTTGTTCCTGTAATTTATTTTGGTTGTGGGACTTCTTTAGTTTTCTCTTTTTATTATATTTTGAGCTATTTTTTCTGGAATTTTTAAAAAAAATTTTAAGGACTTTTTTCTGTAACTCCAAGAAATTGCAATTACTCTTTTGTAATTTTTTTTTTTAATAATTTATTACAATATAAGAATTTATTAGTAAGATTAAAGTAGCAGATTGTCTTTCCAAGAGACTTGATAATTGCTTATAAATAAAAACAAACAAATAGACATATTAAAGTCCACTAGAGGGAATCAAGGACTCCAGTTCATGCTGTTACTGGCTCCCCATTTTAGCTACCTTAATAGTTTGGGGAATGATATTTCCATAAATTGGTTCCAATTGACAATAGTTATCTCTTAGGTCTCTTTTCACACAAGAATTATGGCACCAAGTGATAACAACTAAAAATTATAACAACATTCTTTAAAATGCTGTTAGAAGCAAATAGCCATTCAAGTTTTTAGAGAATTCTATGGAAAATTTTAATTTTCAAAAGGTATTTTGATTTAACTCAACTTTTCTGACTGAATAAAAGTGTTTGAAATAACGTTATTCATGGCAGTTTGATTACTTGCATTATAAACCAGAGATTTTACCTAATTTAAGGAATACTTTGCCAAATGGTGATTAGTTTTTGACTGTATTTAAATATCATATTCAAGTATTTCCTCTAACTTTCACCCATACATCCTGTATCAGATTTTCAAATTGTCTCACAAAATGTCATTCTATTTAAAATGTTCAACACCAAAATTAGCACTAAATTTGATAAGTAAGTTTTTGGAGAAGTCTATTGAAAAAATCGATTTTGAAGGAAAATTTAGATTTAACTCAACTTTGCTGACTAAACAAGAATGTCAGGTTGTATGTCGTAGTCCCTAGGTAGGTTGTGGCTCAGAGGAAGGCCCTGTAGGGATTGTTACCTGAACTGGATATATCATTCAATTTATTAGCAATAACAACGTTATACATTGTGGTTCAGTGATTGTGTTGTAAGCCATAGATTTTATTCAATAAATTAATAAATTATTTGTTCAACAGTGAATGTTAATGGACTATATTTGAACATTTGATTTCAAGTGTTGCTCTGATTTTCACTCATACATTCTATATCGAATCTCTTTCAGAGTCTCTCATAACATCATTTTAATAGCAGTGTGGAGCTTCACAAATCATTGCTAATTTTCACATTTGTCTATTAACAATAGTTAAGCACCTCATGCATTAGGGCTTCAGGTTTTCATAAGTTATCAGGGTACTGTAACATGATGGATGAGATTAAATATGCTATTTTAATTTATGCATCACTCTATGTAGATCAGCAATCACCTTGGAAAACTAATATTATGTCATTACGATGTCAATCAATCTTCAAAATAACAATTGTCATTTAATCTCTACATTCTGCAAGATCATAGAGAAAATTAAGATAAGAGACTGAATAGTAGCCCCTATGGGAATAATTAATGACACTTGGGTAATTTATCAGTTGCCTAAAGTCTGAATATTCCACCCCTTAAAAATCAAAGAACTCTCAATTATGAACAAATCCTTGCAGCCACAAGCTTGACCAGGTATCGCTGGAGGTTTAAACACAACATAAACCATAGATAGCAATGCTTAATAACCATCAAAACACATTGTATTTGTCTTGTATATCGAATAGACTAATACATTGTAATTTTAAAAATAACAAATAGACATATACATTTATTTTTTTTAAATAGTAGGGGGTGAAACAAACCTAAATAATATTTTTTTTAAATAGTGTTTTGTACAATTTTTCTATTTCACTTTTTAAATTATGACAATTTAATCTATGATTGCCACTATCATTTTTAGATACATACATTAATTACTACTACTGTTTTATTAGGCGAGAAAATATCAATTTATTTTTAGTCTTGATATAAATATTAACCACATTTTAAAATTAATATATCTGTTTTTATTAAACATAATTACATGATATCATTAATCCTTCAGTAGTTAATATTTTTGACAGTCCTCATGGCAGGTTGAAATAAATTTCCAACTTTATATTTTATCAAACATTGTTTCAACTTTGCAAAAATATATATATATATATATATATATATAGTGCAATGTTTTTTTTCTTAATAACTTTGCAAAAATATATATATATATATATATATATATAGTGCAATGTTTTTTTTCTTAATAACTGTAGCTTACTTCACTGCACATGCGTTTTACAGATCAAATACTAATTATAATGAATATTTTTTTTTCCAAACCCAAGATAAAGTTTTTTTAAAAGATGGAATGGATCACTCTATCCTTTTCACCCAAACTATATATATATATATACAAGTCTGAAGTATTTGAAACTGAGAGCATGAAGGATAGAGTGGTCCATTCTATCTTTTGAAAAGACTTTATCTTGTGTTTGGAAAGGAGATTATTCATTATAATTAGCATTCAATCTGTAAAGCCATGTGCAGTAGCATAAGCTACAGTTATTATTAATTTTTAAAAATAAATAAAGCAAAATATGCAGTAAGATTTATAAATAACAATACTTTATTTTCCCATTATAAAAAATTCTTATTATGTGCCGGATGAAAGCTTTTAATTTTGTCTATCAATCTATTCTGATACAGAGGGTGCCACCAGACCACTACGTGTCTGGAAAATTTGTTTGCTATGATCAGAATAGATGATGATGATGATGGTTAGTGCCGACTAGACTCATGGAGAAACAAGAGATTTTAAATTGTTTAGACAATTGAGACAAAAACCACAAAGACAAACATCAGCCAAATTAAGTTCAAACATATTTAACAAAATTTTATTCAGAGAAGAATAACTTATAAGAAAAGTTTATAAGTTTACAAATAGGATTAACTCAGGCGTGTATCAGAAAGACTAAATGCAATGCTCTGGCAGATCTACTGATTCTCTAATAAACAAATTAAAAAGGGAGGAAACAAATTTCATTCAGGAGAGGATTCATGGAAACATTGGTTCTCACTTTCAGTTATTTAAACAATACGTTCTTGAAACAGATCAAAGAAACCAGTGCCGATGAGCTTTTCGAGATCCAAAAATGGTCAGACCCCGAATGTCCTTATGTCGGTATGAACTGCACCAATTATTATGTTTAAAATAATGGTGATTGATCACCTCAAGAACAACCAAAAAATAAGATTGAAAGGCAGCAAAACAATTAAAACTGGTAAATCCCAGCCAAACAATTGGCGAAAATTACTTTAAAATTAATAATTAAAGGTCTCAATAAGGGACAAGTAAATAATTAGAAAAACAGTTATGTCTGCCCCAGCATTTAAAGAAAATAAACTTACAAACAAATTCTGAGTAAATGTTCTGATAAATTTAAAGCACACATAATAAATACAAACAGAAATCTATCGGAGAGTGCACATGAGTACGAAAATATTAAAAGTTTAAATACCTTAGCAGAACAAAAGTATTGCTCACCTGTAATTTAAAGAGGGACATATTTTATCTTCCTGCTGACAACTTATAAAATTACAAAGAAAAACAATCCTAATTTCTGCCTTCAGAGATATAAAAAACAAAATCCCCATCTGCGGAAAATTAGACAATAAAGTCATCAGCCAAAAGATTTTGGAGGTTTGCAAAAGCGCAAACACAGTGTTTAAAATTAATTATTGAATATTAAAATAATTACAGGTAAGCATTTAAATATACATGACTGCTAAAGCATTTATAAAAAGTGAGGCATAAAATATAAAACTTATTTGTCACTCTCCAATAAACAAAAATTGGAAGCAACTTGGAATCTTAAAACTAAGATTCCAAGACATATTGAAAAATATTAGAAATCACAGCAAATATTAAATATGAGGCTATATTGTTTAGGAATACATATTTATGATTAGATTGAGTGGAGATTTAATGAGAATTAATTTACCTTGGGAAGAATAAAAAAGAAAATAATTACCTTTCAGTAAAACAAAGTTCATGTAGAGTGCGCACTATTATTTTAGTTTATTTCAGGTTCTTAGACAGTGGCAAGGTAGAGATAAAGAGTTTCCAGATTCTTCTAGATGTTTAAGGCATTACTGGAGCAAATTTGGAAGTTAGGGATCCATCTTTTGTTGAGTTAGCAAGCCATTCAGGTGGTGATAACATGTATATTATTTGTCATCTTGTTGTAAGCAAAAGGATTTAATAACAGCTAATGTCCTTTAAGAATTTAAATGTCCGCACTGATATAAACTTTCACTTGAGGAACCATTTCCCGCAAAACACTTTCCTTGTTGTCCAATTTCTATGCCTTAGGCAGGGCAAATATTAATCTCCCGCTCAATCTAATCTAAGAATTCTACCCAGGGATTATTGAAACAAAAACAACTACATAGAAATCAAATCTCCACTTTTAGAATTAATCTACAATAATTAAATAAAAGCTACAGGAAAGTAATTAGCAAGGTTGCTTGTTTTTTAATTAATTGATTTAAAGTAAAAACAAACGGTAAATGAAAATTATTTTAAAATAAATCAATAAACACTGAAATGAAGCATTTTACATATAAATGCTTGTGTATTTTGATACACATATTCTTTTTTAAATAATAATAAAATTTAAACATTAAACGTTTTAACAAAAATTAAGTTTAGTGAAGATTAAAACTTAATCAGATTTCAATCATGTTCAACTGCCTCAAAACGTGATCAAAAAAAAAAAAAACATTCCTGTAACTTTTTTAACTAGAAACACTTTAAAATTATTCTTAGAAATTCGGCCAAATGTTTGCCTCACATACAGAAAAACAGGACAATATTTCAATTTAAACATTTTCCATTTTCGTAATCCATTAACAAAATCTTTTTTTATTTTTATTAAAACAATCCGTCCGATTACTAAAAGCTGAACCCTTAACTTTTGTCCGGCGGTTCTTTTACTCTGCTTACTAACTTACTGAAATGACCTACTTTCACCCACTTGTATTTTCTTAGCTTATAAAATTTTCTCTTGTCCCTTTCACGTTCTGTTTTGCTTTCTAGCTCATCTACCTGAATCTTTTTCTTAATGGAACTTCCCGATTCTTCCTCCTTTCCTACTTTATTTTTGAGCATACTAGCAAAAAGAAAATTTTTATCTTCTACACATTTTTTGAATGTTTTAAATAAGATTGTTCTATAGATAGATTCTATTTCTACCTTAAAATCATATTTCTTAACCTTTTTTCTAACTCTTTTCTTCTTTTCAAATTCATTTTCACAGCAAATAGTTATTAAAACAAATTTATTTTTAGTTTCACATGGAGATTCTTTTACCTGATTTTCTGTGTTTATCTTATAACTTTCTTCTATTTCTATATCTACATTTACTAGATTTTCCAACATACTTTATATGTGTACCCCATCTGTGCTTATTTCTAACTTTATTTTCACGTTTTCTGTCCTAGCACTATCCTGTGCTACTTCAACTTCTATATCTTTTATAACATCTACTTTTTCTACTTCTCGACTCTCTTTACTCAATTCATTTTTCATATCCTTTTTCATCTCAACTTTTTTTATTATTTCACCCCTCACTGCCTTCATTTCTCTAATCATTTTTTCTTTTATTGCATGCTGGCCCTCCTTAACTTCACTAATTTCTTCCTTCATTGTCTGTTGGCCCTGCTTAATTTCCTCCTTTATTTCCGCTTTAAATTTTGCCATCATTGCTTGCTGAATTTTCATTTTTCTCATCATGTCCATCATCATCTTCATCATTATCTGTGTCTCTGACTCATCTTTTTCAACTACTCCCATTTTCACACAAGACTAAATTCACTATAATGACTTCTTAAAAACAAACAAAATCTAAAAGCAAATACAACACTATTTTCTATTTATTATTTCCTGTTCACTAATTATTTATATGCCAAAAGACAACAAACTATATTATTTTTTTAAACACTTTTAAATTTGAAAAATTAACTTTGAAAGATTTTCATCTAGAAGAAACACTATTTATTATTAATTTGTTTGTCTGAAAAAGACAAACTATATTTAGCTCTTCAAAAAAAAATTTAAACTCCGACAGACTTTTTGAAAATACGCTTTTTTAAGTTTCTAAATTATTTCATTAAAAGGAAGACAAACTATATTTAACTCTTCAAAAAAATTGACTCAGACAGACTTTTTAGAAAATACTCTTTTTACTGTTTATAACTTATTTCATTAAAAAGAAGACGAACCCCATTCTACCAAACTGCTCCAAAATGCATGCAATAATTAGCAAAAACCGAACCTCAACCTACTAAATCTTGCCTTTTATACCTGAAATCTTTCTCAATTGTCTAACAAAATCTCACATGGGCTTTAAAAACTCGAAGCCTTACATTGGTTGCGCTAAAAAATTTTATTATGTCTTCCTTCATTTCCGCTTTTGGATGTTAACTGCATCTCTGGTAAAAATATATTATTAAAAAATTAGATATGTTTAAACTTAGTTTGTAAACTCTAAATAAATTATTATTCAGTTTATCTAAAGCTAATGAAATTCTATGTCAAATTTAAAATTGTAGTTACAAAAGTAAAAATAATGTCAAAAAGGAATTCTGCAGTGGTCAATATGATTTTTTTTTCTCCAATTACAAATTACGCCCGTACACTATTGATTTCTTTTGGTTTGCAATCATTTAAAAAATATTTTTTAATAAACTCTGTAAAAATTCATAAATATATAAACAAACTGTGGAAGATATATATTTTTATTTTCATAATGAATGAATGAATGAATAAGCTTAAAGTTCTAACAATTGCTCTCATGTGGAAAGGTTTGTGGGTGGTGCATTTATATTGTTATGCTAATAATTTTTATTAGTCATTCACTAGACTAAAGATTATACTCTTAAGGAATAGTATTTCTGTTGTGCAATTTTCATTGCTCCACGCTCACCCAAAATAGGGACTAGTTTGTATCCACGTTTAACACGTAATATAAATATATGACCAAATATATGAAAAAGATGTATAATCCCCACAGTGCATTTCTCTGCTAAACCAGCACACATCAGTTAGATTAGATCCATTCTCTTACACATATCTTTATCATTATTCAATACATATATAGATAGACACTTAGTATAGTTTAGTTCATGGGTCAAACTTACTGCTCTTACAACTTTGAAAGTTACTACTTGATGAAAGCATATTAATAATTTTTATTAGTCATTAGTGCATTTTTTTCACATGACTTTTGTTATATGCTTATGATTATCCCTCCACAAGATGTTAAAAACAGATAAAAAACAGTCTCTGTCTTGCCTAAAAGTAGTGTAGTCAAAATTAGACTACAGAAATATTATATTAAATTGTATCTGTGTAATACTAACATTTCTTGAGATTTTTTAAAATTAATGAATCAATATTATTTCATTTCGATTGTTGCCATCAAATGAATCAAAACTGATAAACAAATCTCATGAGAGTGAATTGTGATGTGATGTGTGATGTATTGTGACTTCTCCTTAAATAGAGTCAGAAATCTCTCAGCAACTATGCCCAAAGAAACCTGTTAGCCACTTTACCTTCTCCTTCCATTCCCCACCCTAAGTTTTCCCATAATCTGCTCCATCCCATTTCCACAACATAATCTTTGTCAACTCTATAGCCTTTATATCTAAATCCCCCTTATCTTTTTCCAAACCCAGCATAAAAACCAATAATCCACTTTCTATATAATCAATTTGTTCGTATTTATTCTCCCATAACTTCATTATTTGTACCCTTTCTGCTTTCAAGCTTTTACATTCAATCAACAGATGCCTAATATTTTTTATATATTCCTTATACAATTTGCAGACTAAATCACCCATATTTTTCCATTTACTTGTATATTCTCTTGTTGCTAAAAATCAAATTCGAGCCTTAAACAATAAGCTACTTTTGTTACTATTATCATAAATTAACTCACACCCAATGTTCCATTTACTTCTATATATATTTAAACTCTTTTTATTCTCCATACTAATCCTCCATCTCCCTATTCTTTATTAAAGCATCTATTCTTTTATCCCATTCCTTACCACTATAACACTCAACAATCCTTCTAATACAATCATTCCACCTTCTATACAAGTATACTGATATAAATTCTTTATCCAAATCCTTTGCATACCACATTACCTTTCTCACCCATCTTGTTGCCTGCCCTTTACTCATAACCCAATTAAATACTATTTTGGCTATTTTTTTATCATCCATAAACTGCAACCTACCAAACATTTTCATTTTACTTTTTGCATCTTTCATAAAAACTTGACCATTCCATTTCTTTTTAAATTGCCTCCTTTGCTGTCCATACCTCTGCATCTAATGCATGTCTTCCTACTTCCCTTTGTATTTTCTCTAAGTAATCTAATACCCTTTTACTAACATATAACACATAATTACCATATGTTAACCCTGCTACTACAACTCTCTTCCATACAATTCTAGTTACATCTTATTTATTATATGAAAACACTGTTAATTTCTTTACTAAACCCTTTCTTTTCTTTGCTTCATTTACCAATTTTTTCTCCCATTCAACCAAGCAATTTTCCTAATTACTTAAGATGATTCCCAAATAACTATATCTATCCACCACACTTAACTTTATATCCCCCAATAAAAATTCTACATTTTCTCTTTCCCCATTATTAATCATTATTATATTTGATTTTTTTTCACTAAATTTAATCCCCATCTCTTTACCCACCCTTGCACATGTCCTCAGCATAACTCCCTTATCTTCTTTTCTTTCTGTGCACAAAAAATATCCGCAAACAAAAGACCCAGAAAAATATATATTTCCTTGCCACCCATTAATGGTATTTCTATCCCTCTTCCCAGTCTTTCTATTGCTTTCTCCATTCCACTCAAATACAACAAAAACAAAATAAGTGACATAGGGCATCCTTGCCTTAATCCCACACCATTTTTAACTTTAACTGGTTCTATATCCCCTAATTGGTAAGTATAGTAATTACTTTTTCATATAATTTCTTAATAATATTTACTAAAGCTTCATCCATTCCCAAATTTTCTAACCTATCCATAATCTATTTCTATTTACTCTATCATATGCCTTCTCTATATCTATAAATCTCATATATAACGATCTACCTGAATTCCTACCCATATCCATAAATTGTGCAACTACAAATAAACCATCTCCTATATGCCTATCTGACCTAAAACCTCCTTGCATTTCCACCAGTACATTATTCTGATCCATCCATTTTACAACTCTTCTGGCCACCATATATGAGAAAACTTTATATAAAACTGATGTTACCACTATGGGTCTATAATTATTTAACTTTATATAAAACTGATGTTACCACTATGGGTCTATAATTATTTAACTTTCTATGATCCTTACCCTTTCCTTTAAATAATAATCTTACCCTTGTATTACTCCAACTACCCAGACAAACTCTCTTCTGTGCCATGTTATTAAAACATGATAATAATTTTGCTTTTGCTCTATGCCCTAAATTCATTACCATCTCTGCTGCCCATCCATCTAAACCTCTCGCCTTTCCACTTTTCAATCTCTTCCCTGTCTCATTAAGTTCATTTTTTGTGAACTTAATATTCCCATTATTAAATGCTTTCATGTTTTCTATCACTAAGTCCTTCACATCTAACATCTTTTCTATATCCATTACATATCTATTTAAGATTCTCTCTAACTCTTCTCTAGAACTATATTCCCTCACCATCTATTAATACTATCTCCCTCTCCCCTACATTTCTCCTTTTAATGTAATTCCAAATTTTTTTACTCCCATCTCTTCCACTTTTATTAATATCCTCCAACAATTTACTATTCAACTTCATCCTCTCTCTATAATTATCCATTTTATCCAACTTCTTTTCTAAGTACTTTCCCCATTTAGCATTAATATCGTTTAAAATCAAAAGAACAGTAGCACCACCAATGATGAAGCAATATTGTATTTATTACCCATAAAATTTCATTTTTATCCAATTTTTCTACTGGATATAAAAATTTTATCCTACCACATACAGTAAAACATTTACCTTTTTGAGGTGTTTTTTGTCATGAGCTTCTAGTATATTTGGTGAAATAGACGTTTTATGTATATCTAACTTTTTTTAATATCCTTCTCTCTGAATTTACATATTTCTCTTTTATTTTTATTTATCTATACTTAATTATCTATTTTTCACATATAATGAAAATGCTATTAACATAAGTCCACCTTTATTATCCATCTTTATTACCATGTAATTTTTTATCGATGCCCAGAAAAATGCTAAAAATAATAGCAATGTTACTTTGACTCATTTTATCTTTGAAATGATATCTCATTGTGATATTATTAAAATCTAAATACATATTTCAAAATCAAAGTTTTTTAGCTATCATCTCTTTTATTTTTTTTACTGAACCACACCCACATTAATAAATTCAAACCTATAGAACTCCTACTCTTAATTAATGACATGTAATAATATAACATCTCTTATTAAATCAAGCCCAGAAATATATCAAAAATTCCTTTAATACTTAATATTTATCATCTTTTATTTAATAATATACTATATTGGAAACAAAAACTTGTAACAAAATATAAAAAAGAAAAATGAGAAGAATAATGATAATTAAAGGATGCTGAGATGTGATAGTTAAATAATGATGAGAAATATATTTCATTCGAACTAGTTATTGAAACTTGTAAAGTTTATTGAATTATGTTTCATTTCTGTATAAGGTAAGAACAATATTTTTTTAAAAAAATTCATTATAAAAGACTGGGTACTAATTTGTATAAATTGTATTTAGAATTATAATCAAAAGATAATAATTAATGCAGAACATAGGGCAGCAATATAAACATCAGGATCTCATAGCAAGATAGTTATTTTGAAAAAAATATATACCTAATATATTATCAGTTCGCATATATATTGATGGAATATAATCATATATAATCTATTTCAATAATTAATTCTTAGTGACTAATACAAGTATTGAAAGTTATTGCTATAAAATGAAATAGATGAAAGCCGATAATAATATTTGTATTATCTTTTACTAAGCATTTAATTTTAAAATTTAGACATTCTACTACTTCAATAAATAATTAAGTAATTGAAATGTTTATCAGTCAAGAAGTCATAGCAATCAAATGATGTTTAAGCATTAAAATAATATAGTTGAGCTATCAAGTTTTCTGTCACCCTGTATTAAATCATGTAGGATATTTTTCAATACCAGACCTAAACAGCCTATAAAGAACCATGATTTTTTTTATTGGCTGCTTTATCAAATTTTTTTAAAGATTTAATATAAATTAAACAAAACTTTTTAATATTATAAAAATAAATTTGGTAAACATATCCGATCACTTCTCTACCACAAGACTATTTCCTAGTTAGCCTGAAGGCAGTATTATTGTAATATTTCTTTTTAAAGCACTTGCTTTAACAATGTATTTTGCTTTGTGGAATTACTTGTTTTGAATAACATTCTCATAATCAAATTAAGCTTCTAAATTAAACTTAAAATTTTGTAATATACCTGTCACATTTGATATGGGAATTTGACAGTGTTCTGGAAAACTATTAATAAAGGAATTCCTTCCTTAGCATAAAATACTATTTGTAATGTGGACAAATGCAATATATTTTTTAATTGGTTATCAGTTTGACATCTGACAGTCCATTCACCAATCAGACAACAGACAAAATAGGGATTTTATATATAAGATAATTAAAATAATATCCTTTTACCGTAACAAAAATTTCCAACAAAAGAAAAATTATTATAGATTAATGAGAAAACTCATTTAGCCTCAGGGATTATCAGTTAGTAATTGATAATTTCTTGGCAACATCAGAAATTAAAGGATCTATCTATCTATCTATCTATCTATCTATCTATCTATCTATCTATCTATCTATCTATCTATCTATCTATCTATCTATCTATCTATCTATCTATCTATCTATCTATCTATCTATCTATCTATCTATCTATCTACCTACCTACCTACCTACCTACCTACCTACTTACCTACCTACCTACCTACCTACCTACCTACCTACCTACCTACCTACCTACCTACCTACCTACCTACCTACCTATCTATCTATCTATCTATCTATCTATCTATCTATCTATCTATCTATCTATCTATCTATCTATCTATCTATCTATCTATCTATCTATCTATCTATCTATCTATCTATCTATCTATCTAATAATCTTAAAAGCCTAAAGCTAAAGTAGTCAATAAAATAATCAAAATGAACCAAATTCACAACTAAACCAGGCTAGGCAAAAAAAAAATCTCTAAAAGACAAACAATGGTTTCACTGCTACAAGTAGATTTCTCATGTACAAAGTACTAAAAAGATAACATATTTATACTAAATATTACACACAATACCACGTATATCCCAAACTCCTTAATATTAAAATAACTTTTAAACAAGTTAATTGACTCAGAATCATACATTTTTAATAATAAAGATTCTTTAATTATTATTTTCTATTTTGTTTCTTTCAAAGAAGACAACCTTATTCTCACATTAGTTTTGATGAGGCTAAGGTTATCTTCTTTGAAAGAAATAAAATATAAAAAAAAAAAATAAAGAATCTTTATTATTAAAAATGTATGACCCTGAAGCAATGAACTTGTTTAAAAGTTCTTTTAATATTAAGAGGGTGTGGGATATAAGTGGTATTGTGGGTAATATTTAGTATAATTATCTTTTAGTCCTTTGCACTTGAAAAGTCTTCCTGTAGCAGTGAAATGATTGTGTTTTAGAGTTTACACCTGGGTCTCTTTTTACGCGAACTTATTTAACATGATTTTGAAGTTACGCGATTCGTGTTTCACCGGAAGTAGAACTCCGATAATGCACTATTACTTTAAATAATAAATTTCATGCACTTACGTTATATTGAAAGTAATAGCACATTATTGGAATTCGACTTTCATCTTAGTAATTTCAATATTTTCAGTGCTTTATAATAGTAAGATTTTATGCAATAATAAAATTAAAATCATGATTTTCACATTTTATGTATGCACACATTAAATTTTACAAGATTATAATGTAAATTTGTTCAAACATTGTGCGTGTTAATTTTGCATTTTAAATCACATTCTGTTTTTGCTTTTTAGAAAAGAACGTAATCAATTATTAATCATTTAGTATCCACAAGTTTATTTTTAAAAGGTGAGTCATAGCAGTGGGCACAATTAAATTTGACAATTAAAATCTGATTTTTAATTGTAATTAGCAATTTAAAAATTACTTATGGCGACTTCTGAAATTAATGTGATGTGAAATTTGATATTTAAATGGAATTGAAAATTAAAAAATTAAAGACAAAAATAAGAATTTAATTTTTAGTTGTTAGTTTCATAAACAATTAACAAAATCATCATCTCAAAGATTAATTACTAATTACGTTGTCACCAAAAAATCATTGACCAGTTTGCAAACGAACATGTATTTTGATAATAATTAAAATGTGTATAAAAAAATGTAAATTACTGTACTGTAAATTATGCATAAAAATATATTATTTTGAATGAAATTAAATATTATAGTTAAAAATAGTTTCTCTTGTATCAATTTTTTTCAAATTTGAAATTTTTTATTAGTCATATTTTATTTTCTTATTTTTTTTTTTTTTTTTTGCATGAATTTTAAAGTAATTTTACATTGGTGCTTTGCTTTTACACGAATTTTGAAAAATCACAGACCGCATCCCCCCTTTTTCAATGTAAGTTACATCTATTTTTGCGCGAATTCGTTTGCGCGTGTTTTCTGAGGAACCTATCTATCGTGTAAAATGCGACCCAGGTGTATTTTCTTTAGCTAGTCTGGTTTAGCTATAAATTTTGTGAATTTAAAACATTGTAACATTACATGATCATTAGTTTTTACTTTTGCACAAAGTATTAAAGTGGTAGCAATTTTCTCCATACAATAATGCACCCGAATGACAACCATAAGATAGAAATTAACTTCAGATATTGGATGAGTAGGCACTAATTTGGAATATAAATATACAAACCATATGATTTCTACTGATGTCTGTAGTTTGTACTGGGAAGCACAATTTTAGGGAGAGAATTGTGACTATTTTATTAGTTAATTTGCTAATTATCTCACTATCATTGGTCAAATAACTGAACACTATCTTTATCATCATCATCATTATTATTATTATTAGATATGCCAAGTCTTTGTCATCTACTACTGGAATGCATTATTTCTGTCTTCTCAGTTAAAGAGGATACTGAATATATACATATATATATATTTATTTAACGGTAAATACAATCATTTTAAATTGTACTACAGTAACTAATACACATTTTCACTTTAGTACATGACAATAATATAAAAAGAAATGAATCATTTTCTTATTGATCCTCTTTATATATAAAGGAGATTGTCTTTAATACTTATGGCAGAAAGCATGAATATATATATATATACAAAGATGATTAATGAGAAGTGGCTTATTTTATGATCACAGTATTATCATGTACTAAGGTAAGAGTTTAAAAAAAAAAAACGATCGTATTTAACGTTATATACATTCACGTTGTGAATTATTTCATTACATATTCATTTTGTATGGAAAAAAAAAACCGGCCAATGAATCTACTGCTGGGGAGTTTTTAATAAGCTCGAGCGCCAAGCGCAGGGTTAAGTATGAAAGAAAAAAATATAACAGAATGAAATAGTCCAGTGCAGAGGAGAAGACAGCCCTTTTTCAAACTTCTTCCCAATTGTAGAAAATTACTCAACAGAAAAGAGTTCATTTTAAATCATATTATGTATTTTTATTTAAATTAAAATGTTTTGGTTGTTGTTGTTTTTTTGACTTTATTTTTTGGGGGGAGGGGAGAGGCTTTGTTTAACTTCCGATATAAAAGTGTATATTTGTTTTTATACTGAGCCTATATTTAATACGCAAGAGATTACTATTTGAAATTTTTGATTTCGAAATTGGACTTTAGAAATAAGCTCTCCGTAATAGAGTTAATTTATTTAAGACTGAAACATATCGTTTAATAGGATTTCTAAGTTAAGTGGATGTTTGTAAAACCATTGTTTTATAATCTACATCTACGGCAGATAATGGGTGTCGGTGACAAATCGGATTCCAGTAATACAAAATAATGATTTTGTTTTTATAAATTAATTGACTCATTTGTTCTAAATGAGAAGTAAAGTCTTACGTTTCCATTAATTTTGGATCAACATAAAAATATTGTAGTAGATTTATTTTAAAATTGCGTTTTCTCTTTCCATCAATTAAGTAATTATCCTTAAACATTTAAAGCTACAGTACAAATTGATTCTTAAACGTTTAAAAACGAAATTAATGCAATTAGAATGCTGTTGAATATTCACATACTGTTTTAAGTGCGCATGCAAATTTTATTTTATGAGTTTAATATAAATTTAATTAAAAGGTGAATATATACGAAACAACTGTGCAAATCGCCAGTAAATTGAAAAAACTATAACAATTCTCTAATACTGAATATTGCACAACTATTTTTCGTTAATTTTATAGTTATTTACATTTTTTTTTATAAAATATTTAAAATTTAACAATAGCTTTTGTGAAAGAGTTGTAATTATTATAAATACACAATTTATACAATTGGTAGATAAGAGGTGAATGATATTAATAATGCATGTGTATGAACTAATTATATACGTATTGTACTAATTATATACGTATCTGTTTATCCAATACTATTTTTATTTTCTATATGTATTTATATTTGCTCTTACTAATCTATTGATACTTCTCTTGCTTTTTTTCTCTCTCTTTCTCTACATATATAAATTCAATACTTTTGATTTATGCCCTAAGTTACCAGATTTGTCCTGTATATGAGGGGTCAGATTGACGTTAGGTCAACATGGGTGTGACAAGAATCTCGACCTCAAGGTGGCCTTTGAGCATTCCATCATCAGATTTTTAATTGGATGGATGGTTGAAGAATTGGAGTGTGGAGCAGATTGAAGCCTGTCCATTAAAGTATGAGGATTGGCTATCTTAATATATATCTGAGCACTTATAGCAGATATGTGTAGAAATGGTAATCTGAACCAACTGATGATTGCTGATTTAGCATGAAATACTCGTATTGGTGATTATTTATCTTTTCAACATATATATGTTCAGGTGTATCAGTGTTATGAGATAGTATGGAGAGTGGTGGGTGGTGTGAAAGTCTGTGCGCATAAACCCTATATATATAGATACAGGTATATAATAAGCCTGTGTATTTCAGTTATCAGATTTGTAATACTAAATATTATGGGCAGACGAGATTGGTATTCTAGTCAAATGTTGCGCAACACGTTCGCTTATGTAACACCGCTAATCTACACTTTATAAAATAAATTAAAACCTATATGTGATGAAAGGGGTCTGCTTCAAAACTTGGCTTAGCAGTGTTTTAAAATTTATCGCCGTATTTATTATTAATTGTCAGCATACTTTTATAAAATAGTTTTTTTTTTTTACATTTTATGGCTGTTAAATATTTTTAATGTACATACGTAAATTAAAAATCATATTCAACCAAAGTTTACACAAAACATCTAATCGAGTGATCGACAGTAAAATAACAATAACTGAATGGTTTTATGACTCGAGAGTTCATAAGAAGTTCGTGCACCGGAATCAATCTGAGGCATTCCATTTCAGAGTTTGACACAACCACTGCACTACCCACGCATATATTCTTACTACCTTTGATAGCGATAGTTTGATTGGCTGATTTGTATAAACTTTATTTGATAGGTAATTTATGCATTAATAAAAAAATATTAAAATTCATCGATACCTGTGGTTTTACGTTCAACAGGTGCATAAGTTGATGCTTATCATTACATTTTTGGGGGAAAAGAAACTATTTTAAATATAATACAAAAATAAATTTTATAATTCTTTTTATAATTACTTCCTTCGGTATTGAGCGAAAGATCTTATAGTGTATATATTTTTTATAAATATGTATTAATGTTTTCACCTGTTACATGTTTATACTTTTATTTGTAATTTATTAGATGGGTGTGTGTGTTTTGATGTTCTATATCTCTAGTTACTTTATATCTTGTTTATACGTAAATATCTTAATTACGAAAAAGCGTATTATTTTATTAATGGTGAAGACGATTGAAACGCAGTGGCAATTTGTCATCAATAATATTTTAAGCCAGCTTATTATTTAATTACACTCTTCATTGTTTGAGTTATTGAACTATTTTTTATCTAAAAACAAAATATGAAAATGCTAATCCATGCATATATATATGTTTAAACACCACTATATTATAATTTTTAATATTTGTAAAAAAAAAAAAAATCATGATAAATATTTTTCCAGTACATTATAATAAATTTCTACCGAAATTCTGTACAGTTAAGCCAGTACCGGAGAAAGGGGCATCAGCGCCCTTATGCAAAACAATGACTGGCACTCTCCCCCCTCAAAAAAGTTTTAATGTTTTATGAAAGATAACGAAAAAAATTACTATTATATAATTTAAATACAAATATTACTGAACTTTAGATGTAATTAGAGGGGATTTGAGCAAAGACTTCCAAACTCCTTTCAGCTATCCACTACATGATATATAACCGATACACATGACTACATACATGTGAAAAGATAAATAATCTCCAATATCCATATTTTGTGCTGAATCATCACTCATCAGTTGGCCTAGGTCATCATCGCCCATACATAAATGCAATCAGTGCTCAGTTTATATTAATATAGCAAGTCTTCAAATTTTAATAGATACATTTCAATATTTTCCATTCTCCAATTCTTTAGGTTCATATAATGGAAGCTCAAAGCCTTGTTGATGTCAATATTGTTATCATACCCATGGTAATTTTAGACCATTCTGACCCCTCATATATTTTAAAATGTCCATTTAAATATGCTGAAAAGAGATGGGCACAATTCTGGTAGAATGTGTAATATTTCCAATACAAGTACATTATATATACTGAACTTTAGAAGCAATTAGAAGAGATTTGAATATTGACTATTAAGCTCCCTTCAGCTATCTACTCTATTTTATATAACCAATGAAAGAGTTGTAGGATGGAGAAGATTTAAACCTGTCAATTAAAGTTTGAAGATCTGCTATCTTAATATAAACTGAGCACTAATTGTATATATGTATGTGAGATGATAATCTGGATCCATTGATGAGTTCTAGTTCAGCATGAAATATGTATATTGGAGATCATTTATGTTTTTCACATGTATGTGGTCATGTGTATTGATTATATAAGATGGAGTGGACAGCTGAAAGAAGCTTGAAAGTCTGTCTTTAAATTTCCTCTAATAATTATATGAGTAAAAACTTATTTTCCAAGCTTTTACAGAACTGAATTTAAATACAATATCATCAGCATTTGGAGTATTGCATATGTCATTCTCTGTAACTACCATTGACAAATTTACCAACTGATTTTGTGTCAATGTCAAACATAAATAATTTTTAATGATGTTTAACTTTGAAAATGATCTTTCTCCACTAGCTATACTTGAAGAAAGAATTAATAATATTCTAAATGATATGCTCAAATTTGGGAATGAAATGGTCAAATCATTTTCATGAATATAACTTAGAACAACCAATGGATTTTTGAAATGAGATAATTCAATTGAAACTAAATTTTTAAACAAACTTAGTTTTTCATACAATTTCTCTCAATTTATGACTTTATTATTATCACTATCAGTTAAATGAATTTGTAGATTGAAACATTGTTTTAATTTTTGTTAAAATTAAGTTTTATCAAGTTTATTTTATAGTTGAGAAAAATAATTCATTATATAAATATTCATCATACAGTTTTTATCATACTGATATTAATTAACAAATTCTCTTTAAAACAAATTACATATGAAGTCATCAATATTAAAATAATAATAATATATTGTAACAAGCACAGACGTTACATTGTTTTTTTATTATTAATCATGTTCGCATTTAAAAATTTTCTTTAAGAATTAAAAATTGAAATTAAATATCATCTTAAACTTGTATATATAAATCGCACAGATAAAAAAAAAATTATTAAAATAAAACTTTATTAAAAATAGAAAAGTATTTTAAAAACAAAAACCTAAATAGATTTAGAGATAAAAATATATCTTTAATCTTGGAAAACACATTAATTAATCAGAAATGGAAATGATTGTTTTAATTAGTTAAATGTAAACCAGCCTTGGGCATTCAAATGTAAAAACATTGGTCAGATAGGAAAACAATAGAAACAAATAGCCAATGAAAGAAATCCACCGGGAAATCGGACCTCAGCGAAAGGATCATCACATTGATGACGTAATGAAAAATCAATCCTTCAAATTAATATAAAAGTAAGGAGTAATTGGTTATTTACAATGTGACAGATATGTGTTAGTGCGGAACTGAAGAGAAGGGATTGAAAAGACGCACTCTTCAATCCCTTCAGTTTTGCCAAAGAAAGAAAGAGAAATGAACTATCGTTTTCTACATTGAAAACCAACTAAACTAAAAAACCTCCGAATGAATAAATAAAACAATGGCTAAATGGATACCAATCTTTTTTAGGATGGTCTGTGGAAATTCACATTCAAACGGCAAGGAACATATAAAGATGAACTGTTTAAAAAACTGTAAGAACTTTATAATTTATGAACATTAAATTAAAAACTTTCCACATATAAAAAATACAAATAGAATCCTATCTGACCAATGTAAATTAATATTAATAATGTTATTTGATATTTTTTTTAATTTAAAATCATTTCCATTTATTTATTTTTTGTTCTTTAAGTTTTATTATGATTTCTGTTTTCTGTTAAGTAAATTATATAAATGTTAAACTTAAGTCAGGCATGAATGGCTGTATAGATTTGTAAAGTTATATTAGGTGAGGGTAATCTTAGGTTATTTGTGTCATAGTTGAATTGGGTCAATGGATGGGATATATTGGTGTGATTAGTAGATGTAATATCAGATTCGCTATGGGAAGAATCGTTTCATATGCCACACTCACCCGTTTGCCTATGGAAGGAATTATAAGATGGAGAATGCAGTTCCTTTCTATGGAGTTTTTTTTATTGCTCTTTTTGTCAGATAGATGTCATATTCCTATTTGACGAGAGGCGATTTCTTCTCTTAACTTTTTGGTGCTGCCGTATTTCATATTACATTGAATGCATTGATATATCAGATAAATTGATGCCAGTTTTGGATGCGAACCTTTAGCCTAAGGTTAAATAGGGATAGAATGTTTTATTTTCAAATGCAAATCTATGTAGTCTATTCATACTTGACACTAAATAAAAATGTATTAAATTTAAATTGTTTATAGATGCTTGCATGGATTGGTTATCGGTCGAGTATGTTTTGGGTTTTCATATTTGATCAAAATATATAGACATTCGATAAATAATGATACCTTACGGTGAGTATCTAAAATGTATTTATTCAGATGTCTTTTAAGTTATTGGTGACAATGCAAGTATCTTATGGTGAATACTATTGGGTTACTTATAAATTTTCCTCTGCAATTGTCAGTATCAATGATTTTATATTTTGATTGTTTATGTTTATTTTGAAATGTTTTTAACCGTTGTAATCTATGTAACCAATCTATACTCAACATTATTAAAACAAATTTTTATAATTCCATCTGTGCGAACTTAATTAAAATGTGAACTTATAATATAATAGAAATTAAAATGTAAATTAAAATCTAAAGTAAAGTTAAAAATAATGTTAAGTGTTAAATGTAAACTGATACTAAAACAATTTTAAATCTTATATATATATGTGTGTAAATAAATTTTTGTATGTTAATTACTGGCAGTGGCTTATTTTATTCTTTTTTTATATACTCTTAGATTATATTATTTAATCTCTGCTATTCCACTGAGCTAGTGACTTGGGCTAATGACCAGAATCAAAATTTAAAAAAAGGAAAAAAAAATTTTTTTTTTGACTTACGTATCTGCCTACTCTATAAATTTTTCTAGGTTCAAATGCCTAGATGGCGCCCTGTAGTGCAGATACTTTAAGTCTACATTCTCCGGATCATTACAATATATAATTTAAATTATATTACTTGTTGAACCTTTTTTTACTCCAGCTTTTCTCTTGTAAAAACTTTAAAGCAATTACTTTATATAATCTACGTAAAATAAGTAAAATCAAATATTCTTTATAATCTAAAGTTCACTTAATGACTTTAAAAGTTTCAATTATTTTTAGCCCTGTAAAATCTTTTAAAATTTTAAAAAAAAAAAATGACTGAAAACCTTAGGCATTTTAATAATAAAATCATAGAGAAGTGAGAAGACTAATTCCTGTTAGAACAATAAATGATGAAAACATTTTATGTTTTGAATCAATCCATTAATATGGCAAACTTTAAATAATTCACAATGTTTTTTTTTTATTTTTAAAAATGCAAAGAGGATAATTAGTGATTTTGTAAGAAATAAAATTTTCTAGTTTAGTACATATCTTATTTAACCATTCATAGTTGTATTCTTCAGTTTTGTATGTTTTGGCCAATTCACCCCCTGGTGATTTTTTCTGTAAGTATTATATGTTAAAATGCATGTAAAATATATTTTAAGGTAAAAAAATTTTGCTAAAAAAATTGTATAAAAGGTGAGAAATTCAAAATTCCCACTCTAACAATAGCCATAAGCCCCACCCTGACATATCCAGTCATTGTCTATTGACAAGGCTGTAAAATGTTTGGTGTTTTAAAACATTGTATTTCCAATGCCCCCAACACATGTTTATTTGTGAATTTATTATGGTTTTAGATATTTTTTTAAAAATAATTTACACTATATTTATTAGATATAAAAAAATATAAATTATTAAAAACTTATTTTGACTTAAAATACTTTATTTGCTATTAAAAACTGGCTCTCGCTCTGCTCCCCTCATATACTTCTTATGGGTGAAACTAAATATCACCATAAGACTGATCATAAAATACTATCTCTTCTCTCAACTCTCGGATTTACTAGATTTTCCATAGGCTATTCTGCTTCAGGTGGAGTCGGTATTCTTCTCAGCAAGTCAACACCACCAAACAGTTTTAGCATTCTACTCCTAGATGCCAATATTATTATCATAGAAATAGACTATTGGGGTTATCCGATCATCATAGCTTATATATATACAGCCAAAGACACCTCTCAATATATAAAAATAATCCACATCCTAAATGCCATCAACGCTAACAGAGCCTCCCCTACTATTTTTCTGGGAGACTTTAACACCACATACAATGACTTCAAGAAGAGATTTTTGCATCTAATAAATTGCAGATTAATGTGTGGAGAGGGCTTCTTCCCTCCCGAAGCCTACTCTTTCTATACTAAAAGTAAAAAGTCCCTGATTGATTTGGTTTACTACACCCCAGACCTCCATTTCAACCTTGATGCAGCCCTGTCCCCTGTTGCTTTCTCTGATCATATGGCTCTAATCTTATATTTCAATCCCTGAACCTATTGATGGACCTGGTAAAACCATGCGCATGATCACCCAATCAAATATGACTGAAGCGATAGTATCTGAGGCATACATCCTTTTCCAGAAAATAAACATCCTTTCTTTTCCTGCTGAGAAGGGCTGGTTTTCCTTTATCAGAATACTACAATCCATATTAAATCACCGCGCCAGGAAAATCAAAGGACCTAATGGCCTTCTAAATGATCTAACAGACATTAATATACAACTTCAAGCTTTACAGCAAAATTTCACAAATACAGAAAAAATCATCTTCCTTAAAAATCTCTATAAAATCAAGCAAAAGTCCCTTGCAGAATATATATCCATCAGAAGAGCCAAATGTTTCTTAGCACAACAACACTGCTGGACAAGAGACTACCTTAGATGGGCACTGGGATACAATAGAAAACAAATCACTCCCTTATCCATTAATTCTAATGGAACCAATCTCGTTGGCTTTCCAATGATGCAGCACATCAGCAAACAATTCTGCTAATTAATGCAAAAAGATAGAGCTCCTCTTAGAAACAGCTGGTTGGATGCTGGTGACCCTGGCGAACATGGCATCACAGAAATACAAATCAAAAAGAAGATAACATCTTTCCCTGATGGTGTTCATCCTGGCCTTCATGGCATCCCAAATTTTCTTCTCAAACACCTCAGTCAATTCACTGTGCCAATTATTAAAAAAATGATTGATCACCTAGCCTCCAGCAACAGAAACATAACAGATCTTTACCCAGTGGCACTCATGCCTTTTATTAAAAAAGCAAAACCACTAAATGACTTTAACAATATCCGGCCAATTTCCATGACCCCATTGCTTATCAAGATAATTGAGTCAGTCATTAAAGATCAAATCCAAACTCAAATCCTTAGCCATATCTCATCAAACCAATACGGAAAAAAGGGATCATCAATCTCACATGCTATGTCCAATGTAACTGCACTATTTAATTACATCTGAGGACATCGTAAATCAAAACCTATTGCTGTCCAGCTGGATGTTGCAGCAGCATTTGATTCAGTCCAGATAAATATCCTCCTGGATATTCTGTTAGAATGCGACATTCCAGCCAGGATAGTTCAGATGATCAGCAATCTGCTCAACAACAGAGAGATTTTTCTCTCTCTTGATGGCAAGATCACACCAGGCTTCAAGCTATACAAGTTGATCCCTCAAGGATCTCCACTCAGTGCCCTTTTCTTCACAGCATACATCAACCCTCTTCTGATGGATATAAAAAAAAACCTCTTTGGAATTTTCCTTCCCTCTCTCAATAAAAACTTCAATGTATTTGCATATATAGATGACATCATGGTTGTTCTTCCCACCATTAAATACCTTCCCCATCTCATGAACATCTTAAATAGAAATACAGCGAAACTTGGCCTACAAATAAACTTTAACAAATCTTCCATCTGGAAGATTATGTCTGGTAAACAAATTAACTCTCCCTTTTCTGCAAAACCCCAAAGATACCTAGGTTTCCCAATCTTCAAAACACCAACTGCAATGGCAAGAGAGATTCAAGATGCAATCCTCCATTCAACTGAAGCCATCACCATGTCACTCTCTAGAGTATACCTTTCATTATATGGTAAGGTTGGTCTCCTCAACATGATTATAATGCCAAAAATCTCATATTATCTTCCATTCGTAAAAATGTCTAAACAGTTTCAAAATAAAATCAACCAATTATGTACCAAACTTCTCTGGAGAGGAAGGACAGTTGCTATTAGCTTGAAAGGCATCCAACGACCACACAGGTTCAATGGACTGACATTCCACTCAATACAAGCAATCATTTTACAGAAAGCCCACAACACTCTACATAATCTGATCCTCTCCTGTGGATACTCCAACATTATTAAAAAAATTACACCAACAGATCGTCCTCCGCCCTCTGCCAGTTCATGGATAGCCTCCCTAATAGACCACCTACAACTTTATAACCCAATAATGCCCTTTAACCTTAACAAAAAATCACCTTATGGGAAGCATACAATATAATCAACTATAATCAACAACCCATTAAAACTAGCCTAAAAGTAACCAACCAAAGACTCATTTCACACTTCAAAAGATGGAGTCTGGAACCCAAATTCCTTGACTTCATCATTAAAATAACTCTTAATGCACTTCCCACGAATTGGTTCCTTTATCACCGAAGAGGTTTTACCAGCATTGACCCTATATGTGGTCTGTGTGCTCATGAAGATGAAACCATACACCATATTATACACCGGTGCCCAAGACTTAAAACACTGAAAGATATAATTATAATCAATTCCAACATAAGACCTGATATGATTTTCTCACTTGAAAATGCCATTCATAATGGGTTTTTTTTCAATAATAAGGCTTTCTACCTTTGTCCTTTATTCCATATGGATAGTGAGATGCAAAACTCTCATGGAATTACCCCTGCTACAAATCATACCATTGTTTTATCAAATGCTCAAAAAAATCAAGAAACGTGACCAGCTCCTGGCCTCCAGTAAAGTCTTTGATGACACCTGGTCTTTAACTGCTCTTTCCTTTTCCTGATTATCAACTCCCACCTACCCAGCATTATAGAATAGAAAATTCTAAAAGAAAATATTCATGTTTATATAAAAAATGCTTATTCCATTAAACAAGTTCTTAGAATCTCATCACTATACCTAACCACATAAGAGTATAAAAATTGTATTCTCATAACAAAATCTAGCCAGATGACAAATAGAACATTATACAATCATATTATTGTACAATTTATTCATTTATCTATCCTTTATTAATATGTAATCACTATTTATTGTTAATAAAATTTTTGTTGAAATGAAAATACTTTATTTACAAAAATACAATTTATTCATTTATCTATCCTTTATTAGTATGTAATCACTATTTATTGTTAATAAAATTTTTGTTGAAATGAAAATACTTTATTTACAAAAATATAATGTTATATTAGTAGCTAATGTAAAGTATGGCCTGATGCAAATTACAAGATTAGCTTTACATAAACAATCTAATTTATATTTATGAGTAAGAAAATATCGCAATTTTGCAATAAATATTTAAAAAATTTAAACTTTTAAAGCATAATTTATTAGATATAAGAGAAATAAATAATTATTCATTTCAATTCTTAAAAATAATAAGAATTAAGAAATATTTTATTGATTTTATAAATTGAAAATAATCTTTCTAGAAACAATGAAATGTAAAGTTTTTGTTTTGATTGTGATCTAATTTTTTTAATATTTATAGAAACAAAATGTGAACATATAAAATTTATTTCAGTAGTAAACAAAAATATCTATCAAATGAAGTCAAATTTATTATTTTCTGATAAGTAATAATCATTTTATCATATATTTTACATTGTTGTGTGAGACAAAGACAAACACCAGAAAATGCTAAAATATTTAAGTCTACGTAGCACTAAGAAAGGGTTAATTGTTTGTAAAGTAATTCAGTTAATTTTAAAACTATTTCAGATTTTAAATAAATTTAACTAAATATTTTAAAATGGTATTGTTTTATATTTAAATATGTCAGAGAAACATAAACACTCATACACACATCAAAACATTTAATTATAACATTAAAAGTTTGTCAGTATTTAGTTTTACCATTATGTAAACACTATTATAAATATTGCTTTAACTGATTCTATTTTAACTAACTTATCCACATATATACAATATTATGCATTTTATTAGTGTATTGTCTTCTTTATGTGTGTGTGAGTTTAAAACTAAAACAAAATTGCTACAAGAATTTAATCCAACATAAAAATACATAACAAAGAATATCATAAGAGAAAAATAAGCCATAAAAATTACAATTGATAAATTGCATTTCAAGAAATGATTATTTATTTTAATATGTTTATATTGTCTTATCTTGTAGGAATAATGAATCAAATTGTAACAGAAGAAACATAAATATATTCTTAATTCTGTACTGATTTCTGTGCCCCTTTTGTATTTGCACTCTTATGGCTTGCTTATATTGCTTACCACCTTCCTACAGCCCTGAGTTTAGCACAGTTGTAAAATGTCAGACCCTGTAATATAGAATTAATTTTGGTGCAGATACTTTCATTTTTGAACTTTTTATGATTTTTTGAGTAATAAGGCTATTCAAATATTTTTTATATAGTTACTACTGCAATGTTTAACATATACAATCATTCTATTGAATATTATCAATTGTTTTTATAATTAGTTTATCTTTCTTAAACAGAAATGAACTAATTCTTAAATGTATATAATTTTTAAAATTATATAATTAAAACTTTTGTTTAAAAAAAAAGGCAAAACATTTTTCTTCACATGATAAATTTCATTTTATTCTTCATTGTATTAGTTTTAATAACTATTTCAGGTTTTGTTGTATTTAAACATCATGTTTTGCACCCATAAGATAATATTAATTATAAGTTTCTTGTTTTACTTTTTTAAAACATACTTGCACACACACACACACACACACACAAGTGAAATAAATTAAAAATCAAACCTGTCAAATGTTTTGAGATTTTATTCCTTTATTTTTTTATGCAATCTATTTTATGTATTATATACTTATTTTTCAAATTTATTTAGTACCATTTCTGTAAAAAAAATATTTTTAAATAAATATATTGTCAAATAATCTTCAAATTTGTTAAATATTATTTGCCACAGTACTGAACTATATTTTTTATAGTTACAGAAATAAAATCCTCAGCAACTTTAAGAAATGTTAGAGAGCATAATCTTAAATAAACTTGTTTCTTTAATTGCCAGTAACAATGCCAGTCAAAATTAAGCTAAATAAGCAAATGGTTTATTGCTCAAGAACTCATAAAAACTTCAAACATAAGAAGTGACAAAGCTGGATGTGAAACATGGGCTTTGAGCTCCAGATTCTGCATTTCACCCACTGAGCCAACCCACATAATGTAAATCTAAATAATCAAATTACTTTATTGCTTAGGAGTTCTAGGAAATTAGAATATCAGAAGTCAGAGAACTGAACCATATTCCACACACCATTTTGTTCAAGATTATTCTATTTTAACATTGTAGAAAATTTAAGTTCAATTTTCACTATTACCATCAAAGCAGAAAATCTTATTTTACTGAGATTTCAAAAATTCACAATATCAATAAAACTTAACTGTAGTTCTGATTACCTTATTGCATTTTTGTGCTGTTTAAATAACCTCATAACTTGCTTACTGGAACACCTGTTTGCAACACTTGTGATCTGTTAATAAATATTAGTGAAACCTGGGTATACATTTTTTTTTACAAATTTTAATTCATGTAGAATGCCTGGTGAATATTGAATTGCCATCATTCACTAGATTTCTGTAAAGAGATGTTTTTAATCTATTACATTCTCTTAATTTTAGCAATTTGCAAATTCTTTTGTCTTCCTTAATTCAGTGTAAAGCCAAATGTATTATACATATTACATGCATTGACAACTGTCTTTTAAGCCTGCATTTTGCTAATAGAAGTTGTTGAAATAATGAGTATGTGTGGAAATTGCATGCTACTGAATACATCTTTGAGCTTCTGTTTTGAGCAAGCCTAATAATACATGATAAAGCTTTTTCTACAGTTTGATTATAATGAATATGTGAATATGTGTGTATATCAAATAAAAAAACGATGTTCCTGGCTTATAATTTTTTTATAATCTACAAAATAGAAAAAAGACCTATTAAATTTATTAAAATATGAAATTGGATAGGAATCATTTCTTTCTAGTTGGTACTTTATCAAAAGGATTCCTGATCTGAGAATCAAAAGAAGTGTTATATATGTTGACAGCAAATAGAAAATGAAGTTGGTTTCATTTGTATTATATTTAATTTTGTGCTGTATTATTATATATTTACATTTATTGATGTATATTTGGTTAATTATAAAATTATTAAAATGAAAAGAAATGAACTTCATCTATAGTTGATTGTTTATGAAATTTAATAAAGGAAGTCATGTTTTCTTGTAATTTGAGTTTAAAATTGACTCTGAACTACATCACATCAGAACTCTTATCCCAATAAGTTGGGTGGGTTTGACTGAATGATCATTTATTCTTGCAGTGTTTGAAAATGAAAGAGAAGGGGCAATACATATGCATTGATAATACAAGAGAGATGAAATTTAATTCCATTTATAGAATATTTAGTTTAATAGTGTTGTATTATTTATATAAACAATTACTACATTTTAAATATATTTCTCATAAAATTAAAATGTTTTGTATTTCCAAAATGCTACTTTAGCTTTTTATTGTAGACAAAATATATCAATATTGATATCGTAATAATATAAGAAAAGTCTAAACTGTTGACTTTTCATTAAATAAATAGGCAGTGTCAAAAACTAATGAAAAGATAGAATAATACCATTCTATCTTTGGACTCTGTTGTTCTATAAGATTACTTTTTGACTTGAATTTTAAATTATACATGAATTATGTCTATTGTTTTAATTCATATACAAACTGGATGATCTGTAATCAGCATTAATATATTCAAAGGATGAAGAACGAGTCTTACTTTTAACAACCTTTGAACATTAAGTGAAATATTAGTTTTAATAATTGTAATATTAAATAAGAAATTATAACTTCTAAATCTCTGTAATTTCAAGCGGAAATAACTCAGCAAAAGGTAGTTACTTCCTCTTCGCAGTTACCAATATTGATATTGTTGTTTTTATTTTCTAATATGAACTTAAATAAAAAGAAATCAGGATTGAGTAATAGTTTGGTAGGTATATATTATGATTTTTACATAAGTTAAGAATAATCCAGATTGGTAACTTGAATTAAACGTGCATTTAATGCTACAATTTCACGCAACCCATCCTAAGATTTTTATTATTATAATTCTCAGAATTTTTATATGTGGTAAAATACTAGTAATTTAATGCCTATTATTCAAAACTTAAGACACTTTTTCTAATTCTTGCAATCTTCTTTAGCTTGAAAGTGATCTGCAGTTGCAAGTATCTAAATAAAAAGTTGTCATCAAATGGCAGCCTAGGTCCACAACTATTGGACTTTGTCAAGTTAGAAGAAAAAGTGAAGAGACAATGAATTTAAAAAGTGGGCATGTACTCTACTATAAAGGTATAAATATTGGAAATACAAGTGGAGTAAAATTCATTATAAATAAAAAGTGGAAGAACACCATTGCGGAGATTGATGGTGTATCGGACAGAGTGATAAGATTAGTTATACCACTTAATAGCAGATACTGAATGTAGATAATTCAAGTTTATGCCACAACAAGTTCTCATTGTGTTGAAGTAGTAGAAATTTTTATATGAATGAACAAAAGACTTTTAATTAGAGTAAACAACATTTTAAAATTGTTATGGGAGACTTTAATGCTAAAATTGGTAAGCAAATAAAAGATGAAAGTGTTGTAGGTAATTTTGGTTATGGTAATAAAAATGAGAGAGGACATAGACTTGTGGAATTTGCAGAAAAAGAAAAACTTTATTTTATGAATTCTTTTCTTGAGAAAAGTGTTAAAAGAAAATGGACATAGAAGCATCCAAGTGAAAGCACAGTAGAATTGGATTATATTTTGACTAACAGAAAATACATATTTCAAGATTGTAATGTTCTTAAAAAATTTAACACAGGAAGTGATCATTGATTAGTAAGATGTAAGGTATGTGTTAATGCAAAACTAGAGAGACAAAAATTATTAAGAAAAGCAATATTTACTGTCGATATTCCTAATCTTCAGAAACATTCTAATGAATTTAAATTAGAACTTTCAAATCAGTTTCAAGTATGAGTAAATTTTGGACATGATTCAGATTTGAATGAAATTAATAAGAAAATAACTGATACATTTCTAAAAATAGCAACAAATATTACTGGTAAAAAAAGCAGCAATTGACCAATAAAATTTCTACTGAGACTAGAGAATTTATGAAGAAAAGAAGAAATATGAAGATATACAAAAATGATGCATTAAAAAGGAGTGAATACCTCAAATTTTGTAAAATGGTGTGGAAAAGAGTTGAAAATGATATAAGAAAGTATAACTGCGAACTACCAAGGAAAGCTGTAGAAGAGAATAAAATTCTCAAGAATGTAAAACAACATTTTGGTATTGATAGGAAATTTACATCTGCAATAAATAAATGATGGAATTATTACTAAAAAGAAAGATGACATCATAAAATGGGTAGAGAGACTTCTATCAAGAATTATACTGTAATAAGAAACAAGTACCTCCTATATCTATTACACCTTCTGAATTGTCCAGAATTTTAAATGAAGAAGTGAGACATGCAACTAAATATATGAAGGAAAGGCTCCAGGTAATGATAGAATTACAATTGATATATTAAAAGAAGCAGGTGAAGAAATTGAATTTTTTTTAGCAAAGTATTATACCAAATGTCTAAATGATAAAGATGTACCAGATGATTGGAAGAATGTAGTATTAATATTAATATTTAAAAAGGGTGATAAAGAAAATATTATAAATTACCTACCTATCAGCCTTTTAACAGTTTTATACAAATTTTTTACCAAGATAATTACAACTTGTCTACATAGAACATTGTATTTCTACCAACCAAGAGAACAAGCTAGATTTAAAAATGGTTTTAGTACAATAGATCATATCCAGGTATTGAGAAAAGTTATAGAAAGGACAAATGAATATGAGTTGCCATTATGCTTTGGATTTATAGATTATGAAAAGGCATTTGATTCTATAACCATTTCTTCAATGATTAAAGCATTGGATCAGCACAGTATAGATCCAGGATATTGTCATATTTTAAAGAATATTTATAAAAATACAATAGCAACAATTAGATTACATAATGATACTAGGAAAGTCAACATTGCAAAGGGTGTAAGAAAGGGTGACCCCATATCTCCAAAACTTTTTACAGTAGTGCTGCAAAAAGTATTTTGTGGATTAAAATGGAAAGCTGAAGGAGTGAAAGTAAATGGAGATTATTTAAGTCATTTAGATTTTGCAGCTGATGTAATTGTTTTTAAAATAATGCTTTAAATCTGCAGGAGATGTTGCAAGAGTTATCAGATCAAAGTAGGAAAGTAGGACTAAAGATAAATGTTAAAAAGACTAAAGTAATGTTCAATGGATTTTCACAAAATATGAAAGTAAAGATTGATTATGATGAGTTAGAAGAAATTAACAGCTAAAAATACCTTGGTCAGATTATTAATACAGATGGAAACATAATGGATAAAATTAATCATAGAATTAAACTTGGTTGGAGTGCTTTTGATAGAAATAACTTGATACTAAAAGGAAATATGACTATATGTTTGAAAAGAAAGGTTTTTAATAAATGTGCTTTACCAGTACTTACTTATGGATCTGAGACTTGGATACTTAATAAAAGAACAATGTAAATACTTCAGATCACTCAAGGAAGTATGGAAATATGCATGTTAGGAGTAAGAAGAAGAGATTGAAAACACAATATATGGCTAAGAGAACAAACATGTGTTACTGATCTCATAGTAAGAAATAAAAGCTGAAGTGGAGTTGGGCTGATAATAAATGGGCAATTGAAGTCTTAAACGGGATTCCAAGAAATTGTAAAATACCTAGAAAGAGACCATATGTGATATGGATTGATGAAATAAGAAAGTGTGCAGGGGTGATGTGGCGAAGAGAAGCTAAAGATCGGAGAAGATGGATTGAACTTGGAGAGACCTTCATTCTACAGTGGATTGATAATTGTTGATGATGATTCAAAAACTTTTCTTATCTAAACAAATTATATAAGAGAAATTTAGCATATTTACAAATAAAGTTAAAAGAAAATAAACCACTATCAATCTATAAATTAATAAACTTTTTGAAGTAAACTGTTTTTTTTTTTTTTTTGTGAATTTTAGATTTTCGATTTTTATTGAGTGATACATGAATTAACCCTGGAATGTGAAAATGCTCTAAAGCTAGAGATTTTCGTATTAATGATGTTTTATTTTTTAAAAATAATATGCTCTTATTTTCAAAGTAATGGTTATATAAATATGATTTATAATATAATATTATAAGATAATATTAAACATTTATTTTTTTTTTGTAAAAAATAAGTAGTTTTTCAAGAAATTTTAATTCATTAAAAAATGAAGTGAATTTACATCTGAAAGTATCATTCTTCATTAACATAATGGAAGTTTATAATGCTTGTTGTTATTGTTTAGTAAAAATGAAAATGCTGTTAAGAAGTTTATTTTGAAAAAGAAAAGTTTACAAATTTGGTCAGTTAATGTAATACTAATTAGACATTTGTTGAAATAAGGTGGGTGAAAAAAAAAATCTTACATAATGGGCATTTCTAAAAAAAAAGATGCAAAGGTGAAAAGGGGCATTTTAAAAAAATGGTGTTTTAAGTTGAACCGATGCAATGCATATTACATACATGTACACATTTACACACATACATATATATATAACTAAATTATTCATTAATTATACTGAATGTTTACTATAGTAAATAGGGGTTTGACTTTAGGATTTTTAGTCTCTACTCACTTTCCATTCCATCTCGTGTCCACATAGATGTAAAAAAGATGATTGATCCCCAATATATATATTTCATGCAAAATAAGCACTCATCACTTGGGTCAAATTATAGTCTCCCACATACACCCACACATACATATATATATATATATATGATAAACAAAACAAGTTATAAAGTTCATAACTTGCTCTTAGCTTGCATTTTATGATCACTAGATGGAGCTTTACCAATAGCTCCTAACAAGCTTTCGTTTACATAAACGCTGAGAAAGATAGAATTCAATACCTCTTTCATTGTCTCCAACCTTTAAACCATGGTCTAAAGGTTGCAGACAATGAAAGAGATATTGAATTCTATCTCTCAGCAATTATGTAAATAAAAGCTTGTTAGGAGCTATTGGTAAAGCTCCATCTAGTGATCATATATATATATATATATATATATATATATATATATATATACAATCAGTGCTGGGGAGGGATGGGATAAACTTATTATTATGGTGAATAATTTATTATACTGAATGTTTACTATAATAAATAAAAAAATTTGAACATAGGATTTTTAGTTTCTATTCATTCTTCACTCCATCTCAAACAACCAATACACATGACTATGTATAAGTGAAAAAGATAAATGATTCCCAATATCTATATTTCATACAGAATCAACATTCATAAGTTGGGCCAAATCATAATCTCTCACACATATATACAATTCATGCTTTTTTTTTTATTAAGTTATCAACTTCTTAAATTTTAATGGACAGGGTTCAACCTTCTCATTCTTTCAACAATTCAACCATTCATTTCATTGAAAAAAAAAACAACAACAATGGAATGCTCAAAGCCCATGGTGGATTTGATATTGTAGTTATACCTACATAGACATTTCATCAATCTAACTCATCATATATATTATTGGACCATTACATATCCATTTATATTAAAAGGAGAGGGATGGTCTGAACTTATGCTGTGATGTAACCTACTTCTAAGGCAATATGTAATTAACCTATTCTTTCCTTATACTAAATGTCTATGATAGTATTTTTTATTTTAATATAAGCTAAACACTGATTAGATATATTTGAGGCAGATTATGATCTGGCCCAAGTGATGAGTTCTGGTTATGCACAAAATATGTATATTGGGACTTATTTATTCTTTTCACATGTAAGACATCATGTGTATTGGTTATTTGAGATTAGAGTGAAGAATAATTACACAATGAAAATCCTAAGTTCAAATTCTTCTATTTACATAAACACACATGCATATATATATATATATATATTGTAACCAGTTGGCTTACATATTATACACTAATATAGTGTGTGTGCATAAATATATACGTAAAATAAAGGAAAAGTAGAAATAAACAGAATAAATTTTTGTAGATTTTTTTTTTATATTTCCTAAAATAAAATCATAATATGTAAAGGGTTAAATAATACCTCTGATTTAAAATAAAAATTGTTTTATAAATTAAACTTTTAAAAGGTCTTATAAATATTATTTGTAATTCTGATTTTGAAATTTAAATTTAAGCTTGTTTTTTTTTTATAATTTTGAAAAAAAATGTCTATTTTTGAAATCTTTAATTAATTTGTAAATTTTTATTGTCTAAATGAACACATGTATATGTTTTCAAAAGGATTATCACACCTTTGGTCAAATTCCAAAGATTAAAGTAAAAACATAAAAATCACACTTTGATAGAAATTTCCAGCTTGTTTTCAAATGGATTAAAGTTAATTGAAAACAGCCACTATGTTTTTGTCACCTGACTTAACCGAGTTTATAAAAGGGCTGATAAAAAATATCAGTCAGTCTGGATAATAATTTTTATAAGAACGGTCAGCTGAAAATTGGTTTCAATATTTTACTGCAACTTGATGAAGTGCAGCAGTTGGTTTTAGCTGACCAGAGAATTTGCAGAATAGCTACCATAGGCTGGTGTAGTTGAAGGCAAGATAATAGACTGTTTTCCTTAGTAGGAGTTTGAATTCACATGGAGAAAATGACCCACTTCTTTGTGCTGTAATTCATAGCCTTAAACATGGAAAGGACAGCTGCTTGTCTGGAACAGTTCTACACAGATGGGAGACCAATTATGGACCAACATTATACATGGATTATACTTTGACCTGATGATGACAATCACTAAAACCAAACTCACCAAGAAAAAAATCTTCTAGCTTGCTGAAGATTTAATTACATGTATGCTGCATCAGATAAAGGCAGAGAAACATGGATAAACGTATATACAGCTGGTGGTAAGTAGCATTATATATGATAAGGAAGTTTTAAACAATTTCCTTAGTAAAATGACATTTTTATAACTGATAGAAATATATAAAACGATATTATTTTAAAATCGTTTATTAAAGAAAAAAACTGTTTAAAGTTATATTTATAATTTACAAAGAAAAAAAAAACTACAAAGAAAGTTATAATTAATAATCAAGAAAAAGATTTCCAAAAATCTTTTAGACTAGAAAAAAGAAAGACATTTTAAATCAATTAAATGTCAAAAATTTGATAGTTCTTATTTTAAAGAAAAAGATTATATCCAGCAAAGAGGATTAAATTGCGAAATAATCTTTAATAATTTTATTGTGATAAATACAAATGTTATGTATATAAATTAAGGTTTCGCACATCTGTGCAAATTATATATACGTGTTTCAGTAAACCTAGTATGTAAAATGTATTTCATTTAACTGAAACTTCAATCATTTATTGTATTTTATATAATTTAAGAATTTGATAATTATTTTGTAACAAGTCAAATAGGTTATTTCACGCACACACATATGTGTGCATATATATATCAATTGTATTGTAAATAATAATGCGTGTCAGATAGACACTTATGTGTAAAATTTTTCATCATTTTTCTAAATTAAATGTTAATTCAAACATGTTTATTTTTTATCAAGCCACATACCTATGTGCTGAATGGGTTTTAAATAAACCTAATTTATTAATCATGTAACTCAATGTATACTTTTCAAAATCAGAACCCTTATAAGACCTTAAATATCATTCATTTTTTTGTTATGAATAAACTTGTATTTAATTGTTAAAATTGTTTCCACCATCTCTTGTTCACATACAGTAATTGAGCTTTGTGTTCTTTGAGCTAGATTCAGACATGGATAAATGGGGATGTGCACTTAGTGCTTTGGGCATCCAGTGATGATCAATCATCATCCTGGTTGGCGCATAAGATTATACTCTTTAAAGCCCATGTACTATATTTATTTTAATTTAATCTTGTTAAAAATTTAAGTTTATAGTTGGCCAGTACAAGTGGCCAGAGCATTGATGATGATCAGTATGTTTTAAATATCCCAGCATTATTGATTTGATTTATGATTATTGTGTATTTTAATGGATGGGCACTAAGCTGGTGCATGCAAGTTATGTTTATATAATTGCCCAAGCTGGCAAAGGCTCAATAGTTAGCCTAGTTTAAAGAAGACCCATTTTCAATCCAGCCACAAGATGGTCTGTTGAATATATTCTGATTTATTGTACTAATTTGTTTATTCCCATCAATGATGATGATGGATGGTTATTTCTCTCAAGTATTTACTTATACTGATACTTACTTGTTATAATGCTGGTTGAATTTATATGATGTTTGTAGTTGCTCTTTTTAGTAGCTGGCTGGTCTCACAATAATCTCAGAGATTTCTAATCTCATGTTCTTATATTACTTAAATATACTTTTTCAATATTTTAAAATTCGTGACTTGGAAGTGATGATGATTTCCTATCACCCCAGGTTCTCATACTTTTCTTCACCCACCCCATCCCCAGGTTCACTCTTATCACCCTAGATCCACCAACTTATCACCCACCCCATCCTGTTACAATATATATATATATATATATATATATATATTGTAACAGGATGGGGTAGATATATATATAGAGATATACATTATATATATATATATATATATATAATGTAATCTCTTAAAATACATGATATATGACCTATAGTTTTGTGCAGTGTAGAATGATAGATTCTGGAACTCAAAGTCTCTAATTTGCAGTTGACTACTATCACTCCCAGTGCACAGAAATTTATGATTCCTGATGACACTATCATTAGTAAGATATCATTTCATTAATTTTCTGCAACAACATGTCTATCTTATTCTGACAAATATTAGGTGCCACTGTAATGATGTAGATTAATATACTGTATAATTAAAGAACCTTGTACACATGGTGATTATTAGCAATTTAGAAGTGTATTAGGAAACTAGAATTTGATAAAAAGTTTGTCTTAACCTCATTTTTGCTAGTTATGGCTAAAAACATGACCGTTTGATGTCAGCTTTAACTCTCTCTAATTTTGGCATTTTTAATACTACCATTAAGATTTTGCGTTATTTTTAAAGGTTAAAAAAAGTTCCGTAAGATGCTGCCTGCTCTTGAATTATTTTACAAGTAAAAAATCAATAAAACTGATGTTGAAGGTTTAACAAAAGAAAATGGCTGTCTTTTCTTGAATCTGATTGGCTGTTAAATTTCGACAACAAAGAAAATAGTTGTCAATAACTGAAAAGTTACGATTTCTTTTCTTTCATTTTGAAAATGATAAACGAATGTTTTAGACCATTTTAAACGTATTTTTTTGACAAATTATAAATTATTTTGATAAAATATGTTAAAAATAAAATTATTTTAGAAAAATAGTTAAGACTTGAGCAAAAATTATTTACTTTTCCACAACGTAAAATTGAGAAAGAAATCACTGATGTCAGCAAAACTTTTTGGTTGATGAGTAACGTTTGTTTTAGATTTGCCACTATCAAATATTTTTATAATTATAAATAAAAATTTATTTTTGAAAAAACTTTTGCTCACTTTCATAACCTGACAAATTATTAATATACTTTTTACAAATGAAACTACAGTGAATATAATATTAAAAGATGAATATATTTTGATGCTTGAGTTTGTGAATTGACCAATTAAAAATTTAGACTTTTACCTCACTTGGCCAATAAAATAATCAGCAAAAAAGAGGTTAGATCAATTTTAGATAGTGACTTTCCCATTCAATAATAACTAATAATTTTCTAATATTAAGCACTAAGTACTGACTTTTTAAAAAGTTCCTATTCATAGTAGTACAATACTCTTCATAAATATGGACTTGCCATTTGTTTTAGTTTGTATTATTATTGGAGTATCCCATTCAACTCTCTGTATAGGTGTCAGCCCTTTTTAAATAAATAAATCATTTAATTTTTTTCTGAAGTATGAAAGGAATCTTTGAAAACATGTAAACTATAGGATATTTACTGGCATAATATTAATTTGATCCTCATAATTCTTAAATAATTTCATATATATATATATATTCTTTAAATCTTGTTTGATGGTGATTTTGTTTACACATATTTTGATTGCCAAGACATTAAACTATTTCTTGCCATGTATTATATATAATGACTACTTTCTGGTCTTATATTTTAATGCTTCAAATACTTCAACTTATCCCAAAATCTTCATAAGATTACCATTGGCATCTTTCACTTTTAAAATCATTATCATTAGTACTGTGGATTTTATATAATTTGTTATCAATTTCCTAACTCTGACTGCCATTGTTGAAATGCTTATCAAATGAGTGATTTTCATTTTTACTGTTTTATGTGATGGTGGCTGACATTATTTAATTACGATTCATAATTTGTGTAGTATTAACCTTGCATTTTTAATGATTTATTTTGGGAGGGGAACCACAACCCCACTGATGTTACAGTGTATTCCTTATTTCATTGTTATCTGTGCACCATACCACTTTTCTTTTCACATCAGCAACAAATCTTTTTTTTTTTCAAATTACTTACTACAAAATGTTTTTACTCTCAGTATTGTTTATGCATACACTAATCTCATATTTTTATAGAAATTTCAAAATTCCTCTTATCGGTCCAATAAAATTACATGACATCATCCCATTTTGATTTCTGCATCATGAAAAAATCTTTTGAGGCCAGTAACAACTGTTTGAGCCTATCACTGGACATACACCAAAATAATTATGCTAGCAGAATGCTTTTGAGAGAGTCTTCATATTTACAGCCTTTAGTTAAATCTATAGCAGGTCAAAATTACACAACCATTCCCCACTAGCTTGTCTTTTATTTCTAAAATGTTGCTGCACTATACGTTTTGAAGGATGTGGACTAAATAATTATTTAACTTCAAAACTGTTGTCGTATATGGTAAAATCTCTGTTTTCTTAAGACAGCATAGCTGATAAGCAATTTCTATTAAATTCTGGCCAGCATAACATAGTTAAATGGCAACTACAATAGAATCACTACAGATTCTCAATCCTTTTTAAATAAATTTCAAATTGAAAAAAACTGTTTATATTCAAACACATGTTATCATTTAGCACCCATGTCACTCTAAACTCAAATACAGCTATTGAATATATATTTTTTGTTTTCTAATTTATTTTAGATATCTTGCTTTAATTAATTCCCCATTAGGCTGTCTAACGGTATCAGTTTTCTAATTATAGGGTTTAATTCTATCACAGACTACCACAGTTTTGTAATTACAGAGCTGAATCCTGTTACTGACTACTACTGATTCCTAGTTATGTGGTCGAATCCTGACACTGACAACTATAGTTTTCTAGTTTTGGGAATGAATCCTACCAATTGACATCAGTTTTCTATTGTATACTGACACTATGAGTACTGAAGTATGGTAAAGGTAAATAGACACACAGAAAACTATACAAAAATTTAATCATCTATAATTTACCAGCATGACAACAATGTGTAAAGCATATTTAAAATAAGACATATATATGGCCATAGAGATGTACAAAATAATAAGGCTGCATTTTTTCCCTGAATAATTGAAACTGCAGCTTTCTAGTTAATTATATCTTGCAGCAATTTCTGGAATGTGGGTATGTGTACATATATATTATTTCATCACAAGTTGTGCCGTTTTGTTCCAGATTCTTCCCAAGTAATAACATAATAATCTTTTAACTTTTGCATATTAAAAAACGTTCTAGAAACTGATTACAAATCTAATTATTTATAATGCTATTTTTATTTCTGAAATAGGAACAATTCCTTAATTCTAATGAGCTTTAAAGATCTACCAAATGTTTTAACAGTTTTGATAAATCACAAGAACATACACTGAAAAATGCATTTGGATAAGTTTTTCAATTACAGTGTAATTTTTATCACTTCAGTATTCCTTCTATCTACTATATATTTAACTGTATATTTGATTACATCTAGTTAGATTTAATTGGCATTTTTAAGTGTGTATTGGCATGTTGAATTAGATTCTCTCTTTTAAAATTTATTTCACAATCATACCCTGTGGATACATTCATAATCCAGATACTATTCACTTTGCATTTTTATTTATTTCCTTTGAGAAAGGTGAGTGAGCCTTTACATTTTTTTCCTCTTCAATCAACATATGTGTTTTAAATGATTACAACCCCACAAGATAAATAGTGTTTCTTATTCCATTTACATCTTCATGCCACAGCATTGTTTTTTCCAAAACAGGAACAAATCATTTCTTTCAAATTACTGTTTGTAGAATGTTTTTTATTCTCGGTCTTGTTTATGCATGCATTGTTTTCATTACTATTATTAAAGGTCAAAATTCCTTTGAATGTTCCAATATAATTTTAGGGGATAATTCCATTTTGATTGCTTTATATATGTTAAAACCTTTGAAACCAGAAAATTATGTCCTCTCATAAATTTTAGCTAAATCTCTCAATATCTGGTCATAATTGTTCAATGTTCCTCCATCATTTGCCATTTCTAAAATGCAGTATGCTACACATTTTGGAAGTTGTGACTTAAAATAATTATATGTTTCAAAGATACTTTATTCATTGCTTGAAAAAAAAACATTGGTTACATTTGTTTACTTTTTTACAACATTAATTAAATCATAGATACTAGATACAACCAATTAATCAAAAATATACCAGATATTTTTTAATGAAGCAAGTGTGAGAATTGAGGGTCCTAGTCAGGTTTCTATATATATCTTATATTCTTTTGTTGTTTCTAGCTTATTATTAAAAGCATTTAGTGGTCTTCCTGGACTGTTTTGATACACAAATATGCATCTTGTGCACCATACTACATAGAGAACAGAGATATTGGCACTCACATTAGCAAAAAGACTTTTAGAAAATTTGTTAAACATATATCCAATATTTATTTTTTTATTCTTAAATATGACTGGTATTTCCATCCTGATCTGGTCAAAGTTGAGTCATAAAAAATGTGACATTGGGTTTAAGACTATCTTTTACATAGACTACAGTAACCTTCTATTGATTGAACCTGTCTTTTATACTTGTAAAAAAATTGGTAGGTAATGCTTCCATGTTAATCTTAACCAGAAAATCAAATAATTTAGGCTCAAGTAACAAATATCTAAATTTGTGACATAGTTGTTTGTTTGTAATTTTATGTATAGACTTTTTGTGAATTTGTTTCACTGGGGAAAGTAATAAATATACTTCCCATTATTGATATTTGTTCTTTGAGGGAATATAGACTAGATACAGTATTTCTAGAAGCAAGTCTCTGATAACCTTTAAATGTCCTGTAAGTGGAGAAGGTCTATCTGTAGGTGTGATTTTAAAGGCTATTTCCAGATAGGGAAATATGTCAGTACATCTTGAGATGGTATTAAGTGATTTTTGTATTTTAAATAATTTATTGAATGTAAACCAAGGCAATTGTTTGCCAAAGGACATGGAGCTTTCTGATTGATACTGTCCAGAATAACATAGCAAATTTCATGTCACTATAAGTTCCATTTATATAAAAATGTTTCACTATCTTCTTTAAATAAATTGGTCAATCAAATAAACTATTTTTACAGCAAACTTTTTTTTATCACTTGTAGCAAAGGTGTAATTTTACTACTCTAAACTTTAGTATAGCAATTAAATAATTTTTGTTTTCTAATTTACCTAATATTTATTTCACTAACTAAATAACTCCTAAGCTGTCTAAGTGCATCAGTTTACTGATTATAGCATCAAATCCTATCACTAACTATAACAGTTTTCTAGTTACAGGGTTGAATCCTGCACTCTGTGCTAGTTTTATGCTTTGTATTGACACCATGAGTACTGAAGATGTAATAAAAGTGAACAGACAAGTAGAAATAAATTATTATACAAAAATTTAACCAACGACCATCTGGCATTTATTAAGACAGAAAAAACACAATGTATATAGTAACTTTAAAGTAACACTCACATATGTACAGGGACTCACATCATGGACGTTTTTGCAAAACAAATAAGTTCAAAGCTAAAGTTTTGTGTGTATAAGAGGACAGCAGACTCCAAGCATTTCCACCAGTGAAGATACTAAAGTGGATAAAGACATTCTCAGATCACATTGGCTTTATTATTATTTTGAAAACCTCTTTGGCCACATATATGAAAAAGTTTTTTAAATTTACTTTATATATTGTTATCTTATTGGCTTATTAAATATCAAATTGTAGTTAGCTGCAATAATTTGCTGCTACTTTTCTTCACCATGGCTGTAATACTCATGATGCCATCACACACAATTATATATATATATATATATATATATATATGTGTGTGTGTGTGTGTGTGTGTGTGTGTAAAATAAGATAACCTCTCTGATTAAATAAAATGTAAGAAAAAAACAAAGTTTATTTAAATTAGGTTTTCAGTATTTTTATATTATAATTACGGCTAATAATGAAGGGTTCAAAACAATTCAAAGTGTTTTTAATTAAAATTACAATTGGAATCTAATTAGCTTTTGCAACATATCCAATTAAATTACAAATGACATTTCTTATGACCAAGATAAGGCATAAAAGTACTGAAAGCTTGTTTGTCAATTTTTAATAATTATTTGAGTGAAAAAAAGAGAATTTATATAATAGGCAAATTTTGAATTGTGAACTATGAAAAGATTCACAGGAATAGTCCTTGTAGAGTCATTTTCTCTATTATCCATGATGAAAACAATAACGCTAACACTATTTCAAAATAGGCGTAGATTTTATTTTTAGGTTTAGTATCTTAATTAAATAAAGAACTAATGGAGGATGCTTCAATTCGCTCATTAAATTGGTCACATACACACACTCACATACACATACACACACACAAACACACACACACACATATATATATATATATATATATATATATATATATATATGAGTAGATTAAATTTTATAACATTATGTGTTCAGTATATTATATTGTTAAACTTTTTATAGCAATTTTGCAAGAAGTATTTTGTGGATTAAAATCGGAAACTAAAGAAAGAAAAATAAATGGAGATTATTTAGTCAATTAGATTTTATAGATGATGTAAGTTTTTTTTGTTGCCAATACTTCAGAGTTTCAGGAAATATTGCAAGAGTTATCAGATGAAAATAACTAAATAGGACTAAAAATAAATTCTAAAAAACTTAAATAATCCTCCATTAATTTTTTCAAAAAAAGAAACTAAAGATTGATAATGATGAATTAGATGTTAACAATTACAAATTCTTTGGTCAGGTGTAATGCAGATGGGAAACGTACTGAATGAATTCAATCATAGAATTAAACTTTGAGAAGTGTTTCTGGTAGAAATGACTTAATATTAAAGGAAATTTATCTATGAGCTTGGGGAAAAAAAAAGATTTTAATAAATATGTTATATCAGTTCTTTCTTATAAATCTGAGACTTAGAGACTTAATAGATGAGCAATACGGAAACTTCAGACTATTCAGTACAATATGAAGATTATGTGTGATAGGAATAACATAAAGGGATTGAAAACAAATTACATAAATGAAAACAAGGGGATGATGTTGACAACACTGAAGGAATTGATAGACTGAAATAAACTGGGCTGGACAGAGATGGACAGTTGAAATCTTCGATCAGATTCCAAAAGATTGTAAAAGATTTAGAAAGATATCACATGTGAGATGAATGAATGAAATAAGAAAGTGTACTGGAATAATGTGGAAAAGAGCGGCTAGAGATCGCAGAAACTGAATTAAACTTTGGGAAACTCTCATCTCATAGTGTATTTACACTGATTGAAAATGATGATGATGATATTATATTATTATATTTATAATAGTAATTGTTTGTTAGAATATCTGAAAATTGCTAATAAAAAATAAAAAGATCCAAAACCGAAAGTTATATAGAAGTCTATATTTCTAAATAACTTTATATCACTAAATAACTTTAATCCAATTGATATTAATGTGATTAAAATGTAAAGGGTGTAAAAATTGGATGCCATTATAATTAATCTTTAGATTCTTTATAAAAAAATAATTTATTAGATCTCAAATGTAAAAAAATCTGTAGATAATCAATTGTAGGATACATTTCTAAAGTAGCATTAGTAGACGTGTAAATCTCAAATAATTTAAAACTTAATGCATTAAATTAAGATATTTTGTATTGTTTTAGCCTAATGTATTTTGGGATCAAGTATTTGTATTACTTAGATATTTTGTTTTCTGTTTGCAATAAATATATAATTATATAAAAAATAATTTTGATTTTTTAATTTGATATTTAGTTTTCGTTATAGTAAGTAGTTCTTAATAAAAGTTTAAAATGTATTTTAGAAGTTTAAAAATATAAGATTCAATGGGCTCCTAGTCTTAATGCTACAATAGCTAAAAGATATTTCAAAAAAATATTCAATGAATCAGAAAAAAAAGTTCTAAGCATATTTATAATATTAAATTAAATTAATTGCCATTAACTAAATATATGTTTGATTGTTAAGTTTTTTTCATAAAGACAGATGAGATTACTAGGAAGCGAGATACAGCTCTCAAACAGTAACTCTTGATCAATGCCGGCCAGCGTTTGCAACTACTTATAATAATTTACATTAAAATTTCACATCCATTTAAACTCTGCCTTGCTTTTTATATCAAATTAAATATTAATTATATATTTATTTGATATAGATTTTCCGTAAAAAGGTTCTAAATGTCAATAATTGATAGAAATGAAAATACAGATCGCTCAAACTAATTAGATTATTATAAGTGGAGCAGTTGTAAATAGTGTCTACTATTCATAACTACTGGTATATTCTTTAGCATTGGACAATACGTGTTTTTACTTGATAATACAATAATTTATTCATTGAAGCGAAGGTATCAAAATCGATAGCCGATCACCGCAATCGCGATTAAAAAAATATAAATCAAATAATTAGAATTAATAAAAATAATATACATTGCATTTTTTTGTTCACAATACATATACAGTATGGGAAAATACTTATGTGTGCGTGTGTGTTTTACACTTTTATGATATGTATCTGTTTCATATATGCACATTTGCATATATATAGTTTGCTATTATCCACAAATTTCATTTTGCGATATGACTTGAAAACAAATGTTATGGATATGAGGACTATAATTATAATTTAGATTATGATTTTTAAAAACTCCAAATATTTACATTTAGCTTATTTTTTTTATCAAGAATTTATTAAACTTCATATACACAGAGTTAAAATCTTGCTATGATGCTAAATGTTGCCACATTAAGAATTTAATATTAGTCCATCCTTTTGCATGTTTAAGTTCCTTATGTGTTGTTCAAGTCTTTCAAAGTACCCAAGCTTGTCTATGGATTCTTGCTGCTTTATGCATATCACTGATGGCTTTCAACTTCATTCTTCTTTAATTGTTCAACTTGTTTAGCTGCCATGTGATATTATAACTCATTTGGAGAGTTATAAGCTAATCTCTAAATAAATAAATGGTAAATACACGTTTTTTCATATCCGAAAATGAACTTACTTGATTCTTATAGTTTGCTATGTGTGTAAGTACGCTAATCCAGATATACCTGTAATTTTTTTTTAAACGATATGAGTTTTAAACGATAAGCAATTTAATCTTTAAAAATTCATATATTTGCATATTTTTTTAAAAGTCTGGTCAAAAAGACTCAAGATATTTTAATAATATTACACACTGAAGCTCCCTTGGTCTTGTTATTAATATTTTTATGTTAGAAATAAATTAAAACAAATGCTCACTATGCTTATCTTGAATGCCACTTAAGCTTTTCGCAAATAAAAGTATAACAAAAATTAGTATTAATATATTGGGCTCTATTTTTGATAAGATTTTAAATCATCCACGTATTCAGGCTACTTTTAATTCTTCTGATTTCCCAATATGTTTCTCGGACACATTTAAAATCTTTCCATGCAGCTTTGTTATCTTAATTAATCTTTTAATTATTTTATGTAAAGTTGTTTACAAATCCTTTTTTTAAATTCTGTCATGACAGATTATGAGCAACTTATTTATTAATTATATGATTCCATTTGGTGTTATATTTAATGATGTTTTTGTTTTGTTTTTTAATACATGTTTGTTTGATTTGTAAAAGAAAATAATACAATTTTTCAAAGTCAGCGAATTTATTTTCGTGGAATAACTGAAATACAGTTCAATGCCTTTGAATATAGTACTATACTTCTTTCCACTGTCTCTTTCACTTAAATTAAATTATATGCTGGAGTTTCAAATAAAAAATAGTGTTTAGTGTGATTTGACAGAAATTCTAGAAATAGTATAATAACCATTTAATTTTTTACAGATATTCCAAATACATCACCGATGCTAAACTTTTTTTAAAAGTAAATTACATGTCCACATGGCTCCATCATGGTCACTTCTTTAACAGTAAATGAATAAACTTTTTTTTTATTTCAAGCTGACTATTACAGATATATGAGCATGCACTATCTTTCTATGCTGTGTTTATGATTTAGAGCCTCCATGACTGAATTAATATATTTACAAAACACAAAAAACATTTTTGGTGGAGAAGAATTCTTCCTATTTATCATGGTACAATCTCTTTAATTTTAAACCTAAGAGTTTAGTCTGGTTCTTAGAGAAATTCAAATCATGAATAAGTTATTTAGGCCTTGGTGTAACAATAGCTGTGATTCATTTGAAGATCAGGCAGCCCAAAATTTGGAATAATTTGTCATTTTCCTTCTGCTGTAATCAATTTTAATTTATTTAACACTTTAAGCTACATGCATGGGAAGATTTAGTTCTGAGGATTCAGCACCCTGGAATACCAGTCTCATTTCTCATTGCAGATCGAAGAATAAATATTTTATTAAACTCTTTATTTACAAGTCAACTATAGATAACAACAACAACAACAAAATATTTTTAATTGAGAAAAATATATGTTATTAGAATCATAATTATAATTTTACAAAGTTAATATAATTTACTTTTAAAAATGAATTAAAAACATTAAACATATCTAAAAACTGAATTTGAAGACTTATATGAGGATTTTATTTATTGTTGCATTGATTGAAAACATCCTACAAGTGAGAAACTTGATCAAGAGGCATGCTAACTCATGGTTCAAGTTGTTAATGGTAGCGACTGCCTAAGTTAATCGCTCACATTATTACAAAGTTAAAGGATTCAATTCCTAAAATATAAACTTCATCATGTATATATTGATTGTATGATTAAATTGATTTTAATGATTTACTAATTAAGTAGTTTATTGTTTTGGAATTCAAAAGAATTTGAAATACAGGAAGTGTTAAAACTGATGCTATGATCAAAGATATCGATCTCCAGAGTATATTACTTCCCTGAGTTTAGTAAAGTAATAAAATAGTGGACTCTTAACTGCCTTTCCCCTTAGTAGTAAAATGGTGGACTTTGAATTTCAAGATTCATGGACAAGGGGACCAGCTCTGTTGCTTCCAGTTCTTGAACGTTTTATGACATCCTAAGCAAAAAAATCCTTTGATTTTTTTTAATGATTTATGTGTTAATACAAGAGAGTTACAAAAAATACTAATAATAATACAATAAAGTAATATTAGCTAGTAAACTTGATAAGAGTACTGAATTACTTTACTCATGTTAAATAAGAATAAAATAATAGTAAATAATTTTGTGTCATGTTAATAAAGTTTCTCAATGCTAATTAAAATTTCGAAAAATAAAACAAACTTTGTTATAGAATCAAAATATATTTGTATTAGGATTATTTGTTTTTTTCCTACAAGAGCATGATGTGAAACATGTAACTATCATTCAATTCATTTTCAAATTTCACACATCAGATATGAAAATCTCACCCTACGGATTAATTATTCCGTTTAATATCTGAAACAAACTTAATAGCATTTTTTTACTGTTTTGAGAAGCAAAGATTAACCCATTATTTAGTTTAGTAATAGAAAAATGTGAGATGACAAAGATGGTTCCACAATATGACAGCATTTGAATGATCACATAGACCTCAGTTGTCAACAACTGTAAATAAAGTGCATAGTCCTGTTAGATTTTTATTTGAATAGGTCTAAATCAATTTTAACTTGATATGACTATTATTTTGACCAAATTTATCTTACTACATTAGGAAATTTTTCTCCGTAAAAAAATAAACTGTCTTAACTTTAAGTTTCAAGGGTAATTTCTTCATTCTTTAACAAAAAAAAAACATTGGTTAAATTTGTTTATTTTTTTACAATATTAATTAAATCATAAATACTAGATACAACAAATAAATAAAAAACAGATATTAATGAGGCAAGTGTGTCATGCTATAACTTTGAAAAGTGAGAGAGTCCTGACCAGATTTATATATATATACCTTGTATTCGGAAACCTTTCTGAACCTTTCTGTCTCTTTCACGTATTGTTTGTAGCTTATTTCTAAAAAAAAAATAGTGTTTTTCTTTGATTATTTTCATACACATATATGTATCTTGTGCACCATATACCCTAGAGAACAAAGATATTAGCATGGGGATATTCAAAAAATGATTTTTACCAAATTCTCTAAATATATATCCAATATTTATTTTGTTATTCTTAAATATGACTGCTATTTCCACCTTGATCTGGTCAAAGCTGGGACAAAAGAAAAAAATATGAGATTGGGTACTCCCTTTTACAATGCCTAAAGCAATCTTCTATTGATTGAATCTGTCTTTTGTACATGTAAAATATTTGGTAGGTAATGCTTCGAAGTTTATCATAACCAGAAAATCAACAAATTTAGGCTTAAGTGACCAATATCTAAATTCGTGACATAGTTGTTTGTTTGTAAATTAAAGTGTAGACTTTTCATGAATTTGTGTGGCTGGTTACAGTAATAAATGCGTTATATTATTACATTATTAGTGTTTAATCACTACTAAATGGTAAAATTGGGCATCACAAAAAAATTAAAACTACTAGAAAAAACAATTGATGTTTTATTTTAATTCTCACCAAAAACTAAACCTTAGATATAATTCAAAACCTTCAGGACAAAATTATTGTTTCTTACTTTGTTACAACAGTTATTGCTGAGAATTAAAATAATCATTAGTAAGAAATAACTGTAACTAGTAGCCAGGTAATAATAACCACAATGTTATATTGAAACTAAATGCAATTTTAACCACTACCACCCGTTTTCTCCTATGCATGTTTTACATTCTAGTATACAAATATATATCGAGTTTTTTGATTTAAAGCTTGGAAATAAATCTTGCAAAAATACATCTTTCAGTTTTCATATATATTTACAAATTAATATAATTTTTTATTTTATTTTAAATATTTGTTTTTATACTTTAATATAAACAAATAAATTTCCTCACTAATATTGTTAAAGATTTAATTTGAAAATGTTACTTTTTTATCACTAATACACAAAAAAAAGTAAGCCATAAAAAATATTTTATTATAATAATCTATTTCTTTAAGCAAATTTATTTAGACAGCTTCACTAAGAATTCTAATAATTTGTCAGAAACTAAATAAACTGAAGATTTATTACATAGATTTATCATTCAAACAATTTTGATAATAGTTCTAAATTTAAGCCAACCAAATAAAATAATGTTAAAAAAAGAAAAAGAAAGAAAACGCTTACAATTCTTTGCAAAAAAAAAACAAAAACAATACATTAAAATATTTTTCTTTTACTGATGTTATCAACAGTCAGGGGGTTTGAAAGCCTTTACATATATATATTTAATGTAGTATGAACCGCCATTAAATAAAGTAGTCTTTTTTTTTTCTAATGTTCTCCGCTGCCTTGCTATAGTTTTTAACTTAATTTACGTGGATGTAAGAATATATATTTTAAAAATATTTATTGTTAAATTTGTATTATTTGCATCACCTGCTTAAAATGTTTATGTTTTGAGAAAAATTGAAATTTTATTTATATTTTTCTAAACATATGGAGATGCTTGTAAAAAGATCCATACTAATGTAGAAGGCAGTATTTCAAGTAGTATCATTTTTATTTGATATTGATCTGACCAATGACAATTTAGTATCACGCGACATTATCACGTGATCAAACCAGTAATAACTTATAAAGTACTACTTGAAATATCTTTTATACACATCTGTGCCTTGTTACTGGCAATTAGATGTATTTGAGTCAAGCGTTGTTAGCCGAAAGGTCATCGCAGCGGCTTTGCAAGCAAGTAGTTGGTTGCAGACGGTTGTGGGTTTGCATCCCGGCCGAAGCTATGACATATGAAAAAAAAAATAGATGTATTTGAAAAAATACAAAAATAAATTAGGATTTCTTTCTATACACAATTAACCGGTCAATTTCATAAAAATAGGTCAATATACAAGTAAAACGTCATCACCACAAATTTTCAGACGAACTTCTTAAGCATTTCCTATTATTAAATTTAAACTACTATTTTTAAAGTTAAAAAGTTTTGACAATTATCTTAAGCTACATCAAGTTGTAGAACATTAAAGACAGAATATTACTTAGAGACAAATTGTTTTTTTATCTTATTTATTTATTTTTGCACTTTGACCTTCAATTTTATTTTATTTTACTATCCTCAGTAACTTATGGAAGATGGAAGGCTTGGATTTCATCATCATCAGTTTTTATGTCTTCAGTAATCTCACTGTACTAACTGTCAGATTGAGAATAAATGTTTGAGTATTTTCATTCTTTAAAAGCTTAAATCCACGGCAATTCGGATTCTATTTTTAACTTTTTGTTTGTATACATTTTATTTATTTTTTCTATTTTTTACAATTATAATGCCTATACTCTTTTTCAGATTATTACTAATGTTGTTGATGATAATAATAATGATGATGAATGTTATAATTTGAAAAATACAGTAATTGTTTCATATTGGATTGGTAAATAAATAATTCAATTCTTTATTACTTGGGAGTTATAGGAAGTTCAAACACTTAAAGTATTGTGGTATCTGGATGTTGAGTTCTTCAGTCAACCACTCAATCAGTGTAGCAAACCATGTTGGGAAACTAATTATTCATAGAGAATATAAGAATAAGAATTTTAAAAGTGTGCCATTTGGATCATTTCAATCATAAAAATATTTACTTTATAAAATAAGAATGGGTAAATCAATATTTTTATTAGTCATTCATTGGACTAGAGATTATCCACTAATGACTAATATTTTTGTAGTGTAATTTTCACTACACCACTCTCACACAAGAACTGGTTTCTATCCACTTTGAAAACCTTGTGGAGGGGTGTAATTATAAATATATGCCCAAAGACATGTGAAAAAGATCTATGATCTCCAAGATGCACATTTTGTGCTGAATTAGCACTCATCAGTTGGCCCAAACCACATGGGTAAATTGTTTTATTTTTTTCTTAACGATTTATATATTGTGTTCTGAGAATAAAAACAATGATGTTATAACAAAAATTGTTCCGTCTTTTACAGTTTGGAAAATGGTGCAATATGAATTTAGAAAAAAAAAATTCCATCTTTGAAATGTAATAAACTATGTGCAATTACTGCTTCCTACATTTAAAACCTTATCACGAACATTAAATAAAAAACCTCAATACATTTTCAATGTGAAGCACTCTTTTCAAAGACAAATGTTATATTCTAAAATTCTTAATAAGCACACATTTCCCCCAAAAAATATTTTCAATGCATTATATAAAAAAGCAAAATGATCACTCTTTTAGCAGACCTGTTTCTTCCTGGATAAAAAGATCACTGTAATCAATAAATATATTTTTATGGACTGTAAATGTTTCAGTTTTCTAATATACATGGAAAAAATATTTCTATCAACTACTAAATTAATTATTTTCTTTTAATTTTAAATTAAATTAAAATAATTTTATTAATTTCCAAAAGTATTGCGATTATAGGTAAATGTGTTTACTATAACTAAATCATTATTTTATATATATATATTATGACAGAATGGGTTCGAACCAAGTCACAAATAATTTATTCGGTAAACATATGTAGACGTAGACATATAATATATTTTTTTTTTTATTACGTGGTGGTGGTTACAAATGCACAAACGCGGGGAGAGGGACTCTGTCATTTTTAAATAATATATATGTGTGTGTGACAAATGTGTGTATGAATGAATTAAGTAGTGAAAAGAGAGAAACGGGATTTTGTTTCATGCTTTAAAAACTAGAGGTTTCCGGCAGAATGAGATCCCATTTTTTGTTATATTACAATAGAAACTACGACACAAATTTTTGCATGTCTAACAGATCTGGTTAGTCCACATTGAAAATCGGAAGTGAGATCAAAAAAAAAGCTTCTAGACCAAATAAAGGGGACTATAAAAGTGAGCCACCCAGAATGCATTTTATCTTTTGACGGCAGAGCTACAACCATGAACACCTAAAAGCTTTTAAATATTTAGCTTATATAATGGCGACTTCAAAAGAAATGTTGGGGTAAGAGAAGGCCGCATCAGATTCAAACTCTTAATCCCAACCTGCTGCAGCTGCCTCGACCAATAAAACCATGATGCCTCAAAACAACACATAATTCCCAACATGGAACCAAGATGAACCTCACCAGACAATGGATGTAACGATCTCAAACCTTTGCCTTGATTTGCCTGATTTACCTGTGAAACGGAACTTTTTAATAAATAAATAAATCTGCTTCTACTACTTTCCTGGGGAAAGCCAAATAATGAACTTTAATCATTGATTTTTTTAAATTTTCTTTATGAAAAAGGAAATTTTGTACTTGCAATAATAAATGAAGGGGACATATGAACTAATTTAATAAGATTTCATTAAAGCCTTGTTCCATTACAGACATAATAAAGAAAATAGTGTTGAAAGTCATGTGATACAAACTTTTTTGTAGTATAGACCTTCACTACTTGAGATATGTATGAGAGATCTATTGGAAAGAATGACGTATGTGTGCGATTTAAAATGACAGAATAATAAATACATTTTTTTATAATATTACATAAATACACAAAGAAAGTAGAGTATTTAATTAGTTATCTATTTATAGATCCATTTATCTAGTTATTATTATTATTTTTTTATGTTTAAAAAAAAAGAGAAAGAACTCTTAACCCCATTCATAGCTACTCCCAGCTGTGACACCACCTGACCATGAGACTGAGCTAGCTGATGGCCAAAACCTCTCTCACATTATGTAAATAGTATTCTTGTTGGTAATATATCCACTTCGCGTAATTCTTATATTCGTATAGGACTGGTGCTTGGTGTCTTTCAGATGACCATAAATACATTTTGGGGATAATATATTACAGTTGTGAGATTAAATCCATAAGTTTGGAATAATAATATTTTAGGTCAAAACCACTTAATTAAATAAAAATACATAGGCACGTATATTGATACATCATATATACATATTCGGTAGAGTATGCCTGTCTAGTGAGAGGTAATGGGTTTTGTTATAATGGTGTCCCAACTAAAGGGCTTCGAAGAGAAATAGAGGGGAATGGGGAGAGTAGGAGATTTCAGAATTACATTAATAAAGCAAAAAGTTTTATATTTTATTGAAGAAAGAGTTGTTTAGATATATAGTTCAAATGAAGTGTTAAATAAATCGAAGGGCGTTAATTTGTTAAATGTATATCTATTAAGAATAACCAGTTTTGTCAGTTCATAGCTGCGCAGTAGGCCAAACATACACAATCTGTTATTTTTAATTTCTTTGTCTAATTCGATAAGGTTTCGAGAGTTAAAGAGGCTAACAGGAAAGCAATGTAGTATGTTGGGATGGGGGAGGAGCCCAAGGCGTTAATCAAAAGTAAATAAGAGAAAATACATTTTATGAAAACAAGGGTGCAAAATAAAATGGAAAAAGAAGAACAGGAAAATATTTTGTAGTGAATTTTGAGAGAGCTTGAATGTTTAGAATAAAGATTCGGAGAAAGAGAAAAGAGAATGGATAGATTAGAACAGAAAGTGGGAATTAAAGACGAAAATGATTTGGGAGAACAGGAAGGGGAAAAGTCAGATATGGAAGAGTGGAGATGAACAGAAGCAGGGTGCTCAAGTAAACCCCTCCGGAAAACTGGCAGTGGTAATAAGTCACACAATGGTGCAAGGGATTGTGAACCAATTCCTAAAAATTTATCCATTTGCAGGTAGGATGGGGGAAGCACCTGTCGAGCATCTACGTAGCCTAAAAAATATTTCAATATAAATCCCATGGTGGAAGAAAGTAAGTTAATTATCGCATGCAGCAACATCACAGACAATGCCCAGTTATGGTGGGATGCACTCGGTTGACAACCGGCTACTTTTGAAGAGTATCAAAAAGAAGTGAGAGAGGCCTTTGGTCCGAGGATAGGCAGGAGTTAACACACTATCAAATTATGCAAGAAAAGTTTAAAGAAGGTTGCAACGATAGCTATTCACAATTTTTCATAAACAGGTGGATAGACTGTGGACATTGGATGCATGCAACCTGACAGAGAGTCATATACTCCACATTGTAAGACATAGAATGCCCATAAAAGTGTAGATGAACTTGGGGGCTGGGAAAGCATCCATTGGAGAGATCGCCAAGTTGCTCAATGCCATTGACATGAGCTTGTATGACTATGGTGGGTACCATGAAGCAGTAAAAGAGGATGAAAGAGGGCAGAGAATGGGAATGGAGACATTTCCAAAATGGAGAGAAACACCGGAAAAGAAGAGACCACCTGAGAAGCCGAACATCGGACCAGAAAAAGAAGCAGAGGGACACATGAGGTGTAACAGATAGTATTGTACCAACATGAGCCGTTCAAAATATGCAAAGGTATTGGAAAACTTTTGGAGGAGGGGGTATTGTGACAGAATGGGTTAGAACTCAGTCACAAATAATTTATTTAATCGATAAACATATGTAGACGTAGATATATAATATTTAATTTTGTTATTATGTGGTGGTGGTTACAAATACACAAATGCGGGGGAAGGGACTCTGTCATTTTTAAATGATATATATGTGTGTGTGACAAATGCATGTATGAATGAATTAAGTAGTGAAAAGAAAGAAACGAGATTTTGTTTCACGCTTTAAAAACTAGAGGTTTCCAGCAGAATGAGATTCCATTTTTTTGTTATATTACAAGACAAGCTACAACACGAGTTTTCACACGTCTAACAGATCTGGTTAGTCCACATTGAAAATCGGAAGTGAGATAAAAAAGAAGCTTCTAGAACAAATGGAGGGGGCTATAAAAGTGAGCCACCCAGAATGCATTTTATCTTTTTTCGGCAGAGCTACAACCATGAACACCTAAAAGGTTTTAAATATTTAGCTTATATAATGGTGATTTCAAAAGAAATGTTGGGGTAAGAGAAGGCTGCATTGGATTCAAACCCTTAATCCCAACCCGCTGCAGCTGCCTCAACCAATAAAACCATGATGCCTCAAAACAACACATAATTCCCAACATGGAACCAAGATGAACCTTGCCAGACAACGGACCTAAAGATCTCAAACCTTTGCCGTGATTTGCCTGATTTACCTGTGGAACAGAACTTTTTATTAAATAAATAAATCTGCTTCTACTACTTCCCTGGGGAAAGCCAGATAATGAATTTTAATCCTTGATTTTTTTAAATTTTCTTTATGAAAAAGGAAATTTTGTGCTTGCAATAATAAGTGAAGGGGACATATGAACTAATTTAATAAGATTTCATTAAAGCCTCATTCTATTATGGACGTAATAAAGTAATTAGTGTCAAAAGTCGCATGATACAAACTTTTTTGTAGTATCAACCTTCACTACTTGAGATATGCATGAGAGATCTATTGGAAAGAATGATGTATGTGTGCGATTTATAATGACAGAGTAATAAATACATTTCTTTATAATATTAAATAAATACACAAAGAAAGTAGAGTGTTGAATTTGTTATTTATTTATAGATCCATTTATCTAGTTATTATTATTTATTTTTTTAAGTTTAAAAAAAAAGAGAAAGAACTCTTAACCCCATTCATAGCTACTCCCGGCTGTGATGCCACCCGACCATGAGACTGAGCTATCTGATGGCCAAAACCTCTCTCACATTACATAAATAGTATTCTTGTTGGTAATATATCCACTTCACATAATTCTTATATTCATATAGGATTGGCATTTGGTGTCCTTCGGATGACCATAAATACGCGTTGGGGATATATTACAGTTGCGAGAATAAATCCATAAGTTTAGAATAATAATATTTTAGGTCAAAACCACTTAATTAAATAAAAATACATAGGCATGTGTATTGATACATCATATATACATATTCGGTAGAATCCGCCTGTCTAGTGAGAGGTAATGGGTTTTGTTATAATATTAAGTACAGATCTCTTCTCTTGCTTTAAAGCCATTTATATAAGCTTGAGGAGTCAGTGGACACAAGATAACAAGATTTCGATTGCTCAAGTTGATAGAAAGTGATTTTAGATTAAGTATGGGTAGAGGGAAAGCTGCTTTCAGAAGGAAATATATGTTAAGTGTAAACTAAGAAAGCCATGAAATATTTTATTGCTATAAATTGGCTTTGTATTTGTGTCTTCAGTATGGTCTATATATTTTAAAACCATGTAATTTACAACACTAATACATATTCTAATGAAAAAGATAATAATCAGTATGCATGATAAGAGCTTACATGAAATAAATACATGTTTATGTAATATTTTATAAGTATCCAGAAACAAGCAGAGTCTACATCTTATAATATAATCGTTATTGTTTATTTTTGGAAATAATTACTTACTTTTCTGCTGAAACAGGCAAAACTTATCATGCGATGTTTAGTGGCTTAATTTTCTGGTGGTAAGTAGATTTTATTTTTTCCTTAGATATGCTTAATTATTTATTATTAATAGTTTCAAATCAAGTATTTAAGTGCACTGTTATTTCTTAGTCTATAGTCAATGTGATAAGTAACATTATTAAAAAGTTATTTTCAAATTTTGGGATGACCTATCATTGATAAATATACAAATGGATTAATAGTAAAATAAATAATCAATATTTCTTTTATAAATAACACTACAATAGTGATATAAATACATTACTATCAATGCATAATTTTATTACTAAAAATAAAATTATGTGATTCTTTAAGTTGTTTTATATTCGCATATCATTCTTTTACTAGAAGTTAAAAAATATTTACAGATAGCCTATAAGTGATTTTACAAAAATATATAGTTGCTGATTTCATTTTATTTACATAAATAGACAAACTCATCTATTTGAGTTAAAAAAATTAAAATCATCAATATTTTCATATCATTAATTTCAATAACATAACAGAATTTTAAAAGTATTTTTTAGATTAATATACAAAATACAGATTTTCAACAATAACTAGAAACTGGATTAGAAATGTAATTGGAATTGTCATCTAACTTCTATTCATTACCCACTTTTATAAAAAAAATTCTAAAACAAGACGATTAATTAATCAACATTGGATAGATAGCTTTAAAATAATTATATATGGCAAAAGCTAAGAAAACCCATTGGATATATGATAGAGATGCTATATAATTCTTGAGATACCTTTTTGATATATAACATAACCAACTGAGTAATTAATTGAATTAAGAGGCTGTACTTTATAATAATATTAAGAATGATTACACTTACACACCATACATTATATTAAGGTAAGTGCTTAATTAAGACATAAGATATTATAGATGTTAATCAGAATCTGAACTGTAGACTATTATATATATATATATATATTAGCAGGCTATATATATATATATATATATAGACTAATATATATATATATATATATATATATATATATATGATAAACAAAACAACTTATACATTTTGTAACTTGCTTTAGCTTGCATTAGCTCCTAACAAGCTTGTTTACATGAACGCCAAGAGAGAGAGAATTCAATATCTCTTTCATTGTCTACCACCTCCAGACCATGGTTTCAAGCTAATTGGCTCATGTTAGTGAAGGGTTGGAACTGACATGATCCCACTAGCTCGAAACCATGGTCTGGACGTGATAGACAATGAAAGAGATATTGAATTCTATCTCTCTCAGCGTTCATGTAAACAAGCTTGTTAGGAGCTATTGGTAAAGGTCTATCTAGTGATAATATATATATATATATATATATATATTCACAGATTGAAAGTGTAAACATTAAAAATAAATGACTTTTCCCTGTATTAAATTAGACAAAAACTTTCAGATTTTGTTGTCTCAAAACATGTTTCATTTATTATAAATTACAGATGGATTACTTCTAACACAATATCTATTCTGATATATAAAAAAAAAATCAGACCAGTTACTATTTTATGTGAGGAAATATAATATATAACAACTTTTCTTAATCCTTAACAGAAATAAAGTATCTTCTGCAGAGGCTTATATTTATTAAATTAATGACTTTGGATGGATTTAAAATGTAAAACATTAAATGTATACCAGAATTTTTCCACTATATTAATCTAGATAAACCTTCAATTGTGTTATAATAGACAACGATCCATTAAAACAGAGAGCATAAATTGAACTACATAATCTGGTAATCAATAATAGTATTTGTTTGATGTACTATTCATATAATACCTTGAGTATTGATTTAGAAAATGCTCATATTTTACCTCAGTATAATTTAAGTTTTTAAGTGGTTGGATTCGTTAGGTCATTCATGGCCGAGCTTTCATTAAAAAATATACAGACAAAATCTCATTAAAAATTATAATATTAACAGAAAGATCATGTGATTATTTAAGATATTTTGTATTCCTATATAATTTTTTTCGCTAGAAGTTAAACATTTTTTTTTTCGTCAGGTGTTGGTGGCCTAGCGGTTAGCGTAACCGCCTTTCAAGCAGCTGGGTCGGAGTTCGCTTCCCGGTCAACGCTTTGACATATATATAAAAGTTAAACATTTTTTTATAGATATTTATAAGTGATTTCATAAAAAAATATGATTGTTGATTTGATTCTATACGTACATAAATAGTCATGCTTATTTATTTGAGGTAAAAAAATTAAGGTCATCAATATTTTCACATCATTAATTTCAATAACAATAGAATTTTAAAAGTATCTTCTAGATCAGCGTTCGGCAAACGGTGGTCCCCCATCAGTGGTTCACGACGTAATTTCAATGGTCCACGCAAAGAAATTCAGATATTATTTAAATTCGCTAAGCTCATTTAATAAAATTTTTAAATAAAAAATAAATTTTGTTTAAACTATATTATTGTATGTAAAATAAAACAAGAACATTATATTGCTAATTGATTTGTTATAAGATACTACTGTGTCTTGCAAAACCTCTGTCTCAAAGGCGTTTAATTAACCCCTACTCGATCAGCAGCATAGAAAAAGTACAAAATAAGAATATCGATTTCTATACAATTGGTTAGACATCAAATTTGACTGGGTCAACTAAAACTCAAAATATTTATTAAGAATTTTGAAGGAAAACACGTCTATAAAAATTATTAAAGAATAAAATACTATTTGCTATTAATCTTAAATAATTTTTGTAGATACAAATTAAAAAATTACACATATAAAACGTAACAAATATGCATTAATACATTCATTTATTTTTACGAAATAAAATGAACATTATATTAACAAAAAACAAAATAAAACATAATTCTTTAACAAATTATGAAACATGTAAATATTAATCTATAAATAAATATCTATGTATATCATATTTAATGCTCATATTAATTCGTATCTTTAAAAATTATGTTAGTGGTTGCAATATCTAAAAGGTTGACGACCTGTTCTAGATTGATATATGAAATCCAGAATGTTTCATTTTATATATAAAGAACCACAAAGAAGCCATTACCATGCACTTCATTGATGATGATGAGAATATAATTATATTTTGATCTTAAAGACTCATTTTCAAACTGGTATTAACTTATTTTTTTTTTTTGTAATATGTGTATATAATCATATATCTACATAAAACTCGAAGAATGGGAGGGGGTGGGTTCATTTATTTCGCAATATAATTCTATAATGTGTCACTTGAGTTTAACATTATGATTGAATTTTTATTAAATTTATTTATTCAATATAATAAATGAGTTACTAAGTAGAGTCATAGTATTTAATGTTCAATTTATTCCCTCATCTCACTTCACAGTTTAAAAATAAATTACAAATTTTGTTTTGCCTATTTTTATACTGTATACCACTCATTTTGAGAATGTAAAAGTTTACTGATCTTTGAAACTGCGATGTTCTGTAAGGAATTATAGATTGAAATCTCTCTAAAGGCCTGTTTAAAGTCTTTTTTTCTTTTGATAAATGGAGAAAGTGGTAAATAAAGTCCATGTGACTTTATAAAGATACTTTATTGATTGCAAGTTTTGCTCATCCTCATAGGAATTGATACCAAAAGTATGACCAGGAAATATAAATAATGTTTATAAGTTTAATTCCTCTTAAAATAATATATATTTTTATGTTTAGCATGTCTTCTTTTAATGGCTTGAAATAATACCATATATGGATGTGTCATTAGGTTGATTTGCGTTTTTTGTATGTGATACCTATATTTACCTAATAATTTATAGTTTTGATTTGAATCATCATTATACCTTAAGATAATATGTATAGTTGGACATAGTAAAACAAACTATACTATATCTCTACAAAAATGCACTTCTCATAATGCACTTTTCATAATACATTTATTTTATTCACGGCAGTTTTAAATATTTCAGAATATCTAAGGAAGACTGGTAGCCAGGTGAAACTACCATAAATTAAATAATGCATTAGAATAATGCATTATGAAAAGTATTTATTTTTATATAATGATTTAATGGAAACAACTTGACTTTTTTGGACATCTTAAAAAGATTATATATAATTATTTCTTAGGATATAAAACTATCCCATGTTTCCAAATTCACTTTTTATAACAAATCATGATTCTGCAGAGGATGCAAATTGCTGTATTAAACATAAAGAAATATTACTGGCCAAAGGAGTACAGGTAAGTGAATAATCATATCTTTCCTGCTTTGCTTTATAATTTGTAAAGTTTAATTATATTTTCAATTTTATATATATATTGTCTGTGTCTTGAATAGTGAAATTATTATTTATTCATTCAGCATTCCCAATATGTATTTAATTTTAGTTATAAGATAGCAAAATAGAGTGAAGAAATTAACTAACTTAATCATTAAAAAAAAAAAAATTTAAATGAGAAACTGAAAAAAGGTGGGAGATTTATATGTTGAATGGGACATGGCTTTATATAATTATCATTATGAAAAGATTGTTTATGCTTTTTAAATTTAAATCTAAAATGCATAATAATCGTTTGAGATATATAGTTTTGCTTAAATGATCGTATTGAGTGATTATTTTGTTCTAATCTGCAAGCCTGGAATGTATTACATATAAATAAATATTTATTTTAGTGTATACCAGAATTAATAGATGCTATAATGAGGAACTAGATTCTAGAAGCAATTATATTTATTCTATATCACCGTACTTATAAATTTTATATTTATAATTTTTTCTTTTCCTTCAAACAACTTCCATACTGAACCAAAATATACGTTTAAAAATAAAAATATTTTTATTTTCTCCATTTTTATCCTAAATTAATGAGTGGTTATCTATGCTGGGTAACGATTAAAATTTCAAAACATTTCCATACCTTTTCTGACCTACGTTGAAATGTCACACCAAAGGCATGAGTCTGTGCATATGGATATTAAAATAAAAGATTGCTGTACACCAAAACTTTTTGCAACATTATATATATGTTAATGATGTAAAAGATTTATTACTGTGATATTATAAATATTAAAATCCATGAAAAGGTTGTATTGGAGTCTTGTAAAGCAAAAAAAGTAATACTATAAAAAGTTTATGATTTGGTAATAATAGTCTATTGATTTTTAATATGCATATATATAGGAAGGTTTTTTTTTACATGTGTTAATCTCTATAAGTGCAAATAGTTTTACTTTTATTAGTTTTTGATTAAATAAAATAATAAGTATAATATAAAAAAATCATTAATAAAAAATTATAATAGTCTGTTTTTTATTCATATGAGATGAAGAGTATATGTATATTCCTATATATTTTTACACACATTTTTAGTATATAAATACATAGATACACACATTCTATGTATATAAATATATGTAAGTATTAAATTATATGTTACAATAAAGTTTATTATTCAAACATTTCAGGAATCCAGAAATGTCGTTCGAATAACATATGATAATGGAGAAAGTGCTGTATACAATAGTAACTTTCACCTTAGATTTGTGGATTTTGGAGTTTAAAAAGATTACAAAAAGAGATGTAAATTTTAATGTAGCAGAAGTTAAAAATACTTACGTTTTATTTTATTTTTACAAAAAAAAATAAAGCTTAGAAAAAGCAGTAAGAGAATAGGAAAAATCCATAAATTTAAAAATAGCCAATGATTTAAAAAGAGTTAACTCTAGTATTAATTTATAAAGTATACATAAATGACAATATAAAAATTATTCAGAATCAGGTAGATAAGCTACGAAATAAAAGTAAATATATATTTAAATTTTTGAAATATTTAATATTTTTTCTTCAATATCAACAATGGTTATAGTTAATTAAAATATATTTCATAATATTAACAAATACTTTTATTTTAATAATGTCGATATGTTGACATTTTTTCCCCCTGTTTTCGTGGAATATTTTTTAAAAGCTCAAAAATTATCAAAAGTTGAGCTTTAATTATTATTATTAATTACTACTTATTGTTTTTACTATTAAATATATTACAATTTAATCTCTGAATGTATATATGCATGAATTTTTATTATGCAATTAAATGGGAAATTCAGTCGTAAATTACATATCATATTGAACACATTTCATAATTTTTTTAAAATTTTGTTTTTATTAAGAATTTTAGTAATAACGTTTTTTTAACTAATGGATATATTCTAAAAAGCCTTTTTTAACACAATCTTATTTATAAACTCTTGCTTTTGTTTTCAGTTGAAGCTGAATTTGTAGTATGTTAATTATTGTGTAATTTTTACATTTTCAAAAGTTATTCTGCAGATGCAGAATATATTATAATATTTTGAATGTAATATATAAAGACATGGGTATAATAATGAATGTTTATAAAAATTCAAATCCTTTACAAAACAATTTATGGAAGAAAAATCTTCAGTAACTTTTAGCTTGGATGGTTTTCAACATAAGAATGTGGACTATTTATATATTTTATATCTTTTTATCAGTATGTGATATGATGTATTTTGGCTTCTCCTTAAATGAAGTCAAGAATATCTCAGCAATTATGCCCAGCTAAACCTGTTAGCCATTTTATTTTCCATTCCCCACTCTAAGTCTTCCCATATTCTGCCCCATTCCATTTCCACAACATAATCTTTGTAAACTTTATGGCCTTTATATCTAAATTCCCTTTATCTTTCTGCAAACTCAGCATAAAACCCAATAACTACCTTTCTGTATAGTCACTTTTTTCATATTTATTTTTCCATAACTTCATTATCTGTACCCTTTTTGATTTCAAGCATTTACATTCAATCAACAGATGCCTAATATTTTCTATATTTTCCTTACACAATTTTCACATTAAATCACCCATAGTTTTCCATTTAAAGATCCCATTTAAGCCTTAAACAATAAACTACTTTCCTTACTATTATCATAAATTAACTCGCATGCAACATTCCGTTTACTTCTATATATATTTAAAATTTTCTTACCCTCCATACTAGTTCTCCATCTCTCCAACTCCCTATTTTTATTAATGATTCTATTCTTTTATCCCATTCTATTCTTTTATCCCATTTCTTACCACTATAACACTCAACAATCCTTCTAACACAATCATTCCACCTTTTATTCAAGTATACTGATATAAATTCTTTATCCAAATCTTTTGCATACCACATTACCTTTCTCACCCATCTTGTTACCTGCCCTTTACTCATAACCCAATTAAACTCTATTTAGGCTATTCTTTTACTATCCATAAACTACAACCTACCAAACATTTTCATTTTACTTTTTGTATCTCTCATATAAAAACTTGACCATCCCATTTCTTTTTGAATTGTCTCCTTTGCTGTCCACATCTCTGCATCTAATGCATGTCTTTCTACTTATCTTTATACTTTCTCTAAAGAATCTAAAACCCTTTTACTAACACATAATGCATCATTACCATATGTTAACCCTACTACTGCAACTCCCTTCCATACAATTCTAGCTACATCATATTTATTATATGAAAATACTGTTAGTTTCTTTATCAAACCCTTTCTTTTATTTGCTTCATTTACCAATTTTTTCTCCCATTCATCCAAGCAATTTTCCTGATTACATAAGATGATTCCCAAATACCTATATTTATCCACCACACTTAACTTTATATCCCCCAATAAATATTCTACATCTTCTCTTTCCCCAGTATTAACCATCATTATATTTGATTTTTCTTCACCAAATTTAATCCCCATCTCTTTATCCACCCTTGCACATGTCCTCAACATAATTTTCATATCTTCTCTTCTTTCTGCACACAAGATATTATCTGCAAAAAAAAAGACCCAACAAATTATATACTCCCTTGTCACCTATTAATGGTATCTCTACGCCTCTTCCTAGTCTTTATATTGCTTTCTCCACTTCACTCAAAAAAAATAAGTGACATAGGGTATCCTTGCTTTAATCTCACTCCATTTTTAACTTTAACTGATTCTATATTCCCTAATTGGTAAGTATAATAATTATTTTTCATATAATTTCTTAATAATATTTACAAAAGTTTCATCCTTTCCCAAATTTGTTAACCTTACCCATAATCTATTTCTATTTACTCTATCATATGCCTTCTCTATATTTATAAAACTCATATATAACAATCTACATGAATTCCTACTCATCTCCATAAGTTGTGTAACTACAAAGAAACTATCTCCTATATGCCTATCTGACCTAAAACCCCTCTTTGCATTTCCCCCACTACATTTTTCTCTTCCGTCCTTTTTAGAACTCTTCCAGCTACCATATATGAGAAAACTTTATATAAAACTGATGTTACCACTATCGGTCTATAATTATTTAACTTTCTATGATCCTTACCCTTTTCTTTAAATAATAATATTATTCTTGTATTACTCCAACTACTCTGAAAAACTCTCTTCTGTGTCATCTTATTAAAACATGATAATAACTTTGCTTTTGCTGTATGCCCTAAATTTATTACCATCTCTGCTGCCCATCCATATAAACCTCTCACTTTTCTACTTTTCAATATCTTCCCTGCCTCATTCAGTTCATTTTTTGTAAACCTAATATTCCCATTACTAACTGTTTTCATGTTTTCTATCACTAAGTTTTTCACATCTAACATCTTTTCTATATCCATTACATATCTATTTAAGATTCTCTTTACTTCTTCTCTAGAGCTACCCTCTATACCTTCATCATCTATTAATACTATCTCTCTTTCTTCTACATTTCTCCTTTTAAAGTAATTCCAATTTTTTTTACTCCCATCTCTTCCACTTTTATTAATATCCTCCAACAATTTACTATTCAACTTCATCCTCTCTCTATAATTACCCATTTTAGCCAACTTCTTCTTTTCTAAGTACATTCCCCATTTAGCATTAATATCATTTTCACTTTCTTTGTTCTTAATAGCACACTTATATTCTCTGCATGCTTCTTTCATCTCTTTTACACTTTTACTAACTCTCATTTTTTTATTACTTTTATTCTATATTCTCAACTAAAACCCTATTTGCCACTTTTTCTATTTCACCATACCAGTCCTTATACTTATCCACAACCAACTGCTCCATGGTTTCTTCAACTTTTATTTTATACTCTTCCAACTTATTCTTATCATTCACTCTCCATGCACATCTTTCACTATTGTTTCTACTTTTATTTCTATCCTCCATCACACTATTAACCATTTCTAATACAATAAAGTTATGATCACTATTACATACTCTCTCTTCATTATCAAACACCTTAATTTTCCATATTTTATTCATTCCCTTTCTTTCTCTGCCAATACGTAATCTATTGTGTGAGATACATTATTCCTAGACCATGTGTACTGTCCCTCATACATAAGTTGCCAATGCTCAAATTTACTCTTTGACAAAATTCCTTCAAAAACTGACCACTCTTATTATCTACATCATCAATTTCTTCAATGTGTCCATTCATATCCCTTATAACCACTATTCTCTACCCCTTTTCTTTAAAACTCTGTATATCCATAACTAGACATTCATATATACTACTGTTCCACTCCATTACAGTTTGACTATCTCTAGTGGCTATATACCCTACAGCCACCATCCATTCTTGTTTATCCAACCTTATTTCAAACCACAAATGCCATTGACATTTAACAATATTTAAATATTTTTTCAATATAACACCTATACTGCCACCCCTTTTTTCTTTTCAATTTATATCCTGCCATACGACCTCTTCCAAAATAGGTTCTTCTTCTCTTAGATGAGTTTCCACTACTGCTAATATCTGAAGCTCTTCATTTTCAATTGCTTTATTTAATTCCAGCCACTTTTCTGGTCTCCTACCACCTTGCATATTCAAAAACCCAATTTTAACAATTTCTTCTTTCTCAACTACTCTTTTATAAATTCTTTTGATTCTTTCTTTTCCATTACATTTATAACAAACTTTCTTACCATTAATCTTACAGAACCATTCCCTCTCCATATCTACACTTATATCTAAATCAACCATTTTTGGTTTATTTCTTATATCCCATCCATTCTTCTTCTTTTTGATAATATTACAATTTAAAAGTCCACTCCCTTTTAAAAGTTTCCCGAATTACATTCTTTAAATATCAGACTCCCTAAAACTTCACTTAGCAAACTCTATGTACAATAGTGCCACTCAGTGTAAGCTATAGTAATTAATAGATACTAGAAAGTTTATGCATAAAATTTCTTTCTAGTGCCCACTCATCCAATATCCCAAGGCTTGTTTTTTAGCTTATGGCTTTCACCAGTATTGAGCTTTGGATTTGAGAGTGCTGAAGTTAAAACCTTGAAAGTAATATAACTCCCCAGCAGCTACCTTTTATCTATTTAGTTAAATATAAATCTATGGGCTAAAAATGAAAAAAAAACCAATAATGTTTTCAATTCAAGATAATTCACTTAGATAGTCATACAGATTTGAACTCATTTCAGTATCTATTCATTTTGGTATCATTGTTTTTTTAATAAATATATTCATTATTCTATGGGCATAACTGGTATTAAACCACTTAAAGATCCATGATCACTATGCTTACATTAGCTATTAAAACAGTAAGAAACACTCTATTCAGTAGTGTCATACAGTGTTAGCTATATTAATCAGTGGAAGCTGGAAGACTTGTATAAGCATAGGAAATGACGATCATATGATATTTTAGGGGCTTAATATCATTTTAAATTAAAAAATAGATGGTAATATTGATGATACAGACTTCAATGTGCTGCTTTGCTTTTAACAATTTAAAATGTATGGTATTTTGTCACAATGATGTAAGTACAGCAACTAAGTAAATTGTGTAGATAGCTGTTATTTTACCACTTTATGCTAATTTTCTTATTTTCTTAGAAAATGTAGTTTTTTAATATTTAATTTTATTACTGTCTAGGATGCTTTCAATATAAATAATATATCATATTCATGGCTTCTACTATTATTTGGAGCCATGCAAATGATATATTAATTATAGTGAAAATACATTTTCTGTGAGTACATTCATTAATTACCATTTATTACATGGAAGTCCTCTCAGTTTATTACCACACCATAATGTCATTAAAAAATTTGATTTAATGATAAATAGTCCTTACAATTCTACAAATATTATGGTGAAATTATAAGGCTAATACATATGTATTTTGGCTTGCTGTATTATAAACTCACCTATTCATTAGAATAATATGTATGATGAAGGAATAATATCAAGCTTCTTAAAAGGTATTTATGGTAATTTTCAGCATGGTTTTGTGGAAAAAACAAATCTTATTTAACTTTACCAAAATCATTTCAAGTATATCTTAAAAATTTTGGTTTTGATTGCTTTCATAAAAAAGTTATAACTGAGGATAGAATACACTGAGAATCTTTTATTAGGCAAAGTGGTAAAATCTTTCATGAACAAAACTTTGTTGTATAGGAAGTTAAAGATAGCATTGGAAAATATCAAATAAACAGAATAAGGAACCAGCACATTATATATATATATATATATATGAAAAACAAAAACAAGTTTTAATCACGTTAAAAACTGCTGATGCTTGTATTTATGATCTTAGATGGCGTTTTTACCAAAAACACGATCAAGCGTTTGTCTACATAAACGATCAAAGAGTCAGAATTAACTATCTCTTTCGTTTTAGCCCACTTTCAGATCAGCTGATTTCAAGCTATTTGCTATCATCAGTGAAAGACAGAGCCAAGAAACTAGATCTAAAAACTGACTCCAAGTGTTTATGGACAGAGTTTCTATCAGTTTGCAAGCATGATATTTTTCAGACCGATAAAGTCTTCAAATTCAGCCAAACAAGCTAGATAGCTATATGGGTCTGATCTCAGTTCAGCTTCTCCACATAGTCAAAGCCTCTGCAATCTATATCATTGCAGAAACCTTTAAAGGTAGATTTATGAAAAACAAAAACAAGTTTTAATCACGTTAAAACCTGCTGACGCTTGTATTTATGATCATAGATGGCGTTTTTACCAAAAACACGATCAAGCGTTTGTCTACATAAACGATCAAAGAGTCAGAATTAACTATCTCTTTCGTTTTAGCCCACTTTCAGATCAGCTGATTTCAAGCTATTTGATATCATCAGTGAAAGACAGAGCCAAGAAACTAGATCTAAAAACTGACTCCAAGTGTTTAAGCACAGAGTTTCTATCAGTTTGCAAGCATGAAATTTTTCAGACCAATAAAGTCTTCAAATTCAGCCAAACAAGCTAGATAGCTATTTGGGTCTGATCTCAGTTCATCTTCTCCACATAGTCAAAGCCTCTGCAATCTATATCATTGTGGAAACCTTTAAAGGTAGATTTATGAAAAACAAAAACAAGTTTTAATCACGTTAAAACCTGCTGACGCTTGTATTTATGATCATAGATGGCGTTTTTACCAAAAACACGATCAAGCGTTTGTCTACATAAACGATCAAAGAGTCAGAATTAACTATCTCTTTCGTTTTAGCCCACTTTCAGATCAGCTGATTTCAAGCTATTTGCTATCATCAGTGAAAGACAGAGCCAAGAAACTAGATCTAAAAACTGACTCCAAGTGTTTATCCACAGAGTTTCTATCAGATTGCAAGCATGAAATTTTTCAGACCGATAAAGTCTTCAAAAAAAAAAAAAAATTTCATGCTTGCAAACTGATAGAAACTCTGTGCATAAACACTTGGAGTCAGTTTTTAGATCTAGTTTCTTGGCTCTGTCTTTCACTGATGAAAGCAAATAGCTTGAAATCAGCTGATCTGAAAGTGGGCTAAAACGAAAAAGATAGTTAATTCTGACTCTTTGATCATTTATGTAGACAAACGCTTGATCGTGTTTTTGGTAAAAACGCCATCTATGATCATAAATACAAGCATCAGCAGGTTTTAACATGATTAAAACTTGTTTTTGTTTTTCATAAATCTACCTTTAAAGGTTTCCACAATGATATAGATTACAGAGGCTTTGACTATGTGGAGAAGCTGAACTGAGATCAGACCCATATAGCTATCTAGCTTGTTTGGCTGAATTTGAAGACTTTATCGGTCTGAAAAATTTCATGCTTGCAAACTGATAGAAACTCTGTGCATAAACACTTGGAGTCAGATTTTAGATAGTTTCTTGGCTCTGTCTTTCACTGATGATAGCAAATAGCTTGAAATCAGCTGATCTGAAAGTGGGCTAAAACGAAATAGATAGTTAATTCTGACTCTTTGATCATTTATGTAGACAAACGCTTGATCGTGGTTTTGGTAAAAATGCCATCTATGATCATAAATACAAGCGTCAGCAGGTTTTAACGTGATTAAAACTTGTTTTTGTTTTTCATAAATCTACCTTTAAAGGTTTCCGCAATGATATAGATTGCAGAGGCTTTGACTATGTGGAGAAGCTGAACTCAGATCAGACCCATATAGCTCCATATAGCTATCTAGCTTGTTTGGCTGAATTTGAAGACTTTATCGGTCTGAAAAATTTCATGCTTGCAAACTAATAGAAATTCTGTGCATAAACACTTGGAGTCAGTTTTTAGATCTAGTTTCTTGGCTCTGTCTTTCACTGATGATAGCAAATATCTTGAAATCAGCTGATCTGAAAGTGGGCTAAAACGAAAGAGATAGTTAATTCTGAGTCTTTGATCGTTTATGTAGACAAACGCTTGATCGTGTTTTTGGTAAAAACGCCATCTATGATCATAAATACAAGCGTCAGCAGGTTTTAACGTGATTAAAACTAGTTTTTGTTTTTCATAAATCTACCTTTAAAGATTTCTGTAATGATATAGATTGCAGAGGCTTTGACTATGTGGAGAAGCTGAACTGAGATCAGACCCATATAGCTATCTAGCTTGTTTGGCTGAATTTGAAGACTTTATCGGTCTGAAAAATTTCATGCTTGCAAACAAATAGAAACTCTGTGCATAAACACTTGGAGTCAATTTTTAGATCTAGTTTCTTGGCTCTGTCTTTCACTGATGATAGCAAATAGCTTGAAATCAGCTGATCTAAAAGTGGGCTAAAATGAAAGTGTTAGTTAATTCGGACTCTTTGATCGTTTATGTTGACAAACGCTTGATCGTGTTTTTGGTAAAAACGCCATCTATGATCATATATATATATATGGAGCTATTTATGGAAAATGGCTATCATTGGTATGTTGTCACTGTGATAAAATGTGCAATATTATGTAATATCTTGTTAGCTTTTTGTTCCCCTCTTTTCTTCCAAAGAGTAAGCTTGTGGTTTAAGACCTGTAGAGGTCCCTATTATCGCCTTTTTATATGCATGTTCTTGGGGCTACAGCCTTAATAAATATTACTTTTAAATAACATAATTTTAGTATGAAAAGTGATTTAGAAGATGGGACACTGATTTTATTCATAACAAAAAAATTCTACCACTAATCTGTGATATCGCTTTTGTTACAAGTTTGATTTTAAATCATAAAATCTTTTTATAAGTACAATGAAATCCAAATGTAATTTATTTGAAAATATAAAAGAAGTTCAATATAATAGACTATCATTAATTTGAAATACCTAGTTCCAGATATTTTCGGATTTGTGAAATTTTTAATTTTAACTACTATCTTCTCTCACTTTTTATAAACCGAATCACTAATAAAATTTTAAATAATCATTAAAATTTACTATATGTTTTGTTTTTATATTGAAATACTTTCCTGTATATTGTTTAAAGTTAATAAATTAATAACAATAGAACGTTTTAAAATATAGATTATGTTTTGCATTATATATATATATATATATATATATATATATATATATATATATATATATATATATATCGTTGTGATATATTCTAGATAATAAAATATTTTATATTAAATAGTGATTGGATTAATGGTAGTTGACATGTTATTGCTAAATTTAGCTTTCAAAATATTGTACAATTTCTCAATTTATACTATCGTTGATAGCATGAAACAGGATATTTTTCACTTAATTAGGGCTACTTCTTTCCTTATGTTTAGTCTTGCTTCAACCCTCATCATGATCATCATCAACCATTATCAATACACTGCAGGATGAAGGTCTCTCCAATCCATCTTCTTTGAACTTTAGTTCATTTTATCCATATCACTGCTGCACACTTTCTTATTTCATCCATCCATCTCACATGTGGTCTCTTTGTGAGTCTTTTACAATCTTTTGGAATTCTGTTTAAGATTTCAATTGTCCATCTAGCAATATTTCCAGCCCAACTCCACTTCAGTCTTTTAATTTTTTTCAATGAGATCAGTAACACCTATATATTGCATTTTTAATCTCTTTTTGTTACTCCCAACATGCATCTCTCCATACTTTTTTGAATGGTCAGAAGTCTTGGTATTGCTCTTCTATTAAATGTCCAAGTATCAGATCCATGTGTAAGAACTGGTAAAACACATTTATTAAAAACCTTTCTTTTCAAACACATAGGCATATTTCTTTTTAGTATCAAGTTATTTTTACCAAAAGCACTCGAAACAAGTTGAAGTCTATGATTAATTTCATCCATTATGTTTCCATATGTATTAATAATCTGACCATGGTATTTGTAACTGTTAACTTCTTCTAACTCATCATAATAAATCTTTATTTTTTTATTTTGAAAAAAATCCATTAAACATTACTTTAGCCCTTTTAACATTTATCTTCAGTCCTACTTTCATTTGATAATTCCTGCAACATTTCCTGCAGCTCTAAAGCATTATTTCTAAAAACAATTGCATTATCTGCAAAGTCTAAGTGACTTAAATAATCTCCATTTACTTTCACTCCTTTAGATTCTTATTTTAATCCACAAAATACTTCTTGCAGCACTGCTGTAAAAAGTTATGGAGATATGGAGTCACCTTGTCTTACACCCTTCTCAATGTTGACTTTCCTAATTTCATTATGTAATACAATTGTTGCCATGGCATTTTTATAAATATTCTTTAAAATATGACAATGTTCTGGATCTATACTTTGATGATCCAATACTTTAATCACTGAAAAAATGTTTATAGAATCAAATGCCTTTTCATAATCTACAAATCCAAAGCATAATGGCAACTCATATTCATTAGTCCTTTCTATAACTTTTTTCAATACTTGGATGTGATCTACTGTACTAAATCAACTTTTAAATCCAGCTTGTTCTCTTGGTTGATGGAAATTTAATGTTTTCTGTAGATGAGTTGTAATTATCTTGGTAAAAATTTTGTATAAAACTGAAAAAAGGCTGATACGTCTGTAATTTCTAATGTCTTCTTTATCACCTTTTTAAAATATTAATATTAATACTACATTCTTCCCATCATCTGGTACATCTTTATCATTTAGACATTTGGTATATAACTTTTCTAAGAAATTTATATTTTTTCACCTGCTTCCTACATCTAGGAAAATAGGATCACCATTTTACAATAAAATTTCAAAAATTAAATACAGAAATAGGGCGTTTGTCTCTCAAACATTGCTGATGCTACATGGATCTTGGTCTCTTTTCCGAACCTATTATAAGTAGATATAGTTCTTTTTTTCCTTTTTTTTTTATTTTTGTATACCTTTGCTATGTATTGACAAGATGAATCTTTCGTAATTTATACACCATTATATTTGTCTGTTCTTTGATGATATACTTCATAGTCTCTAGATGAATTTCAAATTATCTGTTTAATAAAAATTATTTGTTTATAAAAAAATATTATTCATTTAATTTTTCCACGATTATTATTATTATTTGTTAAAAATACTACGATATTTAATTAGATATAAAAATGTTAAAACATATATATTTTAAGTTATAAATAAATCGAGAAAGTAAACAGTCTAAATAAAGTTTTTTGAAATAAAAAAAAATAATTAAAACTTATATATGCAACGACATTAAAAGTAAAACATTTACATTTTAAATGATTAAGTCATTAACAATTTAAATGAAAAATTTGCCTTTCTTTAAAATCTCAGCTTACTTTTAGTTTCTTTGCACATCAATACAATTAAAAATTAAGTTATCTATCTATGAATATAAATAAGTTAAATTAAATTAAGCATGTCTGATATCGGGCAGACCATTCCCCATCAACGCCCAGATTAAGACATTCAAATTTCTAAGGTGAATAATGCATTATTCCTCCCAATACTAATTTAAGCAAATCAAGTTTAAACTATGCTAATATATTACTGATAATCTTTTTCCATATTTACATACTAATTTCTCATATTTATTTTGTGATAATTACAAACAGAGTAATTAGAAAATAAACGTAGTTTAAGCTTTTATATATAAATTATACAGTAAAAGTTTTGCATTATTTGAGTCTATATTAAATGTTTTAACTTTACAAAAAAGAGAGAAACAAGTGTGTGTATATATGTCTGTTTTATTGTGAATATATTTAAACTTTAATACCAATAAGTTTCCAATTATGCTATTAAAAAAATCAGACTGTCATTTATGGTGAAGTCCTACATGGTTTTGTGCAGTGACGTAGTAAACTGGAGTTCAAAATCCATATAACGCAAACCATCACTGTTATTTCTAGTGCTCAAACTTTTTATCAATTTCTAAACAATAAATCATTAATTGTTATTTAATTAGAGGTATTTCATTAAAGATTTTTCAGTCTATTCATTCTCCACTCCAATCTCAAGCAACTGATCACATGACCATATGCATAAAAAAAGATACATGTTACTAATATACATATTTTGTACAGAATCAGCACTCATCACTTCAGACCAGATCATAATCCCCCACTCATATGTACAATCAGTATGCTGGGGATCATATATCTTTTTCACATGTGGGTGGCTATGTGTATTGGTTGTTTGAGATGTAATGGAGAATGAATAGTCCAAAAAATTCTTAGTTCAAATCCTTCTAATTACATATATAAAAATATTCAGTATAAGAAAATTACATATTAACTTAGAATTATATTGTTATTATATTTTATGGTAAAGAGATTCAACTGATTAAACCTCTATATGTAATGATTGGATATTGTTACAAGAAATACATGTAAAATAAGGGATGTTAGTAGAATATTTTCTTATTAATTAATAGCTTATGAGAATACAAAGTTATATTAAGAGTGTTTTGGCTCATATGAATGGATACATTTAAGAATCAGATATTTTACGGTAATATCTCCACACTAAATTGTAATGCTTAATTTATTTTTTTACTGTAGCTAGCACTTTTGAAGGAACAGAGCCTTCTATTTCAAAGCTGTAGTCAGTTCTGATACTGATGAATACATTTATTTTTCTTGCATAGCAATTTATTTTTACATATTTATATTCCACATCTTCTCAAATACTATATTCTACAGGGTATTATGTTATTGATTGAAATCATCTAGACTCAAGGATATGTTTTAGTAATTCATAAAACAGTTTAATGTCACTTAGGTTTGTATTTAATTGTGAATATAATCTAACTTTAATTCCAACATGTTCACAATCTTGTTAGTAAAATAGAATATCAGGATAATTAGTATGGCAGAAAAATTCAGGTATTTAAACTTTCTTCTTAATTTATTAGAAATTGTTCTGAATAATAAAAAAAGGATCAGTTTAATATTTTTTACTGATAAATAGTTTATAAAATGTGAAGATAATAATCAGAAATGTTGTAAATTAATTTGCTTGATTACATATGTTTCTTGCGCATAGTATTTTCAAGAATGTGCAGATATCTGTTCTATTTTATTTTAGTAAAATCACAGTCAGAAAACAGTAAACTATAAACACTTTCTGAATGTTGGGAGCATTTACAATTTACTATTTTCCTTGATTACTGTCGTTTAACATCTGATAATAATTTTATTAATATGAAAATATAACAGATATTTCCACATATTTAAATATTTAAACATCTGCTAAAAATTATTAATTTATAATATATATAATGAATTATAATGATAATAATATGTTTTATATAAAACTCTAAGAAACTATAGAAGTATTTTGACTTAATTTCTTAACCTTCTTCAACTAAAAATAATTTGAATTTCAAATGTAATGAACAAATTCATCACATATCTAAATTCTTTTATTTTAACATTAGCAAATAGTCTATTAAATGCAGACCTTCCTATTTCTATAGTAAACATATACATTAAAAATATATATATGAAATAAAATAGAAGAGATATTTTCACATTTTTAAAAATATTTAAATAATAACATCTGTTAAAAATTATTAATTTATATATATACAATTTAAAATAAAATAAAAAGCATAAAACCAAATTATTCTTAGTCAATAATTTAAAATATTAAGCCAATTACTACTAAACATACTATTGATTATTATTATTATTATTATTATTATTATTATTATTATTATTATTATTATTATTATTATTATTATTATTATTATTATTATTATTATTATTATTATTATTATTATTATTATTATTATTATTGTTGTTGTTGTTGTTGTTATTATTATTATTACCATTCACTAAATGTAAAATTCTTATACATATATTCATATAAGTATTATAGGAAATTTGAACTCAGTCTTAGCTGTGATGTAATAAAACAAAATACCAATTAATAAGTGATAATAAAAAATTGCAATCTAAATATATGTAGAGAATCAAATTCCAAAAGCTAGACTAGTAAATATAATAAATCATGTTGATCAGTTCACAATTAATTAAATCACTAGTCAAAATAAAATTTAAAAATTCATTACCAATTGTTTTCCTAACAAGGCAGTCTTCTCAAATGTAAAGTATCATAACATAAACAAAAAATATATATTAAATTACCTTCCCAGAATTTCAAATTTAATTACCTCTAATTTCGAAAGAACTCTTAAACAAATTAAAAACTTCTGAATTAGTTAATATACAGGTTTTTAATGTATAAATTAAACTATGTACTATCATGTTTTCCTGAAGGTTTGTGATGATGTTATTTTAGTTATATTTATATACTGGACTATTTCAATTATCTAATATAAGTATTGAATGTCTTTAGAAAAAATTAACTTTATTTACCTATTCCAAAAACATGCAACTGTTAGTAATAGCTCACAAATTAGTACATAAATAATGTTTTAAGAGGTATTATTTTTCCTTTCTCTTCAGGTGTTGCTGGCTTGACCAGTGTATGGGAATTGAACCTGGACCCTTAGATTCCTAAATATTGAATTTTAAAGTAATGCTCTAACAAAATAAGCCATCCTGCCAAAGGAAAAAGTCAATAAAAACATCATATTTTTATCTATGAGGTTCCTCCTCATTTCTTCACTTTTTTCTAAGAGCGGTTTCTATACATTATGTATAGTCACACTAGATCAACTTATGGGGTTGTTTGCCATTGTCATGTGAGCAGCTTCTTTAAATTTTTTTTGACAGAGATTTGTTTTTTTAATTAATTAATTTATTTTTTAATGAGTTTAGGATCATTTATATAACCACTGCAATTGATTATTTAATAATGCATAAGTAAAGGGGAATTTAATTATTTTTAGATCAAGGATAAAATGATTGGAAGAATGCTCAAATTTCACCATGTTAATATTGTTAAGCCTGATGAATAATAACTAATACTTTATTGCTATTTTATTATAGGTTATTAGAAAAATTGTACATGCAGTAGATTATAAAATAAAACAATTTGTGATATAACGCAATATATATTTTTTATAAAAAAGTTAAAACAGAATTAAAAACTACCTATATCTTAAATAGACTTTACTAGACCATTTAGAAATTACCCTGATTTATATTATGAAAAAATGATAACTAATATAAAAACAAGATTATTACAGCATTTGTTTATATATAATAGGCAAAAAATGATAAAACAAAGACATCAATTTGCATGTGAAAAATATTGGACCATGCAAATCAAATCATCTTGTTCTACTTTATATGAAAAAAAATGATTGGAGATGTAATAATGCCAATAATTTTTAAACTTGTAGTTCATAATTTAATGCACATTTGTTTACTTAGCATTTTATCTGCATTACTGTGTTGTTAATTTGCATATACTGACTTTACCAAAGATGTGCATAAAAAACCGGTAAGAAATTTTAGTCAGATATTCCAAAGTAATATTTTAATTTATATTTACAATTATTATTTTTATTTATTTATAATAGCAATGTATTGCCAAAATTATATCGTAAATTTATATTAATCTTCTGTAAAGTAAGTGTCAGCTTATATTGCATAATGCTATGGTTTATTTAAAAACATACATTCAAAAAAAATAAGAAATTATAATTATTTTATCTTATATAATCATAGTTTCTTATATTTCTTGCAATATTAAAGTTTTATATTGAAGATGATCTTTAAGATGGTCGAGCTTTTGCGCACATGGGAATTTGCATACGAAATTTATAATTTGAATTTTTGTAAATTTTTTAGAAATATGCTATTTTGTCATCCTATTCAATTTCAAATTTTTAATTTAATTAAATCAATTATTTATTCACATTTCTTTTTGCAATTTTCTTTTTAAAATATAAAAAAAAACAACTTATGCTGAGTAGGTTTAAAAAGTGAAACTATAGATCCATGAGATTTTTTTTTCTGTAAGGATCAAAGATCATAATTCGAGCTGAATTCAGACCTTTACAGAAAATACAGTAAGCCTTATCAAACTCTCTCTCTCTCTCTCTATCTCATATATATATACGTGATTTATTACCTGATTTATTGTTTACAAATACTATTTCAGTTGAAATATACATTTAACTAGGAAGAGCCAAGCAATACCATTCCGTTGCTTGTTCTCGCGTCAATGAAAGTAGTAATAGTTTATTTTTTCCGTGAGTATATTGTATATGCTTGGTGAAATATATGTAATTATAAAATTGCTATCCACCATATATAGTAGGGGAAGGGTCATGATGTAAAATGAAATTTTAAAGAAGGTCATAGACAAAAAAAGATTTAGAACCATTAGTCTTAATCTATGGATTTTGAATGCAGATAAAATAAAAAATAGAATATTTTTTCATTTGAATATCATCATCATCATCATCATCATCATCATGATCAACCATTATCAATCCACTGCAGGATGAAGATCTCTACAAGTTCAATCCATCTTTTTTCTATATTTAGCTTCTCTTTTCCACATCACCCCTGCACACTTTCTTATTTCATCCATCCATCTCACAAGTGGTCTCTTTCTGGGTCTTTTACAATCTCTTGAAATCCAGTTTAAAATTTCAATTGTCCATCTATTATCATCTCTTCTAGCAATATGTCCAGCCCAACTCCACTTCAATCTTTTAATTTTTTCAATGAGGTCAGTAACACCTGTTTGTTCTCTTACACATACATGATCTCTTCTTGTTACTCCCAACATGCATCTCTCCATACTTCTTTGAGTGGTATATTTGATATATAGATAGTCTTTAATACTAAGTGGCACTGCACACTTTTTAGCTGAATAATTTAAACATAGTTTGTGTATATAAATACACATATATTTAGTCAGATTGTTCTTTGAATTATCAGGTTAAATAATTAATGAAAAGTACATATACGTAAACTAAATCATTTTAATGCATATTCCTGGATCTTTTGTTTTTAGTCTGCCAGTTTAATATAATTATTAATTTCAGTATTTTAACTTTTTACTTATTTATATTTATATAAAAAGTAGATTATAATGTATATTATAATTATTTATAAAACAAAAAATGGAATTACAGTTTTGTTAAGAAAGCGTCTTTTATTATTTATTTGTTAAACCCCCAGGTATTATTTATATAAAAAAATTCACAAAGCGAATTTTTGAAATATATATTTTATATACTTGTTTATTTCTTCCCTAAATCAAAATAGAAAGCTTAAGTTTATTTGATATGACAGATTGGCAAGAAGATAGAAGAATAAAAAAACAAATAAATCAAAAATCACAAGAGAAAGAAGATGGTGACTGCAGAATTCACTTGTGTAGTAATACAAGTAAAAACAAATTGCTATTAGTAAAACAAAAGGATCAGCAAATGCTTTTTGTGATCAACTTTATGAGTTTACTTTTGAAAAATTTAGAAAAATTAAACATTAAAAGAAATGCTTTTAAAAAAAAATCTGTCACTTTTAAATAGAAGTGAATTTCCTTAGAGGAAGTTATAAATGATGAGAAAGAAAATGATATATTATTGTATATTAGAAATAAACGCTCTACTAAACCAGTATATATATATATTAATTTTAAAGGCTTTTATTGTATCTTAAAGAGACTACAACGCAAAATTAAGAAAACGTTAATTACTAACATTTCCAACAAAAAACACAGACTATATATATATCGATCAAAATAATAACAATAATCGATTGGTTTATCTTCGTGATATTGTATAATCGTTTGAATATTAGAAGTGGTCAGTTGAGCTGCGATCTATGGAATTTTAGCTTTCGAACCTGTCACTCTACCATCCAGAGAAGTAATCGAATTGACGAAGGAAAGTGAATATTAAAGATATTAAATCTGAAAAAAAAAAAAGAAAATAATTATTGTAATAGCTATCTTAAGTAATTCTTATCTGAAGATAAATAATCTTATTTTAATATACCTATGTTTGCATTTTGTGATAATTCGATTTTACGTGTTTAACGCTATTATAAAAAAAAAATCCGTTACTGTAAAAAATTGAAAAAGTCTAATTAAAAAAAAAATTACATTGATGTTTAAAAATATTTTTTAAATTAAATCATTGATAAATAAAAAAATGCTAGTAATAAAATTACGATTAAATAACTCCATTATGAATGATATGTTAAAAATAAGATGCAAGAAATAAACAAATATAAAATTATAAAAATTTTAGCAGCAAAAAATTACTTTAAAAGATTATGTAATATATAGGGTATATGAGCACAGACTTTCACATGACCCACCACTCTCCACACTATATACTGATACACTCAAACACATATATGTTGAAAAGATAAATAATCACCAATATACGTATTTTATGCTAAACCAGCAATCATCAGTTGGTCCAGATTACCATCTCTAAACATATATGCCATAAGTGTTCAGATATATATTAAGATAGCCAAACCTCATACTTTAATGGACAGGCTTCAATCCACTCCACACTCCAACTCTTCAACCATTCATCCAATTGAAAATCTGATGATGGAATGTTCAAAGGCCACCCTGAGGCCGAGATTCTTGTCACACCCATGTTGACCTTAAGTCTATCTGACCCCTCATGTACAGGACATAATCCATTTATTACACATAGAAGGGATGGGCAGACATCCCTACTTATGTAATAACTGAAACATACAGGCGTATATATACCTGTGTCTATATATGTAATATATAGGGTATATGAGCACAGACTTTCACATGACCCACCACTCTCCACACTATCTCATAACACTGATACACTTGAACATTGTACATGAGGGGTCAGATTGACTTTAGGTCAACATGGGTGTGACAACATGAGGGATAAGATTGACATTATGTCAACATGGGTGTGACAAGAATATCAGCCACAGGTGGCCTTTGATCATTCCATCATCAGATTTTCAATTGGATGGATGGTTGAAGAGTTGGAGTGTGGAGTGGATTGTAGCCTGTCCATTAAAGTATGAGGTTTGGCTATCTTAATATATATCTGAACACTTATGGCATATATGTGTAGAGATGGTAATCTGGACCAACTTATGATTGCTGGTTCAGCATGAAATAGGTATATTGGTGATTATTTATTTTTTCAACATATATGTATTCGAGTGTATCGGTGTTATGAGATAGTGTGGAGAGTGGTGGGTCATGTGAAAGCCTATGCTCATATACCCTATATATTACATATATAGACACAGGTATATATAAGCTTGTATGTTTCAGCTACTTAAAAGATTATGTAGGTCTGATTTTTAAAAAGCTATTAGCAAGGTGGAATAATTGGCTAAAAATATTAGTCTTCCAAATTAACTGCACTAAGATTGTCCTTCATCTTTTACTAATAAGAAGCCAAAGATATCTGAAAAATATCTAATAAAATGTGCATTATATATAAAAGAAATTGTTTTGAAATGGATATAAAATAAATACTGAGACTAAGGTTAGATGATAAAGAAGAAATATCAATGCCAACAGGTTATATTTGATATTTTTATAGATAAAAGATTGTGACCAAAAACAAACTCCATAACTCCATGGTATGATCTACATTGTTCTATATTTGAACAATCACCAAGTAATGTTCAACATAGATTCAAAATTTGATCATCAATTAATTAAAGTAAATTTTCTCCAGTTCTAATTAGATGGATGATAAAACACAATAAGTTGGTCACCAATAAAACAATTTTATACTAGTATTAGGAAGTGCTAGGAAAGCAAAACAAAAAGAGAAAAGAAATCAATTAGTTTCATACATATTTGTTGTAAATATATACTTTTCACTTCATTCATCACCTGTGTTCTAAAATTTTGTTTAATATATAACAATGAAGTTATCATTATTTTAAACCATTAGTGACCTAATGCAGGGTACCATTTTTTTAATTGATTAAGTACAAATACTATCTTTATTGTTTCAACAACACTTCAAATTTTTTTTCTGCCCATCTATTTCAACACTGCATTTTTGTGCTTTTTAAAAAATTACATGGAATTATGTTTAGTTAATAAAATAAATTAATAAAATATAAAAGGTTAAAAATAAACATAAAGGCAATAAATAGTAGATTGTCTACTCAAAGGTAGACTGGTATTAACAGAGCAACAGACTTCTATGATCAAGAAAAGACACTTGACCATCTATGACCAAGTAAAAGTATATAACTATTAATACTATGAATATATAAAATCAGTTGATTACAACAAAATGAAAAGACTCATCATAATTGATAGCTTGAGATTTTTGGCTACTTTTTTTTCTTCTAGAATTTAATTTAAGAGCTACTTTAAAATTTTTAATAAGACTTATGTGATCAAGATGAAGTTAAATAAATACAGTGTTGGTGTCCAAGTAGTTAGTACAGCCACCTTACAAGCACTTGTCCTGGGGTTTGCTTCCCGGCCAATGCTTTACCACTTAAAAAAATACACCTTAACTTTGGAAGTTTTTGCAAGATTTTCTAAACAAAATCTTATATTGTAGTCTTAAAAATTACATAGGCAAAAGATACTTGATGCATTTTTAAAATTTATATAAGTAGATAAATAGTAATGACACAATAAAACAGTCTAATTACTTAAAATCTTGATATTATCTAATCTATATAACAAGAGATTTATAACAAATCTCCATCAGATATTATCTCATAGTCTAAAACAAGTATTTTAAAAGAATACCAAGAATAAGTAAGCCATTGGATCTTAATCTCATCAATGCTTTCAAAATTCATTAACTTCTAACATATCAAATAAATCTTAGATTTACTTAAATTTTTTTTATTTGTTCTTTTGATTATAAAAGTTATCATAAAAGTCTACTAAGTATTTATAAGTGATTTTGAAAAACTGGCAGCTATATGTAATATAAAAAATATTCATAACTTTCAGAATCTATTAAAGTTCCATTGTTTCAAGAGAATAAAAATATTTGATAAAGCAAAATACAGAAACTGGTTTAGGAATGTGTATAATATAGCCCTATATTCACTGCTTATTCAAGATCACAAAAGATGGTGCTGAAATGTTAAGAGAAATGATTTTGGAAGCACATGTTTGGAGTAACAAAAAATCATACAAAATGTTCTAGTGAAAGAAGTCTTCAGTTAGCTTAAAACTGATATCACTATACTATATATATATATAAATTGAATTTTTTTACAATTGATATAAATATTAATTATTTTAATGGGTTTCTCTGAGTATTTTGAACCATCAAATAACAATGAAAAATATACTTAAAAAACTCATATTGTTAACTAAAATTATGTCACCTTGTATAATATAGTCTGATCCACTTTAAAATCAAAAGTTAAGACATATTTAGTTTATAATATAGTTTTATGCAAAGAAGATAGATCAACCAGTAATACTTTAATATGGATCAGACAAATACAATTACTAGAACTGTTCTAGAAAAAGATTTTCAGTTAGCTTAAGATTATTATTATTTTATTACATACACTCATTTGTATATTATTTGAATATTTTCACTATTGATATAAATATGACTTATTTTAATGGAATTCTCTGAATACTTTTCAAAAACCATAATATAGCAGTACAAATATTAGTCCAAAAACTGTCATCGCTAACTAAAATTACGTCATCTTATAAAATAATATCTGACACACTTTTAAATCAAAGGTTATGACACATTTAGTTTATATCTTAGTTTTATATAAAAATGTTAGATTAACAATAATACTTTATATTGGATGAGCTGAATATAATTACTAGATGATGGGATTTTAATTAGCAAACCAAATTTTTATTGACCTTTTAACTGATTTCATCAGAGATGATATTCTTCTAAAAATACATAGAGAAATAGAAGAGGTTGGTTTGAGAGCAAATTTTATTACATGCAGGCTTAAATAATATTAAAAAAAATTAAAGAATTCTGCCCGTGGCATTATTTTCAGTTTTGAATCTCAAGTTTTTTCTTATGAAGACAAAATTTGGAAAAGAATCTGCTGTATGAATTTAATATCATGCCTATCTAATGTCTAATACAATTACTTATACTCACAGTTTATAGCACTGGAGCAAAGTTAAAAAGAAGTGATTTTGAAAGTACATGTAAAAAGAGTTAAGATAAGAAAGTTAGGTGTTTTGATAGATTCAAATAAGGTTATGAAAATATGATTATAATATGCAAATTTAACAGGGAAGATTAGATTCTCTCTGATAACTTCTATCTTTTGGAATCAGAAAGCTAACAAATAAAGCAACATATTTAATGATAACGTGATGTGAAGTAGAGCAAAAGTAGAGTGAAATTATTTGATTATACAAGCATTCATCAAACTATTGCTTATATTATTAATCATATTTCCAATGAGACATCATACAAAGTTTGATTGTATTTAATCATTGTTAGAAGATTCAGTGTTTTCTTAAAACTATATCTTCATTAAATTAATTAGCAATAAAGAGATTATTTTCAAAATGTTATCTCCAAGAAGATTAAAGTTTTTTTTAAATTAATTGTTTCAATTAGATTTTAATTTTCATCTTCATATATTAAATTGACATAATCAATCAATATTGCTAAGATGAAATTGCACTACTGTTAATTAATCTAATTTTTTAATTCTCATAATCGAGAGTTACAAAAGGTAAAAGTTGATATTCAAGATGATTATAATGCACTAAGCATGCTTTAGCAGACCACTTCCAGAATCATAGTGCTGTATTAATTTAGCAATTGAAACTTATTGCTATATATGGACATAATTTATTATGCAAATGAAGCTTAATATATAAATGCAGCATTTACAAAGGATCCAAATACAATCACCAGAAAGGCTTTATGCATTTTATTGTAAAAAAAATAGAATATTTAAATGCCACATTTGCATATTAAGCCTTATTTACATAATAAATTATATCCATATATAGGCATAATTTTTAAATGCTAAATTACTACAGCACTATGATTCTGGCAGTGGTCTGCTGGAAACATACCTAGTGTAATATAAAAGTTTTGACTTTCAAGTTTTACTTTTGTAACATCCTTTCATCTATTGTAAATTTTCTAATAACATGTCAGAGGATGGAGACTTTGAGGAAAACAATGCTATCATTGTTTAGTAAAATATTAACATAAATCACCATAAGAAAGGTAGCATTATGCTGAAAAACAGTTTTCAAAATGTTTTGAAGGTTTTTGGATAGTTCATTAAAATAAAAATAAAAATATAGTTAATATCATTATAAAAAAAAGTTATATATACCAATCAATATATAACCATTTTTTGATTGACATTAAAAAGATATTTGATAGCATTAGGATAAACAATATTTAGATTATATTAAAAAGTTAGAGTTATAAGCCATATCATTAATAGCTTCTCCCTATTAAAGTGTCAAGAGTTTTGAAGTAGGAGGTAATTTCAATACATGGATTTCATTGTGGTTAATATATGTCAATGTCATCAAAAAATATGCACTTAATTTGCCACAGAAAAACAGCATTGACAAAACTGTATGAAATGATTAGAAATAATCATTAGTATATATATACATAAAGTGGTTGCTATAGAAATAATCATTAGTATATATATACATAAAGTGGTTGCTATGAAAATTATGAGTGCAGCAAATTTAACACTTGTAAACAATTATAGTTATTATGTATATAATACTAAACAAATATTAAAATATATGTAAGAGATTGTAATCTGGGGCAACTTCTAGTTCATTATGGAATAGACATCTTGGGAATCATTTATCTTTTTCTCATCTTTGAATGCTATGTTTCAAAAATATGTGATAGAATAAAAATGTAAAATATATTAAAAAAAATCATATAAATGAAGTTGAATTTAAATAAATTTAAAAAAAGAATATCTGAAATTAAATTATAACATGTGTTATGTATATCTCGCTCACTTTGAAAAAGTGATGTGAATGTCTTAAAAATGCATCTATAGAGGGAGAGGTTGGTCTGAATTCTGGATTGATGAATGGTTGTGATAAAATTGAGTTAAATAAAATACATACTGGTATGTACAAAAAATATTAAATATATATATAAAAGGAAGTCGCCTTGACTATAGATTGAGATTGTTATTGATATTGGGATTGTCTAAGTGTTGATTGATTTTAATGATAAAGCATTATGTATTCTTCTGCAGATAAAAATCAAATAATTTTACTTACATTAAAGGTTCTATTTTCTAGTTTAATTTTAAAAGATTTGCTTTCCCGAAAAACGATTTAATTAAGCAAATACACATATTCCCTCTATTATATATATATTAATACATTTTATTAATTAATATATATTCTTTAAACTTTACTTCTTTCAATATTATGTCTTGTAAGATGTGAATAAATATTTTGTAAAAATTAAATTAAATAATTTGTCTATATATGACAACATTTTATATTTTTGTGAACTTTAGCATTTTTTCACATTACTAATATACTAGCATATATTAATAAATACATAGTTCATAAATTATATTTGTTTGGAAGCATTTACTTAGCAAAAAATTAAGATATTAAAAAATAATAGTAATATATTGTAATAAGTGCTTCATTAATATATTCAGAGACAAAAATTGTCATTAAAAATGTTAAGGATATGTTGCCATAAAATATGAACTATTTGAATGTTACTAATTTTTCCCTTGTATTTTGGTAAGTTAAATAATTTTAAGATATAGTTAAAGCCTCCATTGAATAAAGTCTATCTGGGAAAAAAAATAGTGAAGAAGTTTAAATACATTTGAAACAGATATACATTTGCAATTACCTTCTCACTGCTTTTGGTAGTTTGGTGAGATAGAACATTGCAGTTTTTGAAGTTCAAAGCCTGTGGATTATTATATTTCTCTGCCTCTAGTAGTTAAACAGCCTATAAATTTTTGAGCAATAAATATTCTATAAATCACTAGATTATTTATTTTCCTTTCAAATATTTCTTTATTTCTATACATTTTATTGTGATATTTGATCAACATTTATGTCAATTATTGTGTTCATTCTTTTTCAGCTAATTTATGATAATATTTTATTGTTGGATCTATATCTGAAAGTTCTAAACATTCTCCATAACAAAACACATTATGCATATATATATATATAAAACTTTTTACAGCAGTGCTCTAAGAAGTATTTTATAGATTAAAATGGGAAACTAAAAGAGTAAAAATAAATGAAGATTATTTAAGTCATTTGGATTTTGCAGATGATATAGTTTTTTTTTTTTTTTGCAAACAATGCTTTAGGGCTTCAGAAAATGTTGCAGAGTTATCAGATGAAATTAAGAAAGTAGAACTAAAGGTAAATGTTAAAAAGACTAAAGTAATGTTCAATGAATTTTTTCAAGATATGAAAATAAAGATTGATTATGATGAGTTAGAAGAAGTTACCAACTACAAATATTTTGGTCAGATTATTAATACAGTTGGAAACATAATGGATGAAATTAATCATAGACTGAAACTTGGTTGGAGTACTTTTGGTAGAAACAACTTAATACTAAAAGAAAATATGCCTATGTGTTTGAAAAGGACGTTTTTTAATAAATGTGTTTTACCAGTTCTTACTTATGGATCTGAGATATGTATACTTAATAGAAGAGCAATACAGAGACTTCAGACCACTCAAAGAAGTATGGAGAGATGCAACAAGAAAAGATCAAAATCATAATATATGGGTAAGAGAGCAAACAAGTATTACTGACCTCATTGAAAAAATTAAAAGACAAGTGGAATTGGGCTGGAGATATTGCTAAAAGAGATGACAATAGATGGACAATTGAAATCTTAAGCTGGGTTCCAAGAGCTTATAAAATACCCAGAAAGAAACCATGTGTGATATGGGTGGATGAAATAAAAAAGTATGCAGGGTTGATGTGGAGAAGAGAGGCTAAAGATCGGAGATGGATTGAACTTCGAGAGACCTTCATTCTGAACTGTATTGATAATTTTTGACAATGATGATGATAATACAACAGTCTCATCGTGGTAACCCTCATTTATGGTTGAATTTAAATTCTGCCTAAATGGAATTTAGATTTTTTTCCGATTTCAAGAAAGTTTAATTTTTTTTAAAGTACCTATCATAATCAATTCAGTTAACTACGCAAAATTGGTTGTTAAATAGGTATTTAACTATTTTTAGATAAAAAGTAAAACAGAGTCATTAAAACTCTTATCATTCAGAAATTTACAGATTCAATCAGCAATGTTTTTTTTTTATTATTCTCATTTAACAGATTGTTGAAGTTTAAGTAAAATATTTACAGGCTATTTGAACTTGTGCATATGCGAATCTGTCTTTCGTTTAAACGCATTCCACACATACATCTACATATACACACACACATTATAAACATAAACACATAACCTTAATACCCAGTTGTAAGTATGCATTGACAAAATAAATGCATTATGGCAATCGTTATTAATCTTTCTACTACTCTTTATATTATTTGTGTATACTACTGGTAAAAACGATGGAAGAAAATGCATTTATGGCAGCGGTAATAATAGTAATAAAAATATCGATCAATTACCGAGGTTCAAAAAGTAAAGTGCACGAATTTACTTGTAATGCACTATTTAAAAAAAAAAAAAACTTTTTGACAATGAATGAAAAATGCTTTAATATTAAATTAATTCAGCAGATAAAAAGAAGTAAATAATAAATTTCTAAAGAAGACAGATTGAATACAACAGCAGATTTTTTATTTCTTTTAACCAGCTAGAAAATTTATATCGCTGCTTAGTAATCAGGTAGCAGATATAAAGTGAGGCTATTTAAAAAAAAAATTTTTTTTATACTGAAGCTTTACTTATGTTCTTATCTTTGAATTCTTTGATGGACAAAAAATTAAAATGATTCTAAATCTTTTCCTATTTTGATATAATGCCTTCAGTATTATAGAAAGATGGCATTTTCATAAAAGCAGCGGCAATGACTAAAGATCTCTACAGTCTATTATCTTCGCTGGCATCAAACAGGAAAGTGTTGCTGAGTTTTCAAAATAAAGTCTGCAGTTAGACCCTCAATCCATCATGGCCGACATTGAGATAAGTTGCTTTTATTCCCTATGTATTTTTTTTTAACTAAATCATTTCCTAGTTTACTGGCTAGTAAGACACGAAAATGACTGCTCCGAGCTTTATACTACTACTTTACCACACTATCACAGGCAATCAGAAGAGTTTAAAAAAAGCCAGTGTCATTTGAAAGGCCCTAAGCACTTGTTAAAAAAAAAGAAAGAAAAAAAATCACCCATCTAAAAGTTTTATAAAAACTTTTTGAAGAACTGGAAAAAAAATCTAAACATTTAAAAATATAATTAAAGTTTTGAAATCAAAGTTCTGGAACTGGGCATTTGTCTGCATTAATGTTTTTTTTTTAAAAAAAAAGGTCATTTAACACACATTTAACTATATACAACAAACAAATTTATATTATTCTATTATTAACTACGTATATATTAGATAGCCGAAAAGGTTTGATAATTTTAAGTCAATAGATTATTATATTGAAAAAATAATAATAAATGTAACTTTAGGAGTAATAAACAATTTTGACGACACAACTTCTATTAGTGTTTCAATATGTCATATAATATTCATATGCATATAAAATTATATGCATGAATAAAACATTTATTATCACATTTAATTAAGATATAATAGCACTAAATAAATTCACTTACTGTTTATTTTTACAATTTAAGGTCACTTTCATAGAATTACAGTTATGCATTTGAATAAAAAAATATCTGGTTAGCTTTAAACAACCGAGTAATTGAATCCTGCAGATATATCTGTTTCAAGATTTGAGAGCAGATGGTACTATTTGTAATAATAATTTTTAGCAATATATATTTGCTACAAAAAATATCTTTTACATTTTGAAATAAAAATTAAATAAACATCCTTTATTATTTTTTTATTAAAAAGATGAATTTAAATTTAAAGAGGCGAATTTTCAAATATATATATAAATCATATATGATTTTCAATTTTTATTAAATTGTCTAAAAAGAGTTTATTTTCTCATTTTGTAACACCTCTTTCTACATTAATGACATTTTATTAATCAATAAGGTTCTAATATCTTAGAAGCTCTTATAAAAATCTTTAAATAAATTAGAGGCTTTGGATAAACCTTTATTCGAATTTTATCCTTTATTCAGCTCCTTTTATTCAATACGAAAGTCAATAATGAGAGAATTTAGAATAATTACTGAAAACAAAAATACAAATTACAAAAATGAAAAGCAAATTTACTAAACTATTTCCCTTTAAAAACAAACAGAAATTACCTTGTAGATTTACAATATACAATGATATCTACTACCTAATACATTCTAAGTAAAACTGAATAAATGTTTTAATTTTGCTATGGACAGCCAAAAATTTGCTCCTTCGGAATATTATTTGCAAAATTAAGGACCAAACATCACAAAGTTAAAATAAACAAAATATTAAAAATGTCAAAAATATCAAAAAAGTATTTTATTCTAGAGAAAAGAAATGCATTAAAATGATAAGTGTATGTGTTCAGACCCTAACACAAAAAAATAATAAATTTACAGATTTGTTTAGATAAAAAAAAAAATTTATTATTGACGGAGTTGAAATAATTTAATTCTATCTTATATCAAAAGAAAAATCATTTCATTTAAAATTATATGTCCTGCAAAAAAAAAAACAACTAAAATTTCCATGAAAACCAGTACAAAAAAAAGCTTTTAGATAAACAAACTCTATTTTTGATTTTATATTTATATCTACACTTAATAAAATATCATTTAATATTATTTTCATTAACTTATTCTTAAGTATATCAGAATTATAAAAAGGTAAGATAATATTTTGTTACTCTAACATTGTTCATTCTTTACTATTGCGTCTATAAAAAAAGTCTTATGTTTCAGCCTTTAATAGGATATTGTTTACTAAATATGTTTTTTTTTTTTTTGTTTCAATGATCAAATATACAACCAACATTAGGTTCAGCTATAAATTCATCAGTAGTAGTAACTTCTATAATTTTATGGAAAATTTAAAAATTTCCATCTCAAATTCAGAAACCAAACCCATCTATCTTTACAACTAAGATCGGTTTGTGACATTTTGTTGATTGCTTGATCAAATAATAGATTTGCTTATGGTTACCTCTCTAATATAGAATAATAATTGTTAAATCGTGCTTTCACACTTCCAACATAAAGCTTTAACAACAAATTGAAGACTAAAATGGCTAAATGCTTTCAAGAAGATGTACTTCTCATATTCATAGCCCATTATGTTTCTTTCTTTGGAATCATTATATAAATAAATTTGATATGCAAATTATATGCAAATGAGTCACTAAGACCATCTTTTAGATATTGCAAAACATGCATCCTTATGATTAATGGAGAAAGAGTCTTCTGCTATAAAGTATGCTTCTTTTACCTTTTGCCTAATATCATGCCTCTCAGTACAAACCAATTTTGCAGATGTGGGTTCGAACACATGTCCTGACAATTTCTGATGTTGAGCAAAAATTGAAGTGCATTCTGGATTCATATGTGCCTTATTGCAGTTATACTTGTGTTGTGATATCCTAGGAGCTATAGTGGCTCTCGTTTCACCATAGTATGATGCTTTGCATCCATTATGAGAGCATGCCACTGCTATAGTGTCCTTAGTGTTGTTAATAAGCCTATTAGTTGATATAGGTGTGTGAAAACTCAAACAAAATTCCTTAGAAAAAGCCTTATAAAATGTTTTATGTAAAGAGTGCATGTAGGGCAACAATATCCAAGGCCTGTTGTCTTCATCTCTGTGTTTTCCAATATTATTTACAAAATGTCTAATTTTGCTATATACTATATTGCACCTGTATCCTGATTTGATTAAGTTGTTAGTATAATTAATTAAGTTAGACCTTCTCTCTGTCTTAAACTTGCACAAATAATAATTTCTGAAAAGAAATAATGTCAATCCAGCTACTAGGATACCACAACACAAGTATAGATACAATAAGGCACATACGAATCCAGAATGCACTTCCATTTTTGCTCAACATCAGAAATTGTCAGGACACATGTTCGAATCCACATCTGCAAAATTGGTTTGTACTGAGAGGCATGATATTAGGTGAAAGGTAAAAGAAGCATACTTTATAGCAGATGACTCTTTCTCCATTAATCGTAAGGATGCATGTTTTGCAATATCTAAAAGATGGTCTTAGTGACTCATTTGCACATAATTTGCATATCATATTTATTTATATGATTCCAAAGAAAGGATCATAACTGGCTATGAATAGGAGAAGTACATCGTCTTGAAAGTGCTTAGCCATTTAATTTAGTTTTCAATTTGTTGTTATAGCTTTACATTGGAAGTGTGAAAGCACGATTTAATATTATTATATTGAAGACAAACGTAAAGTATAAATATACAGGATATTACTTAATAATAATTGTTATAAACAAACAATGACAATAACAACAATAAAAAATAGCTATTTCCAAATTTACAATTTTAAAAAAACATCCATTTTTTACAAAGAATATGTAAAAAATTAAACACACAAGAAAATATCTGCATCTTTGTTCATATAAAGATCAAGCACAATTATTTGTTATAGTTAATACATTGATAAATAGAATTAATATGTTTTCTGATGACAGCTACACTCACAAGGAATTTTTATTATGAAGATTCTTTTTAGCACTTATTATCTTAATAAAACATGTTATTGTAGAAAAAAAATATTTTGATAATTTTTAAATTAAGATGGTTTAACCTAAAAAAAGTTAATAATAAAAACAATATCATTATAGTTTATATTATTTGTATTTGAAAATGGAAAACTATTTTCACAACCCAATAACAGAATTGCTATTTTATGACTTTTATAAAATTGCAAAATACATTCTTGCAATTAATATTCTTGTCCATATAGAAAATCATATAACATTAAAAACTAGTAAAATAATAAAAATTATAGAACAATTTTTTCATGATTACACCATGATTTCCATAAATCTTATGAAAACTTTCTAAAGTATTAAAGATAGTTCATTTTTGATATAAATTATGGAATTGAGTTTTGTTACTTATATATGCAATATACATTAACAAACCATGATATATGAATACTCTTATAAAATTGTCTATGAACAGAGATTGTTAAAATGTGTATAAAAAATTTTAAAGGCCTGATAATTATGCAAATCTGACTACATTTGTTTTAGAAGAAAACTCATTTAGCATTTAAAATGTAATTTTTTAAATTTTATGTCAATATCTTTTCAAAAGTACAACCATATTTTTTATTGTTTTTGTTTCTTATTACTGTTTACAATTTCAATATTTTAGATTCATAATTAATTCCTATCTTGTATGAGTGTGATATAGCAATAGTTTTTCAGTTATCAATGTGAGTGCAAAGATTTTTCAGGAAATTCATCCAATAATGAGAAAGGATGGTTTATAGTTTTGTGTTAGTGGATGATTGTAATGTTATACAGATATGATGAGATGCATTAACTAAATTTTAAAAAAACCTGAAAATATTACTACTTTATTGCTTGAGGAGTATTCCTTTTATTTTTTAATCTAGGTTGTTGTTTTGATAATCTCACTTTTTTAAAAAATAATAATAATATAATGTGCATTAAATTTTTTAAATGTTTTAAAACTTTTTGGTAAATTTTCATAGTATATATGTGTATAGAGATAAATATCAAAATAAAGTTATTGCAAGTGTATGTAAGTAAAGAAAAAGCAAGATAAAATATCGTCTTGGGTCAAGTCTGCTAAAAAGTCAAAACTATCAGATAAATGAATATAAAGCATTTGTTGATGTGCCAAAAACTAAATTATTTAAAAATTTAAAGTCTTAGTAATAACAAAATTTTATTATAATTATCTAATAAAGGGTATATATTAAACCTGTGTTTCAGTTATAATTATCTAAATAATTTAAATTTGTCTTTTATGTATAATTATTATTTTCATTATTTAATGATTGTGAGAAATAGATGATGCTATTGATTACTAGAATTAGCAGTAGGTGACACTATTGTATAGAAAAATTTTCTACTTTTTTAGAAGCTTATGTTAGTATAGAAAAGGTGTTTATGTGATGTTTTATAGAATTAATATTGGAATTCTTATGAAGTGATATATATATATTTAAATCTTCACCATACATTCTACTTTTACTGTGGTGATCTATTGCCTAGTGAAATTCTTGTGCTTAATAAATTAGTAAGGCAACCAAAATAAATTAAAGCTGGAAATTACTCTTAAAGGTATATATAAATAAAATGTTCCCAAAAATCTTCACATGAGAATTAAAAATTGTATGAATAAAAATCTAAGCTCTTGTGCTATATATTTTTTTGATTAATTATATATTTTTATAGATGTTTTTTAATAAAATGATCTGTTTATATATATATGCTTTTATACTTCTATGATTAATTTTTTAGAACAGATCATTTAACAAACTTCATAAATAGCACTTTTATATATATAGCTTTTATACTTCTATGATTAATTTTTTAGAACTAATTTATATTAGGTGCTTTCATTATCTCACTTGAGTTTATAGCTAGTTACACGTTTAGAAATATTACACTATTAATTTTATTTTTGTTTTTATCATCTACAAATTTCCACTTAACAACCGTTTTCCAAGATTATAATTAGTTTCAGCTCATCAAATGATAATATATCCAGTTTATATTTATTGTGGATTTGAGATATATTTTTTAATGTTTTGAATAGAACATAATTTATTTGTTATATAATTTATATTAAATTTTCTAATGAGAATTAAATTTATTCAGCTTTTACTATGATTATGAAGGATTGATTTTATTATTTTTATACTGTAAGTGAAACTTAATTTTGATATAAAAATATCCAAAGACAATGATTGAATTTATTGAAAAAAAAAAAATTTTTTTTTAGTATTACTTATTTCTTAGCAAGATAGCAATGTAAAGATCTTTAATTTTACTTAATGATCAATATTGCAAGTAAAATTTTGAATAGAATTATAAATACATTTTGATAGTATTTTTTTTTTCTCATGTGTCATAGCACCATCCGGGAAGCGAACCCGCTAACCCGGGACAATTGCTTGTAAAGCGGCTGTCAATGACCCTCGACTACTAATGCTTGAAATTTTGATCATTTTTATTAGCTATATTTTAATCTTTGTTATCAGTTTCCTTTTAAACAACTTATAATGGACAAGATAGTGTTGTTCATCCGGGATTAACAGACATTTAGTAAATAAAGTATTTTTGTACTTAAATGTACAAACTGACCCCAATTAATAAAATTTGAAAATGTGCAAAAAATGAACTTAAATAAAATTGATTTTCTAGATAACAAATTATATGCACTGTTAATAAACCAGAAGAAACTGTTAAATAAGTTTAACATCTATTTATAAGAGGGGAAGGGGCCACCTTATAATTTTCTAGCTCAAATTATCCTTTATTTTTATGATTTCTTTATTAATATATAATTATATTAAATAAAAGATTACCCCCAGAACTCTACTAAAACCTAAGCAGAAGCACGTTTCAATTAGTAATGTAAAAAATACTGACAAACAAAGTAAATAAACAAGAATTGTAATATTTATTAAATCTTGTTGTAAAAACATTATATCCCAACGCTTTAAAAATGATTACAAACAAGTCAGATTTGTAGATAATATGCACATATTGTTGATATCAAAATTATAAATTAAGATGTAAAAATATTTATTATATAGAATTACATTAAATTAATATTAATATTATTTTAGCAGTTTTTATCTTTAAAACTCTGCCATTTTTTTTTATATCAGAACTAATTTTTAGACTTACTAACATAAATTATTGGAAGATTTTTTTTGTATACTTAAATTAATGAAAAATACTCCCTGATTTTTTTAGTGCTAAAGCATATAGTTTTTAACCAGAAAAAATTATGCACATAAGTTGAAAAATTTGAGGAAACGAATATCAGCAGTTTTAAATGGCCTTAAAATAATAACATTGTTAAATGCAAAATTTAAACAATAATTCCAGGATTATATCAGTATCATAAGAATTTCTGATAAGCTTATTCATATGCATTTAAGATAAGTTCTTTTTATCTTTTTTTAGTGTCATCTACTGCTAGCCTGCACAGTCAATAAATGCCAGATGATATAGAGCTCGATTTTTAGGCTGGTTTCTGGCTTTGGATTTATTAGGGCATTACTTCCTGGTTAGAATTTGGTTTCACTGATAAAGACAAGAGTCAAAAAAACAGTTTGGGAATGAAAAAATAAAGCTCTCTATTATCTAACATCTTTTCATTTCTCAAACTTAAGTGTGACATAAAAAGTATAGTGATTATTTTGCATATCTTCCAAATTTGTTTGGTATTAGGCTGTTTGCTTCACAATTGGTATAATAATTCTGTTGTTTAAATTGCTCTTCTATGGCTATCTTTAGTAATATTAATGTAGTTTTTTTTTAAAAAAATACTAAAATTGTGAACTAGCTGATATTAATTTATTAATTGAAAAAAGGCTGAAGAGGTCACTATTTTTTAAACATTTTGATAAAGATCAAAATCTATTTTCATATATTTTTCTGCCTTCACTTTTTGATGGGTTTCATTCTTTGTAATATGGTTTTCACAGCATTTGGAAGATTATTTCAAGAATATTTTTTGAATAACAAAAAATATGAAATTTGTATATTTTATTAAATATTCCTTATTATTTTAAACAATATTTATATAATAATCATTTAAAACCAAAAAAAAATACATATCACTTTGTGTTTATTTGTATGTGTTAACAAAAAAAGTTATGGACATTAAGATGACTGTGTAATATCATTACTCATAATTAGAACACTTTCTAAGAATTTTTTTGACATATTTATAAATTATAAAGCAACTTAAATATTTTAAAGAAATTTTTTTATAGATTTTATTCACATTTTAAAAGTAAATTTCTATCAAAGATTTTATTGATTTTCTGGAATCATTCACTGAAACTGTTTTTTACCTACCATTGAAATCACATCCAAATTTATTAAGTTTTAGAATAGAATAAAGATTTTATATTGAAATGAAAGATTTAACATCGATAAAACTGTCACCAGGGATAAAAATAAAAAAAAGTCAACCTGTTAAGAAATCTGAACTGATTTCTGACTTTTATATTCATTAGGTATTACTTCTACATTTGATTTTTAGTTCTCACTGATAAAGGCAAAAGTCAGAAACCAGTCTGGGAATGAAATATTGTACCACTATATGATTTGTCATCCATTACTATTTCAAACTTATTGTAGATGGTTCTTGAATATGGAAGAAAATCCTAATGATTATTTGGAAAATATGTCAAATTTTATTGATATTATAGATTTTTTTTTTTTAATTTTTAGAAGTTACTATAAAAAAGTTAACAAATAGTTGCAATTTATTTATGATCATTAAATATACTGAATGTGTGTTAATAAAAAGAAACAATGAAAACAGAAATAAAAGAAAAAACAAATAGTGTAAAATTTAATAATAGACAGATAAATTTTGTCTTTATAACAAGCAGATAAAATAAAATTTCTAATAAAAATGTTTTCAAAAAACTTAGCAAATTTTTTTATAAAAGATTATGTTAATATAGTGATATTTTTTAATAAATGAATTTATTAAAAAAAAATCTATATGATGTAGATTGTTTGAACTATTAGATGAAACAGAATAGAGTATAGAATTTTAATACTTTTGCACATCATAGGATTTAATTGTTCTTCATAACGAGATATTTTAAAAACTTTCAACTTTTTATTTTAGTATCAAACTAATATTAATATGAGAATTCAATAAAGTGAACTTTATTTTATAGTAATATATGTTTGCAAATAAACATTTTCTAAACATTAAATATTTAAAATTTACAAATATTAAAAAAATGAGATTATAATGATCATAAAAGATGTCTTTATGATTGAATGCAGGCCAGATTAGACTAACTTGAGAAAATAATCAAAATTTTCTTTAGTTGCAATTTATTTTAAAAATGCAAACAAAACTAATATTTTTTGATAAATCTATCAAATTCTGCTTTAAAATGTTAAAATTGTTCCCAATTTTAAAGTATCTGAAAATATTTTAAGATACTGATTGTATTCATATATTGGCTATAACTTTCATAAAGTGGCTGTTCATATTGAGTGATTGTTTTGTTGATATTATGCTAGAAGTAACTTCTATCTTAAAAAATAATATATATATATACACCTGGGTTTTGTTTTATGCGATAGATAGGTTCCTCAGAAAACACACACAAACGAAATCGTGCAAAAATAGACGTAACTTACATTGAAAAAGAGGGGATGCGGTCTGTGATTTTTCAAAATTTGCATAAAAGCAAAGCACCAACATAAAATTACTTTAAAATTCGCACAAAAAAAATAAGGAAATAAAATATGACTAATAAAAAATTTCAAATTTGAAAAAAATTGATACAAGATAAACTTTTTTTAACTATAATATTTAATTTTATTCAAAATAATATATTTTTATGCATAATTTACAGTACAGTAATTTACATTTTTTATACACATTTTAATTATTATCACTATTTGCCAAAACACATGCTCATTTGCAAACTGGTAAAAAAATCAGATTCTCACAAGAGGAAATACAACTAGTGCCAAGTTCACTCTCATGTTTTCTGTTGACAACGTAATTAGTAATTAATCTTTGAGATGATGATTTTATTAATTGTTTATGAACTTAGACTTATGATAATAAAAAGACATTTATTCACCACTGCTGGGAAAAATGTAATTAAAACTAACAACTAAAAATTAAATTCTTATTTTTGTCTTTAATTTTCAATTCCGTTTAAAAATCAAATTTCGTTTTACATCACATTAATTTCAAGTCGCCGTAAGTAATTTTTAAATTGTTAATTACAATTAAAAATCAGATTTTAATTGTCAAATTAAATTGTTCCCACTGCTATTACTCACCTTTTAAAAATAAACTTGCGGACACTAAATGATTAATAATTGATTGCGTTCTTTTTTAAAAAGCAAAAACAGAATGTGATTTAAAATGCAAAATTAACATGCACAATGTTTGAACAAATTTACATTATAATCTTGTAAATTTTAATGTGTGTATACATAAAATGTGGAAATCATGATTTTAATTTCATTATTACATAAAATTTTACTATTATAAAGCACTGAAAATATTGAAATTACTAAGATGAAAGTCAAATTCCAATAATGTGCTATTACTTTCAATATAACATAAGTGCACAAAATTTATTATTTAAAGTAATAGTGCATTATCGGAGTTTGACTTCTGGGGAAACATGAATCGCGTAACTTCAAAATCGTGTTAAATAAGTCCACATAAAAAGAGACCCAGGTGTATATATATATAAAGCAGTGTAATAATATATACTTCTGATTTTTAATAATTATTACACAAACATTGTGTTTAAGAATCATGAATATTAATCTCTTCACACTTTAATAGTTTCCACTGTTTTCTCTTGCTTTATGGTTTAACATTAATTTTAGTATTGAACCATTATTATATATCAGAATATAATAAATTTGATTTCATTAAATAAATATTTTTGTTTTGAAAAAAAATAAATTATGAAAAATCACATTTGAATTTTGAAAATATTGAAAAAAATTATTGTAATCAAAATAAAGTAACATTTCATCTCTCAGTTGCTGTGAGAAAAGCTTGATTTCATAAAATGAATGATATCTTTTTTATTTGACATTTGTACTTCAAATGTAAATAAATGATATCAATATCTGATAAATCTATCAAATTACACATTAACCATTTGATGTTCCTGATATTTTATCATTTTTCTTTGTTCTCACATTCAACATAAAATTTAAGACTAATCCATTATTATTTATTAGAAAATAGTAAATTTGACTTCATTTGATAGATATTTTTGTTTACTCCTGAAATAAATTTTAAATGTTCACATTTTTTTTTATAAATATTTAAAAAAATGAGATCATAATCAAAACAAAAAGATTAAATGTCATCATATCTAAAAAGATTATTTTCATTTTTCAAAATCAAGAAAATCTTTATTATTTATGATTTTTTTAAAAAAAAATGAACAAATATTTATTTATTTCTTTTATGTCTAATAAAATATGCTTTAAAAGTTTAAAAAATTTCAATATTTATTGCAAAATTATGATATTTTCATACTAATTATTATAAATAGGTTAATTACATAGAAAACTAAGCTTCTAAATAGCTTTAGGCCATATTTGCATTGTCTACTAATATAACATTCTCTTTTTGAAAATAAAGTATTTCAATTCAAAATAAGCTATTAATAAATTATATTTTTGATATCTAATAATTATTGTGAAAATTAATATATAAAAATATCTAGAATTGTAATAAATTTGCAAATAAACATGTTTTTAGTTATTCAAACATTTTCCTTAAACAATGTCATAAAAATTGTGATATCAAAAACCTGTCATAATACAATAGATATACTTGTCAAAGAGGAGAGGAGGTAAATTGTATTGTCTTGAGGAATTTTTGATTTTCTTGCCATCTGTGGAATTTTTTTGGAACCAAAATTTTATTTAATGTATATAGGAAAATATGCATATTACAGTATAAAGTTTGTGGAAATTTTTGCTGGAGGGGGGGGGTGAATTAATGAAAAAGCAAAGTAATTTACATAAAAACTGAAGAAAGTTAAAAGTTGAAAATTGTTTAATAATTTTTACAATGGTGCAATATATTCTACAAGTCTGTGAAGATAATTTATCTGCTTTGCTATAATTAATATTATTAACATTATGCAGAAAAATATGTAATAATATATATTCTTGACATTTAATACTTATTGCTTAATCATTGAGCAAAAATAGTCATGAATGTTAACAAATTTTGCAAAAATAAACAAACTTTACTCATTCAAAATATTTTCTCGAAGTAATATTGTAAAGTTTGAGATTTCCAAGGTACACTGAATAGCCATCAATGTAGAATTTAAAAGTATTCCAACTTTTTTTTTTAAATTAAAGTATTAAAATAAATTATACATGAATTTTAATGATTAAAAAAATTAGTGAAATCTGTTAATATATGGCCATACACACAAATTAAATTTTTTAATTTCTTTATAAAATGCTTCAGATCACAAATGTAAAAAGGTTAATAAACTTCTTAAAAAATAATGTTTTTAGATAATCTAAAAACATTCTCAAATTATTTCTCAAATAGTGTGTGCAGAGATTAAAAAGTAAGATATCAATCAAAGAAATGGCTGTGCTGAAAGCATTTTTTGTTGCTGGTATTTGAATTTACAGAGGTTTTTTTGATTTTTGTTTCATTAAAATAATAAATGTATTAAGCAAGATGAAATTATGAATTTAAAAAAAAAAAAAAATTTAAAATAATGATAACGGTAGTTTGTTTTAGATTTTTCTGAGTGAATGACTCTAGACTGATATTCTGTATGATTTGAATAATTAAAAAAGTCATCTGCAAAAGAAAAGTATATATAAATATTTACATTTATGAATAAAATAGAACAATTCATGAAAATACTACAATTTTTCTAATATTCCAATAACGGAGAATTAATTGTAATACCATTGCCCAAAACTACTAGTTAAAGATTTACATTAATTACAGATTTATTAGTTAATTCTCTACAACATTTTTTTTGTTTGACACAAAAGTAAAAACAGTGTTTGATTAAGTGGAATATGAAAAGAAGAGACAAATTAATTTTAGAAATTTTTCCAATTTAACATCAAGAGAAGTATTAGCAATATCTTCGGATTTTGAGATTCTAACATTATTTATAATTAATATATTTATACCCTTCATGGTTTGACGTAGGTGGTAGAGCAACTGACTTGGGGTCAGTCGGTCCTCTGATCGATTCTGGTGCTTGTAGGTTTGGCACTTAAATTTCTTATCAACTCTCGAGAAATAAAGCCACAGACGTTTTTATATATTTCTCAGCTATTATCATCATTACAAATAAAAGTCTGAATACATTTAGACTACTAATTTTATGAAGAATTATTTTGAAAAGGAAACTTACACATCCCAAACCAAAAAACGATGAAAATGGGAGAGGGGTACAAAAAAGGTTAAAGCATTAAATATTTTTTTATCAATATTGATAGAGTGAAGTAAAATTTTAATTCGCAGTTTTTAAAATATATCTAGATACTCGCGTTTAGTTTGTTTAAAATATATTGTATACTTTATATATATATAAACAAACCCTCTAGAAAAATCTTAATTTCATAGAAATATCGTAGTTTTAGCAAACTAAAATATTTCTAAGAAAGGCAAAAAAATTATTATTTTATAGAATGTCCATAGTGTCGGATTTCCAAAAAAAAAAATGTTTAGCACAGAAAAAAATGTTTTAAATTGTTTGAAAAAAAATATTATAATGTAAAAAGTTACTTATTTTCATTCTTAAATGCTAAATTCGTAAATTTGCTCTGGTTTTTTTTTAACGTCCAAGTTATTTATTAACTATTTTTTGTTTTAGGTTGAATATATTTATCAAAATTTTTTATAGCAAATGACAAACTAATGATTTATTTAATAAAAAAAACAATAATAGTACAACGTAGTTCATACATATATATATAAAACATTACATTTTAATATAAATATTTTTGAGTTGTTTGTTAATGGATTTTTATTTTTTATTTTGGACTATTTATTTTAGAAATATAATTGAACTCAATTATCTAGAAAATAAAATTTCTTATTATTTCCAGTCTTGGAACTTTAAAGCATTCAAATTTAGTTTGTTGTGAATTCATCTTGACAGCCCTAGTCATAATTGGCTTTTGATTGTAATAAATCACAGATAGAAATGATTGGTGAAATATTTGACGAGTTTGAATTGTCAAATTGTGTGTGAAACTATTAAAAAACAATAAAATTTCCGCCATCATTTTTAGCTTCTCAAATATAGTATAATTTGGATACAAATCTTGGTTAATTAGATTTGTCAGATATTTGACATTTTAGAGAATTTCTAAATTTGTTCAGTACATATATTTTAGTACCATATTTTAGTACCATCTTCTGTCAGTACCTGTCTAATATTTTTTTACAAAGGTTTGTGTGTGTATATATAAATATATATTTATAAATTACAAATTCCCATTCGCCTGTTGAAATGTTTTTCCATATGTATTATGTTTATGAATTTATAAGTATCTACAAAATTGTAAAAATAAAAAGATATTCTCTTCATTTTTTTATTTAACTGGAAAGCTTTTTATTATTAAGGTCATTTATTTATTTTGTTAATAAAACAAGGGAAATATGGTGGATATATGGATGTGAATTTATATCTGTGGATGTCATAAATGAAATAATGTCAGAAATATATGCAGCCAGCCAAATTTACAATTTTATAGCCCTCTCTTTATTTTATCTAAATTTATTAGATTTTAAACCAATATGTAATATAAAAATTCAGAACAACCTCTTTTATTGATATATATATATATATATATATATATATATATATATATATATATATATATATATATGTAATATACAAATCAATATATATATATATCAAAATACAGTACAATTTATATAAATTATATTCTTTTAGAAGTACTTTCGACTATATACTTTGTAGTACTTCTAAAAGAATATAATTTATATAAATTGTACTGTATTTTGATATATATATATATTGATCTGTATATTACATATATTGTGAAACGAATACAGATATCAAACTTTATTATATATATATATATATATATATATATATATATATATATATATATATATATATATATATATATATATATTATATATAATAAAATTACTCACTAAAAATATACTATATGTAATCACTTTAAATTATCATAATGGGACAAATAAATAATAATATAATATAAAATTTATTATATTTTGATTATTTAGATAAATAAAAAATAGTTGTCACTTGAATTTGTAGGAATTGTGTATTTAAGTTATAACAAACTGTCTACTTAATATTGAGTCTTTAAATTGATTTACAAGATTTGCTTTTTTACATTTTTTCCTATGGTGTTTTCCTAATTCTTGTGTAATCTAAATTGAACTTACATTTAAAGTTACAACAATTTTCATAGTCAAAAACATACATTCAATTAACATTTACAAAAACATTATATCTTTAAAAATTATTTATTAAATTACCTGTGGTAGGAAAAAATCATGCATAGATGAAGGAAGACATTCTTTGGGAAAAAAGAGTAAATAAATTCCAGTTATTCTATAACCATGCAAAAAATACTTATTAGTCTAATAACATTCAGTGGTATTTTTTTTTTGATTAAAAAAATCTTTTAACTTTAAATTTACCTTCAGTTTACATCACACAGAAATATTACCTTAGAAAAAAAAAATTAAAAAGACATTTCTTATAAATAAATTTAATGATTCTATAGAATACATATTTTTTAAAAAATACATGTCATTGGTTTCTTGTTCACATAAATTCATTTGATACTAATTTGTTATCTAAGTAATAAACAGTTTTCTGTATAAATTATATATTATTATGTATTTGTATAATTATTATAATTTAAAAACATGGATAAATGAATATTCTATGTCTATAAAATGATAAGTGAAATGGAAGTAGTACTAAAGGGCATAGTTTGCTAAAAATCTTAGGTGTAAATTGTTAATATGGAACTAAAATGGCCACTCTTATAAAACAAAAACTGTTTTTAAAAATCTGCCAGAAAAGAGCATCTGCTGCAAAAAAATACAGTATTCTGAAAAAATATTAAGAATGATTTATTTAACAATAAATTTCCTCTGATGCATTTAAATACATGTTAAAGAAAAAAAGTTGCATTTTATGAAATAATTAGACTTATTTAATGTGGGAAAAATAGAACTTTAATTTTTTCTTATGGACAAACAATACTTTATTAAGAATATATTTGGAAACTCTTTTATAAGATTCTGATATATAAGATTTCAGAATAATTTAGGGTAAATAAAACTTTTAAACAAAAACATGACATTTGTAGTATAAAAGATACTATAAATAATTATGTAAATAAATCAATTATTTTATATAGCGCGATGTTTTATAAACTGTAATAGGTAAACAGCATTAAACTGTTGCACATGTGCTTTGCAGATTTTAACTATAAATGACTGAATACAAACACTTCAAACACATGATAAAGTCTTTGGGAATCTATCTTTTCGAGCCCAAACGCTTTTATATGGGCAAATCTTAAGTGTCTGAAAGTGAAAGCGTCATTGGGTTTGAAAAGATAGATGACCATTCTATCTTTTCCCAAAGACTTTATCATGAGTTTGAAGTGTTTGTATTCGTCATTTATAGTTAAAATCTGCAAAGCACATGTGCAACAGCTTAATGCTGTTTAATTTTTATAAATAATTATGTATTTATTAGCAATTAAAAAAAGTCATGTACACATGTTAAATATGTGGTGAATATTTAAAAAAAGGAATAAAACCCTAGTCAACAATCTACATTTTATTTGTTGTCTTAGAAAAAAATGATGGACTTTAGTCATGACCAAAGACATAGAGATTGGAGCATTTTAATTGCATTTATTCAAGATTCATGTAATTAAAACAGGCAAAACTCTCTATATTTATAAATGCCACTCAGTGCAAGACAGAATAATCAATGGATGCCAGAAAGCTTGTGCATAAAATTCCCATCTAGTGCCTACTCATCCAATATCCCCAAACTAGTTTTGGGCTTGTAGCCTTCATCAGTGAGGAGCCTTGGATCTGAGACCACTGCACCTAGATCTTAGGATTATTCTGGCTTGAATTGAGTGGCAATATGCATAGAGAGTTTTTCCTGTTTTAATAGCAGTTATAAGCAAACATAAGAATGGTGATCATGTGATGGTTATTTTCAAGATTTATGTAATTATAATTTTATAAAATTATTACAAAAAAGTTTTATGATGTAGTAATTTATTCATTATCATAAAGATACAGTTCAAAGTAAAACCCAAAAAATTACTTACATAATTGAGAACTTTTCCAGAATTCCAATGTAAAAAAATCCATATATATTCAATCCAATAAATTTTTCTATTGTTTAATAATAAAAATAGTTAGTTCATGATAAAGCTAAAAAATTACAAGAAATTTATTGCAATAAATATAAATTTGTTATGTTTTAAAATGCATATAAAATATTTTGCAATCTATAATGCTTTTGAGAATATGTAACTATGGATACTGATGAATATTTAGCTTCATCTAGAACATTTGTAAACAAATAGCATATTATTATTTGTGTGCAATATGTATATTCTTTCTCTAATAGTTTACTATTCATAATCACTTAAATCAGTCTTTGAAAGGGGATTGTATTATAATTAAATATTTATCTCCATATACATTTTGTAAATTTTTCCATGGGTTTTAATCTCGATTAATATAAATATATATATATAACAAGTTTGAAATTATCTGAATATATCAGTGAAAAAAAAATATTAAGATTTGGAAATAAAATAATATTGAGTAAAAATGTATTTTACTTTCAGCACTGTTTTTTTATTGTTAGTGGTCTTAGGAATAATTTATCAGTGGAACTGTCAAGATGTGACATAAGTTTAATAATATGATTTTATTTGAATTGTTTAAAATCACAATCAAAAACTTCAATTTCTTAATGTTTAGATTTATAATATGCTGATGAATTTTCTATTTTTGAGTGCAATCAATAAAAATGTAATAATTAGTGTTTTAAAAAAAAAAACAAGATGCTCTAATAACCAGTAATGAGAACAAGTCTTCAATAACTTTTATTTTAATTTGCTGTCATCTTAATATGAATCAATTTAAATATGCTGCCATCTTTTTATAATATGATTAATATAAATCAATTTAAATATCTTGGTGGTATTTTAAGGCTAAATGTTGATTTAGATATTGAAAGTGCTGCATATATTGTGAAGTTCTATTGTTTCTTTAAATACTTTACGAAATAGAGTATTTTCACTTTAATAACATAAAGATTTCAAATAAATTAGATTGATATAGAATTGGTATTTTACTAATTATAAAGAAGAAACAAACCTCTGGTCATGTAATTTTACAAATTTACATGCAATTATTTATGAACATCAGTTTGAAAAGCATAAATATATGTTTATGCTTAGGGCTTATCTATATATAGTTCAATCTTGCTCACGATTCTGAAATAAGGATTTCAATCTACTGTGTGCTGACTTATAAATTGTAAGTTTGTTCTTTCTTTTTAATATTACTTACACAGTCTGAGCTATATGAATATTATATTACTAATTGTATTATAAAAAAATGAGCTATGGGCATTTTATTAGATGTAAAAAAAAAAGATCCTGGAAATATTTCATTTAGCTGCTTTACCATATTTAAAAAATATGATGTCAAAAAAATCAATATGTTTTCTGAGTGAGATGACATTAAATTAATATGTTTTTCATATATTATCATTATCATTGTCGACCATAATCAATCCACTGCAGGTTAAAAATCTCTCCAAGTTCAATCCATTAATGCCAATCTCTAGCCTCTCTTCTCCACATCACCCCTGCACACTTCATTATTTCATCCACTTTACATATGATCTCTTTTTAAATGTTTTACAATATCTTGGAATCCAGTTTAAAATTTATGAGGGCATGAAATATATTATTGTTAGACACATCTCCTTTGACTTGAATCTGTGAAGTAAATAAAAAGTATCAACCTTTATTAAAAGAAAATTATGCAATTGGGAAATTAAAATTTATCATGCAATAGGTTTCAATTAGAAAGTGATTTCAAATACATTGATATAAAATACAATGAAGTCTTTCAATTAAGTAATATGTTGAAATATCACAGTAAAAATATTTTCTGTAGAAAAAATTAAAAGACAACATTGCAACAGACCAAATAAATAAATATAAAGGAGCTGCATGTGATATATGGCAACATATTTGTATTTTATAATTTTTTTGTAAAATGTTTTCACATTCATACATTTATCAACAAATAGCTCCATCTATATTTTATCCATATCTTATTGTCATTTTTTGTCTATTCCTTTGAATATGTACTGATTTATTAATCATTTAAACATTTACTGTAATTACATACCAATATTAATAATTCTCTAAACATTTGCAAGAGCATTTATGTTTATATTTTTAAGAATAATTTTTCTATTATGTTTAACCTTTAAGTGTTGATTTCAAATGTAAATGAAATGACACTGCATACTAGAACAGTTTCAGATTGTTATTCCTTTAGTATAGTCATGCATTCAGTCTTCTTTTTCTCCAGGTTAATAATTTATTGTAAAATAATGAATTTATATTTTACTTTTTACCTTTTATAGATAGATATTAAATAAGCAATTATTTTATCTAGCACCATGTTTACAATTATATTACATTCAAATATCAGCCTTTCAAGCTAATTGAGCATGCACCTTTTGAGAGTGTTAAATAAATGAATACTTTCCTTTTCAATCCAAGATATAGTATTTATGCAAGAATAAAAAGGATCCTCTTATTCCTACGACTCAAATTCTTTTATATGATCAAATCTGAAGTACTGTTGAGAAGAGCATGAGTAGAATTCTCATTTTAAATTACTATTTACAATGTTTTTTGACTGATCGACATCGGTGAAATTACTTAGAATTTACTAAACGTCATTCTTACTGAAACTTAATTATGAGTAAATAAGCAATTATTTTATCTAATGCCATGTTTACAATTATATTACATTCAAATATCAGTGTTTCAAGCTAATTGTGCATGCGCCTTTTGAGAGTGTTAAAAGCTGTGTTTACAATTATATTACATTCAAATATCAGCCTTTCAAGCTAATTAAGCACGCGCCTTTTGAGAGTGTTAAATAAATGAATTTTATTTAACACTCTCAAAAGGCACGTGATCAATTAGCTTGAAAGGCTGATATTTGAATGTAATATAATTGTAAACATGGCACTAGATAAAATAATTGCTTATTTACTCATAATTAAGTTTCAGTAAGAATGACATTTAGTAAATTCTAAGTAATTTCACCATCATCATTCAGTCAAAAAACATTGTAAATAGTAATTTAAAGTGAGAATTCTACTCATGCTCTCCTCAACAGTTCTTCAGATTTGCTCATATAAAAGAATTTGAGTCGTAGGAATAAGAGGATCCTTTTTATTCGTGCATAAATACTATATCTTGGATTGAAGAGGAAAGTATTCATTTATTTAACACTCTCAAAAGGTGCATGCTCAATTAGCTTGAAAGGCTGATATTTGAATGTAAGATAGATATTAAGTTTAATCATGTGATATGCAACAATCTGAATCCATTGTGGTTGTCACATAGTGTGATGAAGTTTTTAATGTTGAGCTTAGTAAAAAGAGAAGTAAGTTTTAATTTAATTGAAAATGTATTTTTTATATTGTGCATATATTTTCCATTATTTCAATGATAGTTTTATCAATCAAAGTAAAACACATTATTTTTATATGCATTAATATTTTAAGTATTTGAACAATACACATGGCAAAAAAAATCTTTAATTGAAGAATTTTGATTACGTTTTTTTTTAAAAATTTATTTCTTAATATAAATTAAGCACATAATAAATCTAAAATATATTATCTATTCAATCTGATGATTATACATATATATGAAATATTTTTAAGAACATTCTATTTTATTTTAGAAAAATCATTGTCTATATTATCTGTGATAATAGCTTGTGTAAGCATAGAAAATGGTAATCATGTGATGTTTAGTAGTCTGTAGTATCTGATTGTGATTTTTAAAACTAAAATTGAATAGATATTTCCAAGTTCTTTAGATTATTTCAACAATAACATGCTAAAAATTATTAATTTATATATATCATCAAAATTGGAAAAGAATAAACAATTTTATGCTGTTCTTCTATAAAAATAATTACTGGATTTATATATGAGGGTTTTGATTTATTTTACTGCTTTATATTGTTATTGTTTGTTTTAATTCCATTATTAAACACTGGATGGTTTTATGTCTGAAATAGTTAATTAATGTTAAATAGATTATTAACATTTGAAAAGGGCACCAATCAGGTGCTGAAAAAGGCTTTTAATGTATACAAATAATTATTGATATTTATATAGCTGTTGCAAAGAATTTATTTTTTATTATTAATTTTGTGCCCTTTTTATTGATACATTTATTAAATAAACCAATTGGGAATAAAGGTTTGGCATAATTTTAAATTTTATTAAATCAAAAAGATAAGTACTTATTAAGCTAGGAAAAATAACTGTCATTTTAGTTATCATAGAGTTTGAACTTAGGTTTCATCAATTTAAAGTCATATAAAGGATATAAATGCTGGGTAAAATATTTGGTTACAAATGTACATAAAAGGTAAAATAATAAACTATAAATGTATTATAGTTACAAATAAGTAAATGTTTGATAGCATTTAAAATTATAGTAAAGTTTAAATGTAATCTTCTAAACAAAAATGTGTTATATTGATAGATAATTATTGTCTGTGTGCATCTAATATTCACATGATCACTATTTCTTATGATTGCACATAACTTCACAAGCCTTTTGGCATCCATTGATTAATCTGGCTGGCACTGAATGGCACTACTGTATGGAGAGTTTTGCCTGCATCTAATATTATAAAAGCAATTATTATTTCCAGTTAAATCTTAAGTTATGTTTACAAATAAATGATTAATATTTATTTTACAAATTTGGTGATTAAAAAATCATAAAAGTAATATCAAATCTAGTTTGTATAAAAATAAAACCAGAATGATCTAAAGTAAATTGTATTTTATTCAGTTTCTAAAAGGAATTATCTTTATTGAGAAATATTTAAAAACCCAAAATATTTGTTTTAAAAATAGATCAAATATTAGCAACTAAGTAAATATTTTAAAAGCAAAGAAGGGTGGAAATGAACCAATAAACAATATGCAAATAATCATTTAAAAAGAATTGTGGGAAAATTAAATTGAAAAAAAAAAGATTACAGATCAAGGAACAAGCAACTGGTTTTGATTTTTTTTCCTTTTATCCTAAAAAGTTTGCTTAAAATTACTTAATTATTATTTTTATTTTTAAAAATAGAAAGGCAATGGATTTTATCTATGTAACACTTTAAAAATATAGGCTATGAAGTTTTATTAAAATGAATGAGTAAATTAAATTGATCTCTATGGGAAAATCAGCAAGTAATGGTTCTTGAAAAAATTAATGAAATCATTATATGGAGAAAAATATTATAAAAATGAAGGAGAAAAGTTGTATATACATACCAACATGTTATCAAAGAATAAATCCACTGAAAGAAAACCTTGGGAATATAGTGTTAATACTGGATTTAATTGATAAACTAGATGAAGTGTTCATGTGTCATAGTAGTCAAAATAATTGGACATGATTAAGTCATCTGCCAGGGACAAATAAAAGTCGACATATTCCTGACAGAGCTAAGTATGCATTTTTAAAAATATCTAGAACTAAATTAGTAATAGATAATAGTAGAACTAGGTGTAAATGAAAAACATACATCATATTCAAAGATAAATCTTAGCTCTCTGGTCTTTCCTAGTGAATTATTTTGTTTTGACCAATTTTTCTCTGATGAATTTTTTTGTAAGTATTATATGTTAAAATACATGTAAAACAGTATATTTTATTCTAATAATTTTTTTTGCTGAATATTGTGCAAAAAAGCATGAAATTCAAAATTCCCATTATAACAATAGACATAAGCCCCTACATGTTCAGACATTGTCTGTTGACAAGGTTATAAAATGTTCAGTGTTTTACAACATTGAAGTTTCCAATGATGCAAAAACATGTTTATTTGTGAATTTATTACAGTTTTAGATTTATAAAAAAATCATTTACACTACATTTATTAGATATCATGAAATATAAATTATTAATAACTTATTTTGACTTGAAGTACTTTATTTTCAAGAGTACAACATTATATTAACAGCTAACATAAATATGACCTGAAGCAAATCAAAGACAAACTATGATGTAAACAATCTACATTTATGAGTAAAGAAAATATCATAATTTTGCAATAAATATTCAAAAATTTTAAAGTTTTAAAACATAATTCATTAGATATAAGAAAAATAAATAAATATTTATTTACATTTTTAAAAATAATTCAAAATAAGAATTTTTTCATTGATTTTATAAACTGAAAATAATCTTTTTAGAAATAATGATGTGTAACATCTTTATTTTGATTGCAATCTCCATTTTTTAATATTTACAGAAACAAAATGTGAAAATTTAAAATTTATTTTAGTAATAAACAAAATTATCTATCAAACAAAGTCAAATTTATTATTTTCTGATCAGTAATAAACATTTTATCATATTTTATGTTGATGTGTGAGATAAAGAAAACATGAGAAAATGCTGAAAAGTAAGGGGCATTATGCTGCATTTTAAAAAGGTTAAAGCATGTTTGAATAAAATTTTAATTAAAGAAATGATTGAAACTGAACAATACTAGTTTTAATATCACTTTTATGTAGAATTAAACAAATTATACTGAGTGAGTGATATATATGTTAGGTGAAGATTATATTTATATGTGTATAGAATAATAGTGGTCTGCTAGAATGAATGAAAGCATCATACATCATCTGAAATTGAGAAATAATATATAAAATAAGTGTAAGAAAGTAAAACCATCCCAGAAAATATTTAATAAGGAATAAATATGTATTGAGAATAAATTGTTGAAGAAAAGATTGAATGAACATTAGTGCATTTGGAAATATAAAATATATGTGGAAGATAATATTATTTTACTTTTAAAAAGAAAATGAGAAATGATTTTTCTTAATAATAATAGTAACTAAAAATAAGCAAAGAATCAGTTGAATACTGAATTATTACAAGTGCAAGGAGCATTTAAATCAAATGTATAAGGCATGTTGCAGATAACCTTTAATCAATGTAAACAAAGACTAAAACAAATGGAAATGAATAGAGCTGCAATTTAATGAAATCTGTAGAATCTGTATTCCAATAAATATTTCTTTAATAAAAAAAGAAAAAAAAAAACTTAGCAATAACCCATTGCCATGTGAATATTTATAATTGTAATAATCCTAAGATGAGAACAAATGGAGCAAAAGTGTTAATAATATTGATGTGCAACTAGACTGAATTATGTGAAATGATTGGAATGTCAGTAAAAGTTAACGTTTTTTTTTTAGGAACTTGTACTTTTTAAAAAAAAAAAAGAGCTTGCAACATAATATTTGTATATATACTAATTCTATACTTTAAACATAGTTGTTATTACAATAGGAGAAAGGAGAATGGATCAATAGATAATGAGGTTAATAATTGATTTAAATTGGTTATCTATATCATTAATTATTTTAAAAATTATGTTTTTATCAAATATTGTTAGATAATTAAAATAAATAGATATAATTAATGAGTTAATGAAATATATCATAAAGTAATTAACGATATGTATACTATGAAGAGGGGATAGGCTTGGGTTTAAATATAAAGTATAGAAAAGGAGAAATGATATTTTAAATTTGATCTTATGTTTTAAGATGAATTATTTAATATAGTTATATGGAATTATAAGTAATTTTAGTTTGTAATTTGTATAAACAAATAATTATAAGAAAGATATTAAACAAATATAAGTTAGAAATATGAAGATATTAATTAAGTTGTTAGATAAAGCAAAGTTAAGTATTTTATTTAGGATTCACCAATGAGTGATTTATTAACATTTAACTGATTCTCATAAATTGTAGATGAAAATTATTGTAGGAATATAACACATGGTCAGGCCTGACCAATGATAATACTATATGGGAATGGAAACTAAGGTATTTACTTCTATTAATACTAATTTTAAAGTCTAATTGGGCTATTCTATCAAAGAGAACTGTCAGTAAGTTTTGAATTTTAATATATATATATATATATAAGTTAATTTCTCATATCACCACCTTAAATTTTGTTATTTACTGATATAATTATGCTATATAATAAATTATCTGTGTATTATTATTAAGAGTTGAATGCTTTTGGAAAGTTTAAATAAAATTTAAATTTTTCTAAAGTCATTTAACAATTAATTGTAGATGATGGAAATATTCGAGCACATAATTACGAAAAAAATAGAGAAAATCTTTATTTTGCATTTAAATTTTTTTCTCTTCCCAATACTCTTTTCTATTATTAATTTAGTAAGTAGTTTTTGGCTGCTTTGCCACATTCAATTTATTATCCATCTTTTTCTTAATTACTAATTAAATCTGTTGGGAAAGCTGCCATGATAATTTTGAAGAAAATGTAAGAGTTCCTTATTTTTGGAGACATAGTTTTTTTAATGATGTTTTTTCTTGAATCTTCGATAGTTGCCAATACAAAACGTATGTTGTAAAAGTTCAATTTCCGTGGGTACCTAGAGCGACCTGTTGTGTTTAGTTAGAATATTTGCCATGTTATAAAAGGTCGTAAGTTAATTTACATATTCTCTAGGCACTATAATTATATTATTTTCTTCACGTTCTATTGCGGTTTTACATTAATCATCTCAACGAATGACATAATAAATTAAAATCTGTTTCTTTTTCTTTTTTTCTCACGTTTATTTTATTTTTTTTTCGAGGAAAAAAAATGAAAAAGTCAATAAAGTCCTCTTTTTCATTTATTTATTTGCTTTTAGTTTAACAATTTTAATAGGCTTTGATTTGTTAAAGTAATAAATTACTAAAACGAATGGCCATGTATTTTTTAGAATATTAAGTTTTAATATGCACCCTAATTTAATCCAATAGCAAAGTATATTTTTACACATATATATACATTGCCTTATTAATATATTATATTTTAATTAGAAGGAATTTGAACTCAGACTTTCAAGATCACTACATCTATCCACTCCATCTTATACAACCGATACACATGACAACATAAGTGCGGATTCTGCAGACAATGCATCTATTGGAGATCATTTATCTTTTTCACATGTATGTGGTCATGTATATCGGTTAAATAAGATGGAGTGGGTAGATGTATGGAGCTTAAAAGTCTAAGTTCAATTTTTTTTGCTATCTACATTACATTCAGTATAGACAATGTACTTGTAGTATAATATTACATATTCAGCAATGTACTCTGTCCATCTCTCTTCTGTATATTTAAATGGGCATATTAATGCACTATATGCAAGGAGTCAGAGTGACTTATGGTCAACATAGGTATGATAATAGTAGTGGCATCAACAAGAGTTTTGAGCATTCCATCATCAGATTTTCAATGAGATGAACAGTTGAAGACTTAGAGGATAGGGGGAGATTGAAGCTGTTCATCAGATTGCTATCTTAATATAAACTGAGCACTGATTATCTATATGTGTGTGGAAGATGATCTGGGCAACTGATGAGTGCTGGTTCAACATGAAATGCATATATTGGAGATCATATATCTTTTTCACATGTAAGTGATCATATGTATCTTTTGTATTAGATGGAGTGGATAGATATAGGAAGTTTGAAAGTCTGAGTTCAGATCCCTTCTAATTGCATTAAATTCAGTATAGACAATATAATTATATTTAAACATTACATTGCATTTTCTACATAAAAATAGAATTTTGAAATCATGAGTTAATAATAATTGTTGTCTGAACCACATTAATGAGATCCACTGCTTTAAATCACTTTTATTTGGATTATAGCAATTAAAATTGTAAGTTGTTAGTATTATTATTTATATTAGAAAAGCTACTCTTTCTCTTTTTTTTTAAGTAAAAAAGCCTTTCTTTATAATAAATATTCCACAGATGAGCATAGACCTTTCCAACAGTCCCACATAGAAGAATACTGAATGGTAATGCAGTATTGACAATGTTTGTTAATTGCTTATTATGAGGGTTTGGAGAGTTTTATATAATTTCTAATTTTATAACTAAGAAAAGATAAACACACAGAAAATTATCTGTGTTGGTTATGAGCTAGCTATCTCAGAAAATTTTTTCAAAAAGAATATTTGAATCCTAAGTCATAGATTTGGTCTTATATACAATGTATTTAATCATATTTAGTATAACTACAAACGTCCATATTTTATATTTTTTGTTAAATCAGCTGTATAACCCACACTATATATCATTTACTATACATTCATTTTTTAATAAAATATACAACCATAATTGTTAAAAAATTATAAAACTTTAATCAATTGATAAATTATAACTAAATCAAAAGAATGGACATCTCATTGATATAAAACTTAATTTAATATCATTTCATCAAATCAATTTTCATTCTAAATAGAACCTTCTAAAAATGCTATTTTTAAAATTTATCATGTGATAAAGATTATTTTTCGGCTTTATTCACTTTCTTAGTGATCATCATTGCAATTATATTCATGAAAAAATTCTCTATAATTTTCTTTTTCAAATTTTCACATATGTATATATCAATTAAAAATACTTATATTCAGCTTTTATCTATAAATAAACAAACAATTAATTCATGTCTTATACTATCAATATTGTAATTTTCTTGAAGCTAATATTGAGTTATAAATTAATCTACTATTTTTTTTTTAAAAAAATAAGTGAACTTTCTTGCTTTTTAATAGTACTATGTTTAATTGTATGGCAAGCTAATTTTTAAATATTTTTGTAACTTTTATAATTTTAAAGCAAGTTTTAACTTCTTATTATGATAATTTAATCCCACAAATAGGTTTTATATGAATCTAAGTACTTAAATGTGAAGGACTTATTAACTTAAAATGTTAATCGATGTAGTTTATTAGTTAATAAGGCTACAACCATTGCAGTTTAGTTATTATAGTACCCTTGCGACTTAATAATAGTATAAAACTCAAAAGCTGAGTTCAAATCCTTAATTCTGGGTTTGTTAATATAATATGAAATAAATATTACTATTATTGCTTAATCTATGAAAGAGTTTTGTAATTAAATGGCCATACATATTCCTGCTAGCATTTTTGTAAAAAAAATATTTCATGCTTAATTATAGATGTGAAGTGTTGTTTATACAACTCAGTCATGTCATATTCCTGATACTGAATATCTTCAGTTTCTTCAGAATTCACTTTATTTACTGTGTCCTGCTAAAATGGTTGGAGACAGATGCAGGATTTTTATTTTACTTTATCATTGATGAAATGGTTTAGTTTTAGACTTAATATTTATACTTCTTGTTTAGAATGTTATTATTATATTTATATGCATATTATTTGGCATAATTTTGTATTTTATTTTAAAAATAATATTGTTTAATGTTCTCAGAATATTAATTGTTTGATAATAATATATTTTAAAAGTGTTATGAGTGCCCTTTTTATGAGTTATTTATTTATTGAATGTTTATGATAAGCTAAATGACATAGAAGTTGATGCATATTTTATTGCTTATTTTATTACCTAATTTTACTAAGCTAGATTTAACATTAGGTCTTTATTTGGCACTTTTCCACATCTGTTAGTCTTCAAATTTGTTTAAGAGATGCTAGAATTTGTGCCTTTCTTATTTTTTAAGAATATTTTATCTTACCAGTTTAAATATTGAGATTGTTTTCTTTGTTCTTTCTAAGTTGTTGTGATATCTTTTAAATAATTTACTTTTTATTGTATATTTAAGCATTTAATGCCTTACTAAAGGCAAAACCAGTTTTTAGTATTGTTCTCTGATGGTTCATTATCTTTGCTTCTGTGACTAGAGATGAATTTGTAGTTCATTTATTGACCTCAAATGTAGATGCATTTTTTTTCAGTTTATGCTATCATATTTTTACCATGCCTTTTTGCTTTTCATCCCTACTGTAGATTTTCTGAGTTATGTTTAGCATAAAATCATAATAAATATATTACCATGACTTTAACCTTGCAATTGATATGTTTTTTAATCAGCTATTGAGGAACATCATCTTTCCCTCATGTTGCACTCCCAGTACTTCTGAGTGTTAGTTATATTGATGATGTGTAGATTCTGTAGTTATGTTTCATTAGTACTTAGGACATAAACCCAATAAATAATTAATATTCAATATTTTAAATTTATATTTGGCATCAATATACAATATACAACTTCTTCTAAGCATCCATATCATTGCGGATTCATAGACTTATAACTTTAAATTCTATTCAATATATTCATAAGAGACACTATTATAGTGAGAATGTTATGTGCAAAGATGTGCCAAATATCAAAATTATATAAAAAAAGACCAATCATCTTTATTTATTTATTTATTTTTGAAAGTTATAAACTGCAATTTTTAATATAACAAAGTTTTACTTTTTGTAACTATCTGTAGACATTTTGATTTGATGACATTGTAAGATATCTCAGAGTTCTTTGTTATATGTTTAACATGAAAATACTGTTTCATTGTTACTTAAATTTTTATAGTCTTTCCTCATCATCCATATACTATCCAACAAACTGTGAATCATAAAGATCATTATAAATTATTTTAAAATTATATGCATTGAAAGTGCATGAATATTGAAATTTTGATATAAAAGTCAGTTTATTAGAATGACATTTAAGATGTTAAGAGAACATCTAAAAAATGAATTATTTTTTGAATAAATTAAGCATAATTGTTTATTTATTATTTGCAATCACTTTAGTCAATTTTATTTACTGTTAAAGATCACTGTACATATTTTAAGATTATTTCGCTATATTTATCAGAATAATCTATTGCTCCAACATAAATTTAAATAATGAAATTACTTTGTATAGATGCAGAAAATATTAAAAATAGGTTTATTAGCATAATATTTGGAGTGACCATAAAATCCCTTATCTACTCTTATTATGTGAATGTTATCTTAGTAGATTGTTTTATTCCAAATTAAGAGTTTATCATGTTTTAGGTGAATTTTAATATTGTTATTATTATTATCATGATTGTATGAGTAATTATCTTCATGGTAAGAGTACATCTTCTGTGTGATTCATTTAGAATTTAATTAATTGCTTAATAATCCTCAATAATTAGAAGAGAATAATTTATTTCATCATAATTAAATTAATTATGCTAATCCAGAGATACCTATTTATATTATAAACAATACTATTAAAGAAATCATTTTACTAAAAAAAAAAATATTTTCAAACAAGATATTTGTGTAGCAAAGTCTTAAAAAAAGATATTCTTATTTTGTAAAGCTCAAAATATTATATGATCATAGGCATAAGATGCTTCTTTTAATGGTATAAAATGTGGTATTGGTAGGTATTGTATGAAAAAAAACTATTCTAATGCAAACTAACTTTTAATGACATATGCTTCTAATGGTAAGAGCACTTACATTTATAAGTGCGAATAAGAAAATTATCCTCCTCTTAAATTATTAGTATTGCTTTTATTCCAATGAGAATTATTATAATTATTTATTTCTTTGCTCTTATTATTGTGAGATGTGCCATTTAAAACACACTGAGATTAGTCTAGTGCATTACTATTTAGCCAATGTTATTTGAGGTTACAAATTTGATTCTTTATTTATGTTCTGTTAACCATTTTTCACTTTCTATAGATTATAATTTATATACATATTACAGCTTCCAATTATATAACAGTGACCATTTCCCTCCCAATTTTATATTGAAGCAATATTTATATATGCTTTATGTCTATAACTTAAAAATTTGAAGGAAGTTTTAAATTCAATAATTTCAGCAATTTTAATACATGAAAATTATATATATATATAATTAATATGCACAGATATATACATCGTATAATTAATTAGAAGTTTATTTTAAAAGTAATGTATAATTAATTAGAAGTTTATTTTAAAAGTAATTTGAAGCTGGATATTTTATAATTATAAATGGAAATGGTATTATCTTAGAAAATATAGTTAAAATTCTTATTAACAGATTGATTAATTAAGGAGATAAATATTTGATGTAATTTATTATGGAAATCCCTATTAAAATTAAAATTTTAAATATTATAATTGAACAAATAAGTGACATATCAAAATGGAATTCAGGAGTTATCTCCTACCAATAGACTAAAATGACAGATGATGGATCTGATTTCACTGATAAGCCAGCTCTAGGAACTAGAAATTGGGATTATAAATCATTGTAATTATTAGTAATTACTGCTGAATTATCATTGCTTTGGGTAAAGTTTGTGCTACTGATTTGTTTTGTTATTGTGATTGCATTATATTTATTGTGATTGCTGTTGGAACATGATGCAGGAGTAAAGTAAATATCATCTGCTTTACCCTAGGACATCTGGAAGAGTGCAAACTGAAAGCCCATAAAGAAGTACAGAAAGGAACTGTCAGCTAATGTAAAAATATTTTAAGGAGCATTGTGTATATTATATGCCTATACTTAGGTCTACTGATTTGGAGAGAAACCAGTTGTCAATCAACAAGTAAACTACCATCTGGTACTGCCTGATTAAAATCTACAGCTTCCATAGCTATAGTTGAACAAATGAAGTCTGCTAAAAGTATACCAATATCTGAAGTCTGAATTCAAACTCTTAGTGATGAAAGAAAGTGGCTATGAACTTTAAAATGTATTCTTATAGTATTAACATTAAATATTTATCTCCATCATCCTGAAATTATCATTATTATTGATTTTGTAAATCTGTTTATAAAAAAGTAAGACAGATGATTGCTTTGTTATTTTATTTAATCACACCACAATTCAGTCAGTGGAAATCATAAAAGAAGAGTCAATTTTTATGTAAAACAATTACTTTTTTTTATTACAATCCTTGGTCATGTTTTTAAAGATTTACTATTTTTAAACCAGCCATTTACACCACCTCTCTATATAAAACATTGTCAAAATAATAATTTAATTGGATCTGGATGAACCCTCAATAGGATACAAAAAAGGCTGCATAAACAGAATAAATTAACATTGCCTTTTTACTTTCTTTTAATAGTTACAGTTTTAAGCAAACTAACCTCCAGGTTTTGACAAATATAATTTTGGTGTATTGATATAAGTGTGTTGCTCTAACTTTATTTTGGGTTTTTTTTTTTTTATATGTGAGATATGTTCATATGTGATTTATTTATTTATGAATAATAGTGATAATTTATGCAATTGATTCTCATTTGCATTAATTAATTTATTTTGAGCAGGAATATACAACAGATGGAATTTCAAACTGTATACTATATGCTTTATTTGTATACATGTCTTAGAGGATGCCAGTACCTCTTATGCTTATACATTTACAATAGTACATGATAGTTGCAAATTCTTATTATATAGCATGTTTTTAGCTCACATGTATTTATTTATCCATCAATAATGTAACAAATGTTATTCTCTGTATCTTACATTTGCATATATAAAATTTAATCAACTTACCTGCATTATAGCTGGAAAGTATTTGTGGTAGTCCAGTTCTTTAAATAGTTAATGAATTTAGAGTATCTTCAGCCTGTAGGTTTATTAAATCTTAAAACTGTAATAATAAATGCAGAAAATTTGTATCTGTTCAGAAACAATTAAGAATGCATTGCATCATATAATATCTGTGCATAAAATTAATAGCTAATCATATTAACTTGTTTATAAATTGCTAGGACAGTCAATTTATACTATTGTGGGGGTTATAATAATGTATATATATGTAAACAAATTGCAGTGTCTCATTATCTTTAACATTTGTAATTGTTTGAAATCAATAAGTTAATTATAGTATGAGGGAGTCTCATGTATCTAGATGTTCTTAACAAGCTATAAAAAGAAAATGTTGTTTATCCTGTGATATCAGAAAGTGGATATTCCATGCAAATTGCTGTTGGAGGATTTGGGTGTGGGCTGAACATTTTGGTTAGTTGCAATATTAAAAAATATAATAAGAATTTTTATATAATTACATGTGACTGATCAATATGATATACATAGGGCATTTGGGAAAAAGTGCTATTGAAAGAGTAAAAGACCTATAGAAATGAAAAATTGTAAGTCTGGACTGTGTATTCATTATTTAAAAACAGGACATATAATAAATTGTGAGAAAAATATAAAAATATTAAAATATAGTAAAAATTGTAAAGGAAAAATATTATGCAACTTTATAAATACAAGAAGACCTAGATATATGTAGTAAGATGGTCAATGGATCCATAAAATTGGAGGGGAAATAGTCACTGTTAGATAACAGGAAGTTGTATTGTTACTTTAAGACATAATTTAATTGTTTGTTTATTTATATATTATAGTTATCAGATAGTAAAGAGATAAATACAAATATGTACAATTGATATATACATATGCATAAATTTAAAAAAATGTAAAATATGTTTTATGAGTTTATTTCTAATGATGACTACTAGAAAATGTATAAAGCTGAAGAACATTGTTGCAAGTGATAAATTTTAAAAATGGCATCTTGAAAAGATTCTATTTAGAATAAAAAAAATATTTGATGAAGATTATATTAAATTAAGTTTTATAGCGACAAGTTATCTATTATTTTGATTTAGATATAATTTATCGATTGAGTAATATATTTATACATAAATATATTGGTGATTATTTATCTTTTAGACATAACTGAAACACAGGCTTGTTATATACCTGTGGCTATATATATGTAATATAGGGTATATGAGCACAGACTTTCACACCATCCACCTCTCTCCACTCTATCTAATAACACTGATACACCTAAACACATATATGCTGAAAAGATAAATAATCACCAATATACGTATTTCATGCTAAACCAGCAATCATCAGTTGGTCCAGACTATCATCTTTACACACATATATAGTATAAGTGCTCAGATATATATTAAGATAGACTATTCTCATAGTTTATTGGACAGGCTTCAATCCACTCCACACTCCAACTCTTCAACCGTCCATCCAATTGAAAATCTGATGATGGAATGCTCAAAGGCCACCCTGAGGCCGAGATTATTGTCACACCCATGTTGACCTAAGGTCAATCTGAACCCCACATGTACAGGACATAATCCATTTAATACATATGCAAGGATGGGCAGACATCTCTATAATGTAATAACTGAAACACAGGCTTGTTATAAACTATGAGAATAGTCTATCTTAATATATATCTGAGCACTTATACTATATATGTGTGTAAAGATGATAGTCTGGACCAACTGATGATTGCTGGTTTAGCATGAAATACGTATATTGGTGATTATTTATCTTTTCAGCATATATGTGTTTAGGTGTATCAGTGTTATTAGATAGAGTGGAGAGAGGTGGGTGGTGTGAAAGTCTGTGCTCATATACCCTTTTAGACATATAAGTGGTCAAATGTATCAATTGTATGAGATAGTATGGAGAGTATGAGTTCAAAATACCCTATATCTTACATTGTTTGTATATATATATATATATATATATAGCCTATTTGTTAGATAAAGTAGCTTTATTAGCTCATTACAAATTTAAAAAATCCAGCTTTAGTTTAAAAAAAAACAGCAAAGGCAAAAATATTATTTAAATGACTACGTTAGTTACTGAGTGATTCTTTTGATTCTTTTGGTTTTTTCCGTATTTTATTTTGTAGCTATGAGTAACTAGGTATGTATATGTTTTGTGATTAGTAATAATTGGAGCTTTTTATATCTAATAACTGAAATATTTTTAGATAGGTGAAAGCTCCATTTATACTTTAATTTCAGAATATTAACATTATTGAACGAATTAATAAACCAAGTTATAGCTGAACTAATCATATATCAAGTAAAGATGATAATATTTAAACAATAAAGTCTTAAACTTCATCTTAAAATATTATTTAAAAAAGTTAAAAAGATATATACGAGATGAATGGATGAAATAAGGAAGCTTGTCGATAAGAAAATGTTATAGAGAGAAAAAAATGGATTAAACTTTGAACAACCTTCACCTCTCAATAGATAAACAATGATCATAACTTTACATATATATATAAATTTTATAAATTATTTACTCAACAATAAATATAGTGACTTTATTGTGGTCGATCATTTGGAATTATTTAACATGATAGTTGAAGAAAATAAATAAATAATTGAATGACATTATTTCTTGGAGTTTATAAAAAGTTTGAGTGAACTTGACACAATCCATGAACTTAAAATTCTAGACTCCGTTATTCTACCAATACAACATGCTATAAAAACAAGAAATATTTCATGTTTAAAAAAAAATTAAATCACTACAGATACAGTAAAGCAAATATCATTTAATGCTTATTTATTAATTATTTTATTGTACTTTTTTAAAAACGGGAAATTTTTACATGTAATAAAATATTGTGTGTATATAAATAGATATATGTGTGTATGCATTTATATAGACTTGAAAAAAATAACTTTTTCATTATATGAATAACATCGATGAAAATTTAAGAGACTTGAACTTTTTCAAGTACAAACTTAGAATAGCAGATCAGCAAATAATAATAATAACAACAACAATAATAATTTAATTCAATTCTTTATTTAATATACATAACAACATCATTTAGCCAGTTATATATTGCACAGTGAGTTAAATAATATGAATTAGCAAAAAAAAATACAAACATAAAACAATAAAAATAAAGTTAAAAAAAAACAATAAAATGATAAAATAAATAAAAATTGCAATATACCAAATGAAACTAAGGATAATGTTTTTTTTTTTTTTATGATGACTGTAGTGAATTGTTTAAAATCTAAATTTAAAATGTTTTTATTAGAAAAATGTTTATTCTAAATTCTGGGCAAGTGAAGTAATGGTGAAAATTTTAATAAATCAGAATTACAAATTTTAAGTTCAAAAATATTCTAAGTCATCATCATCATCATCAACCATTATCAATACATTACAGGATGAAGATCTCTCCAAGTTCAATCAATCTTCTCCGATCTTTAGCTTCCCTTCTCCACATCACCTCTGCACACTTTCTTATTTCATACATCTATTTCACATGTGGTCTCTTTCTAAGTCTTTTACAATGTCTTGGAATCCAGATTAAGATTTCAATTGTCCATCTATTATCATCTCTTCTAGAAATATGTCCAGCCCAACTCCACTTCAGTCTTTTAATTTTCTCAATGATGTCAGTAACACCAGTTTGTTTTTTATTCATATATTGCATTTTTATCTCTTCGTGTTACTCCTGACATGCATTTCTCCATATTTCTTTGAGTGGTAATTGCTCTTCTATTAAGTGTCCAAGTCTCAGATCCATAACTAAGAACTGATAAAATACATTTATTAAAAACCCTCATTTTCAAACACTTAGCCATATTCCTTTTAGTACCAAGTTATTTTTACAAAAGCACTTCAACCATGTTTAATTCTATGATTAATTTCATCCATTATGTTTCCATGTGTATTAATAATCTGACCAAGATATTTATAGCTGTTAACTTCTTTAACTCATCATAATCAATTTTAATTTTCATATTTTGAGAAAATCCATTGAACATTACTTTAGTCTTTTTAACTTTTATCTTTAGTCCTATGTTCTTATTTTTATCTGATAACTCCTCCAACATTTCCTAAAGCTCGAAAGCATTATTTGCAAAAAAACAACTACATCCTCTCCAAAATCTAAATGCCTTAGATAATCTCCATTTACTTTTACTCCTTTAGCTTTCCATTTTAATCCACAAAATAATTATTGTAGCACTGCTGTAAAATGTTTTGGAGATATGGAGTCACCCTGTCTTACACCCTTCTCAATGTTGACTTTCCTACTATCCTTATGAAATCTAATTATTGCTGTTGCATTTTTATAAATGTTTTTAAAAATATGACAATATTCTGAATGTATACCTTTATGATCCAATGCTTTAATCACTGAAGAAATGTTTATAGAATCAAATGCGTTTTCATAATCTACAAATCCAAAGCATAATGGAAAATCATATTCATTTGTTTTTGCTATAACTTCTCTCAATACCTGGATATGAATTGTACTAAAACCACTTTTAAATCCAGCTTGTTCTCTTGGTAGAAATCCTATGTTCTCTGTAGATGAGTTGTAATTATCTTGGTAAAAATTTTGTATAAAACTGATAAAAGGCTGATAGATCTGTAATTTCTAATATCTTCTTTATCACCTTTTTAAAATATTAATATTAATACTGCATTCTTCGAATCATCTGGTACATCTTTATCATTTAGACATTCGGTATATAACTTTGCTAAAAAAAAATTATTTCTTTACCTTCTTCTCTTAATGTATTAATTATAATTCCATTATTACCTGGAGCTTTGCCTTTCTTCATAAATTTAATTGCTTATCTCACTTCTTCTTTTAAAATTCTGGGCAATTCAGAAGATATAATAGATATAGGAGATACTTGCTTTTTATTACTATATAATTCTTGATAGAAGTCTTCTATCTATTTCATGATGTCAACTCTCTTTTTAGAAATAATTTCATCTTTTTTTCTTATTGCAGATATAAATTTTCTACCAATACCAAAATGTTGTTTTTCACTCTTGAGACTTTTATTATCTTCTACAGCTTTCTATGATAGTTCCCAGTTATATTTTCTTATATCATTTTACATTTATATCACAAATGTAAAATGATATAAGAAAGTATAACTGTTAACTAGCAAGTCTTTTCCACACCATTTTACAAAATTCGAGGTATTCAATTCTTTTTAATGCATTATTTTTGTATATCTTCATATTCCTTCTTTTTTTCATAAATTCTCTAGTCTCAGTAGAAATTTTATTGGTCAATTGCTGCTTCTTTCTACCAGCTTTCTTTGTTGCAGTTTTTAAAAGTGTATCAGTTATCTTCTTATTAATTTCATTCAAATCTGAATCATGTTTAAAATTGACTAATACTTGAAACCGATTTGTAAGTTCTAATTTAATTTCATTACAATCTTTCTGAAGATTAGTAATATCAATGGTAAATATCGTTTTTCTTAATAATTTTTGTCTCTCTAGTTTTGCATTAACATATACCTCACATCGTACTAATGAATGATCATTTCCTGTGTTAAATTTATTAAGAATATTACAATCTTGAAATATGTATTTTCTGTTAGTAAAAATATAATCCAATTCTGCTGTACCTTCATTTGGATGCTTCCATGTCCATTTCCTTTTAACATCTTTCTCAAAAGAAAAAAAATCATAATATAAAGTTTTTCTTTTTTTGCAAACTCCATAAGTCTAGTTCCTCTTTCATTTCTATTACCATAGCCAAAATTACCTACAGCACTTTCATCTTTCATTTATTTACAAATTCTAGCATTAAAGTCTCCCATAACAATTTTAAAATGTTGTTTACTCTGATCAAAAACATTTTGTACATCCATATAAAAATATTCTACTACTTCATCACTATGAGAACTTGTTGGGGAGTAAATCTGAATTATCTGCATTTGGTATCTGCTATTACGTTGTACAACTAATCTTGACACTCTGTCCGATACACCATCAATGTCTACAATGTTGTTCTTTTACTTTTTATTTATAATTAATCCTACTCTACTTGTATTTCCAATATTTGTGTCTTTATAGTAGAGTACATGTCCACTTTTTAAATCAATTGTCTCCTCACAACTTCACAAAGTCCAATAATGTCCCATTTAATATAAGATCATTCTTCTTCTAATTCTTGCAATCTTCCTTCACTTGAAAGTGATATGCAGTTGTAAGTACCTAAATAAAAAGTCATCATCAAATGATAGCCTGGGTCCACAATCAGGGAATTCTTAACACCCTCCTTCTTTATCCACAAACTGCTGCCTTAGTTAGTGAATTTACAGCCTCCTGGGAATAAGAGCTACAATTTATTTTTGTCTGTCATGATTGTATATATCTATTAAACAAATATTTATCATTTACACATACATTCATTCTGCCTTATCAGGCAACTGAGAAAAAATATCATGGTGTTTCTTGATTTTAAACTCGGAGGTAAAAAGCCAATAAACTTACCATGCTGGCTAATGTGTGTTGGTGAGCAGCCCATTCATGTTCATGTACTATATGAATAATCACATAGATAACAGCTGCAATAAAAAGAACATATAGAATGGACATTAGAAATTTGCCCTGCTTGGTTCCTTTCAGGCCAACAAGATAAATCAAAGGATCTCCTTTCAGTTAATAGTTATTATATTGCTGTTTTTTATTACTTAATTGAGAAAGCAAGTTAGAGAAATATTCTGGGAAATGATTTTTATGTAGAAATTTAAAATCTCTTGTTTTTCATGTCAGCATTAATTTGATATACTGACCATTATTTAGATTAATTATTTTTTTTTAAATGAAAAAAAAATGATTGAATTTTTATAATACCTGACTTGGTATGAGGATTTCATATAATTGACCCATATTTCAAGATAAGGAGTACCAAAGATATAAAAAAAATTGGATTTTTGTTCATTTATTAAATGCTTTCCCATATCTATAAATAGGTCCAATAACTTTGAGAGATTTATTTGCCATAAAATCAATGTGATGGGGGAAAGAGCCATTATTGGAAAATATTATTTCTACATATCTTTGATGATCATTTGTTATGACTTTGGCACCACAGATATAGTAGAAAAACCTTAAGATTTCAGATTTTCTAGGGTGAGAGACAATGGAGCATTTATCCATATTTATGTTTATGCCAATTATTTTCACACCATTTCAGAAAATTACTTATATTTCTTTGAAGTAAAAAAAAACAGTTATTAATAGAATAGATATGCCTGAAAATTTTGCAGTCATCTTTATAAAGCAGCAGGTATAATAATTTAATATAATTTTTGGGGTCATCTATATTTTTATTAAATAATGATGATGTGAAGATGCTGCTTTGAGACACCCAGTAAATCAACAATAAGGTAATGATAATTCATTGTTAAACTTCACACAAAATATTCAGTCTTTAAGAAAAACTCAAACCAATTAATTAATATTTTGGAAAAAACTTAATCTACAAAGCTTTCTAAGAAGAATTTTATGATTATTTTATCAAAACCTTTAAGCATAACAAAATAAATAATATCCAACCTAGTTTGATGATGATGATGATGATGATGATAATAATAATAATAATAATAATAATAATAATAATAATAATAATAATAATAATAATAATAATAATAATAATAATAATAATAATAATAATAATAATAATAATAATAATAATAATATATGTTATGTGTGCTGGGATTCATTGATAGAAAGGCTGAGTAAAGTTATACTATGATGGCTTAGTGCTTTTGAGGACTTATAGTGTCCTCATATTCATATCAGAACAGAAAAATAATAATAATAATAATAATAATAGGTGAAATATGTAACCATCTAGATAACTGTAGTAAGCATATGTATATACCAACAAGCAATGTAACCCTTAGTCTGATATAAAGTTCCTTTTTGAAAGATAATAATAATGATGATGACGATGATAATAATAATAAATTGTTTCAGATATTAAGAAACAAATTACCATGATGGATTAAAGTTGTTTTATATTTCATTAATAATATGAAAAGAGTATTTCATTTTTTATAAAAATATATATTATTTTTTATTTGAAATCCAAAAAAAAAAAAATACTTCAAAAATTTTATGAAAATAATTTTGTATTATTCATATGAGTAAGGAATTTAGATATAAAAATAAAATAAAAAAAAAAAACTATTAATTGTTGTTGTTGTCTTTTTCTTTTTTACTAAAGCTTTGAAGTTAATGTCATTACAGAATTTAGTCACACATATTTCCTTTTCGCTTACCATAATAACATAAATAAATAAAATAAAATGTATACTAACAGAATAAAGAAGTTCTAGTGTAGAGAAATTAATGTGCAGAATTTAAACAAAAAACTGCATGATTTGAAGATTGACATTTAGCAAAAAATACATGAATGACAAAAACAGATAAATAATGTTGAAAATATTACGAAAAAGAAATAACTAAAGATAAACTTGAGAGTGAAATTCAAACAGAAATATAAACCAGAGGGAAGAGAAATTGCAAATACAAATAGTTAAGAATTTTGTCAAGATGCAGTAAATAAATTTCTGAGAATCAAAACACTTTAATGCAAGACTGGTGTTGACAGCCCATCTGGATAATCATAAAAAATACTTTTCTTTGAATTGGATGAAGGATAGATATAAAATATTACTAATATCAAAAATCTGCAGAGAAATTCTAACTATTAGTGAAACATATTGGCTTAGATATTTAGATTTTATGAAGATTATAATGAAGTAGTTCTGATGAAATATTGAGCAGAAGACTAACAAAAAAGACAATAACACATATTATAAGAGAGGTATGGAATAGGAGCTGCCAAAATTAGAGTCTGCTTTTCCAAAGACAGATAGCTAAACTTAACTGTTTTAAAGTAGATGCCTTAATTGATGATCATGTTACAAGATTAATGTGACATTATTTGTCATACAATATTAATCAAGCCATCATGTATGGTAAAATGATCACAAGCAATTAAGTGGCAAGGTGGCTGAACTTCATGATTTCATGGATGTTGACTACCAAATCAAAGAGATCTTAGAAAAAAAGCCTTGGCCTGAAAATTTCATCAATAAGGACCCACTCAATAATGAAGAAAACATTAATATTAACTGCATGAGAGAGAAAAAGAATAATAGACATGCATAATAGAAAAATTGATTGCACAATGTTGAAAGTTCCTAGAAGTAGGAAGTTATACTTTATGAGTCATAATAATACAATGAAGCACAGTCAAGATTTATCATTGATCATACCTAATTCAAACCGAGATCAAAGAGCAATAAGCTAGACACTCAAAATACTGATGTATTTTAGTAAGCTCATTTTTACTTCAAATATTCAAATGACAGATGCATTTTTTTTTAAAAAAAGAGAGAGAGATTTAAGCCCATGTTGCTAAAAAAGAAATTAATAATCACAACAGTAAAATGCTCAATGTTGGCAAATAATCGATAACCTTGAAGTAATTCAGAAAACTTTGATTCTAAATTTCCCAGCATTCAAGAATTGGAGATCTTACATGCAGGTTAAAATTTATCTAAGAAACACATATTAGAAGGATAAAACTAAAATAAATTCAAACTAATCAGCATTTTTTAAAAAAGAAAAAATATACATTAATGCACGATATGAAAGAAGAGAAGAATTTCAAATCAAATCTGCATTGGTTGCTTTTTAAACCATTTAATAAAAAAGGAAATAATAAAATAATTAGGATCATTGAGTTGTGAGATGAGAAAATTGTTTTTTATTGTTTTCATGCTTCTTAGAAGAAATGAAGGCTATAGTTTGTTAGATGCATTGTTGAAGATGGTTATACAGGACATAGTTGAGTTGAATACAAGCTTGCCTTATATGTAAAGTTATTAAAACAATTTTTTTCAGCATTACAGAAATATGTATTCTTTTTATATTAGTCTAGTCAATAACTTTCTGTCCATATCTATTGGCATATGACAAAATTCCTAGCACAGTTAAATATAGTACTTGCAAACCAATAGATAAATTTTTGGTATCTATCAAAAGGATAATTCCTAATTAGTTTTAATAGAATTAGTCTTGTAATATTTGATTCAATATCCTGAAATGTACTAAAGCACACACAGAGAGAGCATACTAACAAACCATGATTAGAGTCTTATCAGTTATAAATATTCACATAGAATTGAAATCATATTTGAATTAGAAAGCAAAAATGTAACATCACAACAGTATGCATCAATAAAGAAGATATCAGTCTACATTATAAAATCTCAAACATATTTTTTTTCATATGTTTAAAATATTTAGAAACTGGTCACATAGAAATCATAAAAAAAGAAGAAAATATGATAAATCATCAAGTGAAGGAAAAATAGAGGATTATTTTTGAAAGAATAGTAGTCCACAATTAGATAAATTATTTAGTCATTAAAGATAGTGATTATTTTTTATTTTATTTAGATGGGGACTTATGCTACCTTATATATATATATGTTGATATGGGGACTTATGCTACCTTATATATATATATGTTGATACAAAGATTTTCATAGGTTGTATATATAAAAGACATATTTTGCGGGTTCATCTATGCTAAAAATTTAAATATTTACATACCAACATTTTGACTTGATCACACAAGTCATCTACTGGGTGATAAAGGGTAGAAAAACAGTTGCAGAGGCACTACAATCACTGATTTAAAAAAAAAAAAAAACATTAAAGTTCCACCAATAGCAAAAATGTTAAATTAAGAATGTTTTTTAATAAAATCTTTCCAAATAGGAGGAAGTTTGCATGTATCATCTCACTTATTGATACAATCTGGCCTTTTAAGTATCTCAGTGGCTTCTCTGATTTTGTACTGGTAGAGATTATCACATGTGTTTATGATCCTGTTATGACCTAAATCTATAATATGGAGTGAGAGTGCTGCTGCTGATGAGTTTGTTTAACTGCATTAGCATGCTCATCTCTCCTAACACTGATGCGATGATTACTCATACTTATATAAGAAGCCTTACAATTTTCACATGAGATTTGATACACATCATGAGATTCAAGAGGGATTGAATCCTTAGGCTTGGTTATTATATTGCTGATCTTTTGATGAGTAGAAAATGCTGTATTTATATTATAGCATTTTAATATATGACCAATACTGTCTGTAGTTCCTTTTACATATGGAACACAAATTCTAATGGCAGATTTATCATCTTGTTTCCTATTTTGTCCATTTTGGGCTTGAAATAAGGCTTGCTTAATAAATTTATAATTATAACTATTTGCTAATAAAACACTATTAATATGATTTATTTCTTTTTTCAGATGTGACTTATTTGAAAGGTTTATTGCTCTATTTAAAAGAGTTGTGGATACAGAAACTATCTGAGTTGGGTTATGATGAGAATGTAAATGTAAATATCTGTCTCTATGTGTATTCTTTCTGTAAATCGAAAAAAAAAACTATTTGGTGTTCTGGTGAATAGAACATCAAGAAAAGTGGGTTTTCCATCAGACTCTGTCTCCATTGTAAATTTAATATGAGGATGCATATTATTTAAATGTAAGAAAAATCATCTAATTTATGTTTTACATGTTGCCATATGACAAAAGTGTCATCTATGTATCTGAGCCAAATGAGAGGCTTTAAAAATGATGATTCTAAAGCATGAGTTTTAATATTTTCCATGAATAAATCAGCTATTACTCCTGAGATAGGTGAGCCCATAGGAGTACCAAAAACTTGTCTGTAATGCTGTTTACTATATACAAAATATATGTTCAAGAGACAATGTTTAATCAAAGCAATAATATGGTTTGATAAAGTACAGCATTGCAAAATTATATTTAAAGCTTCATAAATTGGAATGTTGCTAAACAAAGACACTATATCAAAACTGACCAGAATGTCATTAGCATTAATTTTTAAATTTTTTAAAACAGAAATAAAGTGAAAAGAGTTTTTAATATATGATTTAATAGATGGGATTGCAGGTTTAATGAAATCAGATAAATATCTAGCTAAAATATGAGTTTAAGATCCTATTGCACTTATTATTGGATGAAAGGGGGTATCTGGTTTATGAATTTTTGGGAGTCCATAAAATTTTGGACAGACACATGATTTTTCATGAGGGATTATTTTATATTTTATCTTTGTTTCAATAGGTGATTTATTAATAATGGCTTTTGTTGGTTTTTACAAATACATAGTATGATCTCTTTTTGATGGTTTATAAGTTGTATCATGAAGCAGATCTAAAATTTTATTATGGTACATGTCATGATTCATAACAACAGTAGCATTACCTTTATCAGCTGGAAGTATAACAATTGCTTTATCCGATTTTATATTATTTAATGCTTGTCTTTTTTTCTTTGAAATATTATTTTTAGAAAGGTTAGCTTTTTTACAAATATTGCAAATCTTGGCTTTAGCCCAATCAATTGATGAAGAATCTATTTTTTTGAGAGCTGATTCAACATTACAAACAATTTTCCTCAAAAGGTATCTGGGAAGGTGTTAATGCAAAATTAAAACCTTTTTCTAAAACCAAAACTTCATCTGTAGAGAGGGCTTTCTTAGATAAATTATAAACACTTTTTTGATTTGGATATGTCATGATTGGTGATTGGGTTGTAATTAGCATTTGTAATTTTTTCTTTTGCTTTGCTGTTACAAATTCCGAATCCTTAATGGATCTAAAATTTGCTATATAATCAAAACTAGTGTTGCCTTTTATATTTCATTTAACTATATTTTTATATGAAGTATAAAAAGAAGATATATCTTGAACTCTTTTATATTTCAGAACATATAAATGTTCTGTGACATTTTTGTGTTTCATAAATATATGTTTGTATTTAGCATCCAGTAAGAGGAGATTGTTGTGCAATCACATATTTAAATATGAAATTAATGTTAATCGAAAACTTATTGCTTAAAGCATAATCAGATTATATGTATATACTTTAAATGTTTATTTGCCAGATATATATTTTTGATTTTAATATATACCAATTTCTTAATAAATTTTGAATTAATTTGAAACACATAAACATTCTTGATTGGCATTCAATTTTACAATGCAAATTTATTGGTAAATCATATATGCATGAGGTCATATTCACTAATTGATCATACCACATAATTCATTATAAGAAGTTACAAAATAGTAAAGAAATCAAACCACATGATGAGAAAGATAATGTAATTAAATATCATTTTCTCGGTATTGAATTTAATGTTTATTATCTGACCAGGTAGCTGATTTGACATTCATAAATAGTTAATAAGCAATTAGGAGTTTATTGTAATTACTTTGTTAGGAACATAATAGATATATTAAAATAAAAATTATATATGAATTAATTTGATGTTTGACGAAAGTGCAAATATGACAATTATTGAAGCTGAATAAAAGTAGTTGCAATAAAATGTTCGCATATTTTATTTTAAGTCATTATTGATTAAAAAGGAATGTTATAAGTTAGAATACTCCATAAAGATTGTAATCTTATTCAGTTATAAAGCTGATAACAGTAATATATTTTATTTTGTTACAAATTAGAATGATTTGCTTTAATTATATTTAAAGTTTGTTAGTGTTGATCATAAATTTAGTTTAATTATTAAATTTTAATATTAATCCTTTTGCACTACACTAGTATTCTGACTGATTTCCTTGTTCTCATTTAATTTAAGCTTTCAACTTTTACCTTAATTTTAAACAATTATTATTAATCAGAATATAATAAATTTGAACACATTTGACAGATATTTTTGTTTAAAAATAAAATAAATTTAAAAAAAAAATCATATTTGATTTTCAGAATTCTTTTATAAATTAGATTTTTATCAAAACAAAGTGCTGTTTCATCATCAAATTTTAGATGGAGCAGATTTAATTTGCAAAATGTATGAAATGTTTTTTGTTTGATGTTTGTTGTAAAAATATGAACAAATTATTTTAAATATTTAGTAAATCTAAAATTCAGGCTTTAAAAGTTTAATTTTTTCCATAATTTTTATAATATTGTTTAATATTATAACAGACTGTTGAGTGACATCATTTCCAGACAGTTACATTCCCAGTATCATAATATTTATGGTAACAATATTCAGAAAAATATATATTTTTTATATTTAAAAATAAAACATTCTCATAAAAAAGTAAATATATAATGATACATATTTTTGATTTGCAATAATTATTTGTCTATTGCTATAGAAATATGATGTAAACTTTCCAAAAAATTAATTTTTTTGACCATTGTAATATTTTTTCAAAGTAATCTTGAAAAGTTTGTGATTGCTAACCCCTTACTAGGCACCCATCAATATATACTTTGAAGATGTGATGCAATGTGTTGCACTGTGACTTCTCATTATTTGGAGTCATGATTTTCTCAGCCACTATCTCAGAGAAACCTGTTAGCTACTTTCTCTTACCCTTCCATTCCCTGCCCTAAATTTTTTCCATATTTCTCTTTATCTTGCTCCATCCTATTCCACAACATAATCACTTTCTTTATATTTATTCTTTCACAACTTCATTATTTGTAATCTTTCTACTTTCAGTTATTTCCATTCATTTAACAGATGCCTAATATTTTCTATACCTTCCTTACATAACTTGCAGTCTAAATCACTCACATTTTACCATTTATATTTATATTCCATTGTTGCTAAAGATCCTGTTTGAGCCTTAAACTGTAAACTACTTTCCTTCCTATTATCATGAATTAATTTGCACCTAATATTCTGTTTACTTATATATATATATATATATATATATATATATATATAATATTTTGTTTACTCTATATACTATATATATATATATATATATATATATATATAAACTTTTTTTACTCTCCATACTAGTTCTCCATCTCTCCAACTCCCTATTCTTTATTAATGCATCTATTCTTTTATTCCATACCTTGCCATTGTAACACTCAACAATTCTCCTAACACAATCCTCTCACCTTTTGTATAAGTATACTGTCATAAATTCTTTATCCAAATCTTCTGCATACCATACTACTTTTGTCATTGATCTTGTTTCCTGCCCTTTACTCATAACCAAATTAAATACAATTTTGGATATTCTCTTATTATCCATAAACTTCAATCTACTGAACATTTTCATTTGCTTTTTACATCTCTCATATAAAAACTTGATCATTCCGTTTCTCTTTGAATTGTCTTCTTTGCTGTCCACACATCTGCAAGTAATGCATGTCTTACTTCTCTTTGTATTTTTTGTAAGTAATCTAATATCCCTTTACTAACACCTAAAGCATTTTTACGATATGTTAACTCTGCTACTGCCACTTCCATATAATTCTAACCTACATCATATTTACTATATAAAAACACTCTTAATTTCTTTATCAATCCTTTTTCTTTTTTTTACTACATTTACCAATTTTTTCTCCATTCAACCAAACAATTTCTCTGATTACTTAAGATGATTCCCAAATAGTTATATCTATTCACCACACTTAACTTCCCCCAATAAAAATTCTTTGTCTTCTCTTTCACCAGTATTAATCATCATTACTTTTAATTTTTCTTCACTAAATATAATTCCTATCTTTTTACCCACCCTTGCACATTGTCCTCAGCATAACTTCCATATCTTCCCTTTTTTCTATGCATAAGAGGACATCATTTGCAAATAAAAGATCCGTTAATGTATATACTCCCTTGCCATCTATTAACAGTATTTCTACCCCTCTTCCTAGTTTTTCTATTGCTTCATTTCTTTCAAATTTAACAAAAACAAAATAGGTGACATAGGGAGTCTTTGCCTTAATCCCATCCCATTTTTAACTTTAACTGATTCTATACTTCCTAAGTGTTATACATAATAATTATTTTCATAAATCTCTTAATAAAATCCACTAAAGCTTCATACATTCCCAAATTTACTAAATTTGTTCGTAATCTATTTCTATTTACTTTATCATATACTGTCTCTATATCTATAAGAACCATATATAACTATCCACCTTTATTCTTACTCATATCTATAAATTGTGTGACTAACTACAAATGAACTATCTCCTATATGCCTATCTGTTCAAAAACTTCCTTCCATTTCACCCATTATATTATTTTCTTCCATCCATTTTGTGATTCTTCCAGCCACCACCTTTGTGAAAAATTTATATAACACTGATGTTACTACTATTGGCCCATAATTACTAACTTTCTATGATTTTTACCCTTTTCTTTAAATAGTAGCCTTACTCTTGTATTACTGCAATTATTCAGAAAGTCTCTATTCTATGTCATCTTATTAAAACATGATATTAGGTTTAATTTTGCCCTATGTCCTGAATTCATTACAAACTTTACTGCTCTTCAATCTAAATCTCTTGCCTTTCCACTTTTTAGTTTCTTCTCTGTTTCATTCAGTTCATTTAATGTCAATTTAATATTTCCATTACTATATGCTTTTATGTTTGTTATCCCTCTGACCTTCATATCTAATATCTTTTCTATATCCATGACATACTTATTTATGATTGTCTCTAATTCTTCTCTAGAGCCACACTCTATTCCATCATCATCTAGTAATACTATTTCTCTCTCCCCCACATTCCTTCTTTTAATGTATTTCCAAAAATGTTTATTCCCATCTCTTCCACTTTTATTAATATCCTTCAACAATTTACTATTTAATTTCATTCTCTCTGTATAATTATCTATTTTGGCTACTTTTTTTTTTAAATATGTTTTTCATTTAACATTAACACCTTTTTTCACTTCCTTTCTTCTTAGTAGCACACTTATATTCTGTACATGCTTTTCTCCTCTCTTTTACACTTTTACTAACTCTCATTTTTTATTAGTTTTATTCTTCTGAATACTCTCACTTAAAACCCTACTTCATCACATCAGTCCTTATATTTATTCCCACTCAACTCTTCCATGGTTTCTTCAACTTTTATTTTATATTCTTTTAACTTATTCTTGTCATTTATTCTCCATCCATGTCTTTCACTATCCTTTCTACTTTTATTACTATTTCCCATCATATTACTAATCATTTCTATTATAAGCAAATTATGATCACTATTACATACTCTCTCTTCATTATCAAATATTTTAATTTTTCATACTTTATTCATTACCTATTTTTCGACTAATGCATAATCTATTGTGTGGAATTATATTATTTCTAGATCATGTGTATTGTATCTCACAAATATTTGATAAATTTTCAATGCTCAAATTCATTCTTTGACAAAATCTGTCCATTATTGTTATCAACATCATCCATTTTTCAATATGCCCACTCGTAACCTCTGTAATCATTATTCTCTTTCCCCTTATTTTGAAACCCTGTATATCCTTAACAAGGCATTCACATATGTTACTGTTTCACTCCATTATAATTTGACTATCTCCAGTGGCTATATACACTACAGCCACCATCCAGTCTAGTCTTCCTAACACTATTTCAACTGTATTTAAATATTTTTTTGACATGACTCCTATACCACCACCAATTTTTTCTTTTTTTTTTCTATTTATATCCTGCTTTACCAAGTCTTCCAGTATAGGTTCTTCTTGTCTTCTTAGATCCAGCCATTATTCTGATCTTCTCCTACCTGGCATATTGAAATATCCAATTTTAGCAATTTCTTCTATCCTAACTACTCTTTTATATATTCTTTTGACTCTTTCTTTTCCATTACATTTATAAATAACTTGCTTACCATTAATTTTACAGATCCATTCTCTCTCCACATCTACATTTATATCTAAATCAGCTACTCTTTGTTTATTTCTTATATCCCATCTATTCTTCTTTCTGTTACCACTGCAACTTAAAAAACTCACTCCCTTTTATAAGTTTTGTGAACTGTATTCTTTATAACTTAAACTCTGTAAAACTTCTCTTTTTTGTTTTGCTAAGTGCAATTCATATTTACTATATAACTCCCTCTTACTAATAAAAAAACCTCACACATCCACAAACCTAACATAATTTCTCTCACACAATTTTTTCAATTTTTCATTTATGGATCATGTCCTATCTAACATATATCTATTGTCAAATTTTGGTAATAATCTGATTATTTCTCTTCTTTGTCTAATATTACTCAAATTGCTAATCAATTCTATGTATTCATTCATTACTCTCTCTGATACCTTTGATAAATTATTTGTCCCTATCATAATATACCCATCTCTACTCCCTTGTTTTCTAGTTATTCTCACATACCTATTTCTATTTTCTTTTGCAATTATATCTCCACAGTCTATAATAAGTGAATATCTTATCAATACTGTCTCATAGTTTATTTTTTGTACTTCACCCATAACATTCTCTACCACTTTCTGGACTTCCTTGTCTACTTTTTCCTTATTATTCTAATTCAATAATTACTTTATCTGCTCACACTTCATCTTTAAGAATTTAATTTTGCTTCTACAATTACTACCTCTTTCTTTATCTTACTTATTCTTTGGATAACCATCTCCATTGTACTACTTATTTTTCCATCCATATCTCTTGTCACTCCACTAAGACATGATTATTTGATATTAGAAAAAAAAATGTGAATTTTAAAGCTGTAAAAAAAAAAAAAGCTTCACAAAATTTCTCAGCAGATGGTGAAAAATGAAAATATAATTTCTTGACTTCCAGTTTGAGAAAGTTTCGTAATTAAAAACAGAAGGATTATATTTGATTATAATAAAGACTAACAATCTTTCACATGCATTGACAGTTATAGTTTAAAGTTTTAATACTTTAGCTTTATTAAATTGAAGAGTAATTGGATAGGATTTGTCCATAGCATTTGAACAAGAATCAAATATGAATATATCATTTATTTTATATATTGTTATGATTGAATATTGAAAATCTTAAGGTTATTTAATAGAATGATTTTATTTTATAATATATTATGCTGATGAAAATGGAAAGATATGTTAGGCTAATTGATTTTGTATTCTTATTAATTGCTTAATCTTACTATAATTGACTTAGTTAATGAGAATATGTTGATATTGTTGGAATATGATGGTTGTGCTAGCAGTATTTTTACCTTATTTAGTTCTAATTAGAAAACAATTATTGAGTTATATATTTTGTTGGATGTCATTGATATTACAAACTTGTAGGGCATATTCAAATTATTATTTCATTCATGCATTAATTATTTTGCTTAAATATAAATATAAACAATGTTTAATTTTTAGAAAAAGTTTGTATTATTATAGACAGTGTTTTGACTCATAATGAATATTAAAGTTCATCTGTGTATTTTTTGTCATAAGGGTTCTATATAATAGGCATATTCTGTTATTTATAATATTTAGTTTTATTGCTTTGCCTTTAATCTATTACAAATAATGCTTATATTTTAGTTTAGCTTGAAGTAATGATTTTATTTCTTTTCTGGCCATTCTAAATGCCATTTGAATCTATGAGGTTACAATAAAGATTATTATCATTGTTTTATTGACTTCAGTGTTAGAATCTTATTCATTGATTGATATTCACTTTAACTTAATTTATTATGTTCATTCTGTTACAAATGGTGCTAAGCTTCACCGGCATTAATAAATTAGGGTTGTTCTTCTTTGGTTCATAATTTTAACCCTGTTACAAATAGTGATCAATAATGAGGCTATGACTCAGGATACAGTATGACCCATAATTTTATACTGATATAAATGACATTTTACTTCAGAATATTTTTATTCAGTTATTTTAAAGTTATTATTAGTTATTCACTTACAAATAATTCCCAAATCTGTGAGGCCTTAAAAGAAATGTATATCCTCATTTTATTCTGTTATAAATGGTATCACAATTCACAGACATTATCAAACCAGAACTATTCTTTCATGGCTCACATATTTACTTTGTTATGATATATATGAAACTAAAATTACCCCATATTTCAAATTAAACAAGATTAGCCATGGGTAAAAATACTAAAACACAATCAATAGTTCCATTGTTAAAGTAGACTTTTCAAGTGCAAAGGATAAAAAATACATATCAGCATATATATATAAACTATATTTCTCACAATTTCCAATTACATTCTGCTCACCCCCCTCACAATAATTATTATTAATTGGTAATATAAACGTTGCATGGAAAAGGTGTATTACTTTTTTTAATTTATTAAATAATAGAAAAGAGATTTTTGATAATAATTTTATTTTTGGTATAATGTATATCATCACTTGTTGTTGCTGTTGTTGTTTTATGGGGGGTGATGTATATACAGTAGTTTGATCTTAAATGAAAGACTAAAGAATCATAAAAGTAAGGTTAAAATTAAATATTTGACTTCTGCTTTATATATCTATGAAAAAGATACTGACCCTATTATTACATTTGATAAAGTTAAACTTGTCTTCTTTGAAAGGAATGAAGTAAAGAGAAGAATTAAAGAATCTTTATTTTTTAAGTTTTATGATTCTGAAGCAATTAACTTATTTAAGGTTGTTTTTTTTTTAAATATTAATTAAGAGTGAATGAGATGTAATGTGGAATTATGGGAACTTTTTAGTCCGTTCCAATTGAAAAATCTGATTTGGTAGTAAAATCACTGGTTGTGATTTATTATTTACTATTTTTTTGGCTAGCTATGAAATTTTGAATTTGCAACAGTTTTAGTTATTTGATGGCATTGTTTAGCTTTAATCTTTTAATATGTAAATATTCATATTTAAACTTCAGCTTTTCTCTGCTAACTTCTGATGGCTGCCATATTTGTATAATTTATTTACATTTGAAAATTTATACATTTTTGTATATGCTATAAATAAAGTAACATTTTATGTTATTTCCATTTCCAATAACTGTTTATCAGGACTGGTGAAAATAGAATGTCTGTATTTTTTATATTTACCTCCATACACTTTCATTTATTATTGATTTTTTCTTTAATTAGTATTTGTAATTCAAATTTGCACATGTTTGTTTATCTATATATTGAAGTGGTTTCTTTCTACTTTATAATGTAATGCTAAGATTATTATGAATTTCACTGGAAATGTATGTGGTATTAGGTTATAAAGAAAAAAGGAACCATTTGATATTCAGATAAACAAATGTTTGAAAATTTGAATTTCATTTATTATTAATTTGATATGCATCATAACTATTGTACCTGACATATTTTAAGCCAACTATATCCATATTTTCATAATTATTTATTAGCAAGTATTGAAATTAAATGTTTTATTAAATATGTTTATTCATCTTAATTTATCTTCTCATCATTTTGCTCTGTTATCTGCACTTTATGTTATTAAACCATTAAAACTTTTATTGCCTTATTATTCAAATTATGAGTTGACCATTGTCTCATACAGAATTTCAGGTTTTAATAGATATGTTGGAACATAAATTGCTCCGCTATAAATTATTAAATTGTTTGTGTAGTGTATCCCCCCTCACCACAAATGTTTGCTAGAGGAAGAAAAACACAACAACATACAATCAAATACATATAATAATAATATTTAGAGAAAGGATATTTACTTACATTAATAATCTATAGTAGACAACATTGGTCCACAACAAATTTGTTATCTACATAACTAGCTAAAATGTTTTTGGCATTTACTGCCACCATTAAATTTTTCAATTCTCTTGCATTTTTACAAATTACAGTCTTTCAATAAATTCTATAAAATTTGCTATTTTTAAGAGTTCTACTCTCTAAACAATATTATATCCTTGAGAACTCTTAAACCATACATAAATAAAAATAAGATCAGCTAGATCTGTAAAACCCTAGTCAGTTTTTGGTACCTTCAGATCTGAGTCTGTGGGTTCTCATCTTTCACTGATCTGCTTTACAAAATCTAGGAACTCCAATATGCTGAATAAGTAACACACTCAGCAAACAAAAAGCTCCAACATTCCTCAAAAAGCAGTTTATATAGTCCTCTACCTTTTTTCCTTCAGCTATACTTATTAATTTAATTCCTTCTTTCTGGATTTCTTAGTGCACTCACCATATATTCTATTATTGTTTCCATATCTATTTATTTGATCAGTTGATGATGTTTATCTGTAATCCTTTTTTTCTTATCATTTATTTAGTCCAACATTCTAAATATAACATTTCACAATGTTTCTACTTATACATTACATTATAGTTATTATCTCGTTTACTTAAAAAATCATTACATTCTTTATTTCTGGCTGTTTTTCTCATTTCAGATTTAATTGCTACTTTTCATATTTTATGTTATTAACTTCTGGAGTAATTTTTTCTATTTACTTCTATACTTATTTGTAGACAAATATAACAGTTTGCATATGATTTATTATTTAAGCTCCACACTACATAACACATTTGGGAAAAATAATGTTTTTTTTTTTTTATGTCTTTATAAGTTATTATGATATTTATTATCTTGCATAACGAAAATATTTACTGGTGTCAATTCCATGTAGTCATTCAATGTACATTTTTCTTTTAAATTTTTAATTTGTTTATAAAAACTCTTATACTGTGTATTGGATAAAATATTTAAATTATTTTAAAAATATAAATTGGAAGCATAAAAATATTGCATGTGATAATCAAAGCAGTTATCTATTATCAACCAGTTTTTAATAAACTGTTGTCTAAGTTTAATCTTACTGTTTGAATTCAGAGTAAAATTGATATCTTCTACCTTTCATATTTAATATCTTTGTAGTATTTTAAAAAGGAAATACATGTTATTATTAATCATGTAAGCCCTGTGATTCATATAATATGATGCCACAATATATTATTCTCAATCTGAATATAAAACTCTAATCTTGACAATTCTTCAGTAGATGATCACCATATTACATAAAACCAGAGTAATTTTAATTTCAGAACACGATTTAGCACATACGCACATGTATATTTGTCAACACGTATATTTTAAATAATAAGTTGGTATATATATCTTTAAATGTTTTCAGCAAAAATATTTCTATATTTCTATAGAAATGTTATATAATGTAAGAATAAATTTATATTTTTATGAGCATAAATATTTTAATAAACAATACTTTATTTTACTTATTGTATTCAAAAAATAAACTTTTTTTTTTTATTATTTTTCTTTTTATATGTTTAGAAAATATCTTTCATAAAATATGAAAGAAAGAAAAAAAACAGTAAATAAATATTTCATTTATAATGTATTTAATAGATTTATATTTCCATCTCAATTTGTGAATGTCAGATCTCCCCCCGTTATTCTTTCTTTAATATTACTTAAAAATAAATAAATACCAAAATTTTGTATTTATAAAATAAATTCATTTATAAAATATTAATGTTTTGCATTTTAAAAATTTGATTGCTGATATATTACTGTTTTCTTTTTCCTTTTTTACAAAACTATAAATATATTCATACTATTAAAAAAAAGTATGTTTGTTTTATTTCAAAATAATTTCTGATATTTCTTCTTTCTTTCTTTTTTTAAATAACAAAAATACAACCATTCAGTAAATAAAAATTGAGGCATTATTGTATATTAAAAGTAATTTTTATTGATTTTTGAATCATCAAATCTACACTTTGATACTTCATTATCATAATTCAAATAATATTGGACATTTTAATGGATATTTTAAAATTTTAATTTTTTAAAAATCTTTTAAAAATTGATTTATATGACGTTTTATAATATTAAGCCATTTTTCTTCTTAAAGTTTGTTAATGAAATTAACATTTGCACACTATTATAAACACATAAATTATCATCCGACTTTAACAAAACTGTGTCATCAAAACCATTAAGAGACTCGTCATTACGTCTAAAAATCTTTCATTATGACAGATAATAAACAAATAAATCAGATAACATTTTCTTTGATTTAAATTTTTTTAACAAATTAAAACAAATAATTATTTAATATTATAAAGTTCTTTAATATATAATTACACAAAATTAAAAAACTCATAATAAAATGTAATTAGTTAGTTTCAGAATCGTATGGAAAATAATTGGACGCTTCGCTGCTCGAAATATCGGACACTCGAGCAACGGAAATGTCACAGACGAGCAGCGATCTTCTGCCCTTTAAGTTCTACCAATACATTTTGCCACGCAGGGCAGAAATATAATAAACTAAAGTAATAATAGTTTACTTTTTAAATATAAATTAAAAAACTGTTTTTATGTATTAAGTTATAGTTATAACAAATAAAAAAATGAATTTTAGTAGAGTTTATTTTTATTTGATTTTAAACAATTTCCGATTTTAATCCCCCACTCCTAGTTTTAACAACAAATATTTTTTGTTCATTATTTTAAGTGCGCTTTGTCATCATATTAAATCCCCATTACAATTTTAAGTTAAAGATTACACTTTAAGTGCAATTTTTAATATTATCATAGTCTTTTTTTTCATCGCAAACTTTTAATGATACATAAAACAAATGGACAGAATAATTGGAACAACTATTATATTACTATTTTATTTTTAAGTATAGAGGATTTGAACTCAGATTTTCAAGCACCCTTTAACTATCCACACTACCTTATACAACTGAAACACATGACCACACACATGTAGATTAATCTTTTCTACATGTGTGTGGTCATGTGATTCAGTTGTATAATCTTTTCTACATGTGTGTGGTCATGTGTTTCAGTTGTATAAGATAGTGTGGATAGGTAAAGGGTGCTTGAAAATCTGAGTTCAAATCCTCTATACTTATAATTAAGCTCCCAGGTTTGTGATGAGTGCCTGGTTTTCAAATATTTTATTTTTAATAACGTACAATATAGAAGTGGAAATTAATTCTAACATGATTTTTTTTTCTTTTATAGATAGTCTTTAATACCAATAGAATATATCTGACAGAAAGTTGACATGAATTTATTATAGCAAGTTTTGTTAAGCCAAATAGCATAATTATGCACAAAAGTAACACTACAACCACACATAATAATGGCTTGTTCTTGGTGTTTAATGTATAATGTGAACTTTAATAAGACCTTACTATATTAATATCATACTAATTAATAAATAATCCTATGTAAAAAAGTCATACCTGATTAAGATTAAGTCAATATCATAAAGTATTCAGGTAAAAACCATACCAAACAAAATTTATCTCCATGATTTTGTTACTCATCCTTTGTTTCTTAATATATATATATTGTTAAAATCATCATCTAGCTTTTTATTTAACCTATTCTTTTTCTTCATAAATAAATAATTCCATTAGAAAGCATTATTAAGTTAAAAATAGTTCCTGCATGTATCTTAAGATCTACATCTTTCAGACTGAATGGGTCTTTGTTTATTCAATGAAAATATTGACATAGAGAGATGCAAAAATAATACTGAGAAAAGAGCAGTCTAATTTACCTGTATATAAGTAATTAAAGTATTTATTAAGAAAAAAAAAACGATTACAGAAATTTTGTATAGACAAGTAGGTGAATGATCATTGGCCAGAATTGTTAGATGTTAAACTACAAATTTTCAACATTCGGCATATAAAAATTGTTTTTTAACTTTAGATTCAGAATAATGTTTTGATGGGTATTAAGTTTTTTTTGAGATGATATAGCAAACAATTAGATCAATTCTGGGAAAGTATATAATTTGCTTATACTGAATATTTCTTACATATGTAAATATATGGATTTGAACTCAAGATTTTTCAATCTATTCATCCACCACACTATCTCAAGCAACCTATATTGCTTGTATATGGAGAAAAACTCTTCATGCAGTAGCACCATTCAGTGCAAACCAGAGTAATCAATGGATGCAGAAAGGTTTGTGCATAAAATCCATAACTAGTGCCTCATCATCCAATATTCCCAGATTAGGTTCTAGCTTGTGGCTTTCATCAGTAAGAAGCATAAAAATGGTGATCATGTAATGTTTAATGGTTTTATACTGATTGTATATGTGTGGGAGATTATGATCTGGCCCAGATGATGAGTACTGGTTCTGCACAAAGTACATATATTGGGGATCATGTATCTTTTTTGCATGTGTTTGGTCATGTGTATTTTCTGCTTGAAATAGATTGGTGGATAAGTAGACTGAAAAATTCTAAGTTGAAATCCCCCTGTTTACATAATATATCAGTTGACTAACCACAAATGCAGTCTAAAAACATCAAAAGTATACTTGGTACAATAAATATTGTTTAATTTTTATATTTCAACTCCATATGAGTATTATTTTACATTAATAATTAAAATAATGTGTATGTAATTGATTAGTCTTTGTTGCATGGAGAGGTCATAATTTGGCATTATTTTTCATAAATGCTAACATCATAGCAATGATTTAAAATAATATTACATAATCCAGTATAAACTAAACTAAATGGATTAATTAAGAAAAAATATTAAATTTTCTATTAAGAATCATTCCCGGGATTTTCTAATTCCAAGTCCAATGCTCTACCAACTATGTCATTCCACCAGAAATGAAATTTGGTGATTCAGTTGGACTACTGAATATACAGATATTGCATTGAATTTCCATTAGATAAAACCATTTATGATTATTTGACAATTATTCATGCAAATATTTCTGAAAATTGAATGCAAAGATCTTTAAAACTATTCCAAGCAAGAATAAAGCCACGGATTTAAGCACAGCTTATAAAATGGATTGCAGAAACGAGATTTAAAATATCATCAACTGTGAAATATAAGTCAGATGAAAATTTTATGAAAAGATATAGAAAGAATTGCAAAACTTTGATACAGGATAAAAATTATATATGCCTGTGATTGAAAAAATGTATAAAAAAGGAAATAAAATTTATACTATTGGTGCAATGATGTATTTATGCAAAAAAGAGAAGCATTAAGAGAAACTGTAACATTTGCATTATCTCATAAAATAGTATTGAGGAAAAGACATCTGCATGAAGGTCTCCATATTTTTATGTTATTTTGCAAAGAAATCTCATTGAATAATATATGCTGCTGATTTTACATTCATTTAAGTCTAAATTCGGCTCATTTTGTTTTAAACTTGAAACTTTTCTAATCATAATTTCAATATTTTAAATCTATCCATTTAAATTTTAAACAAAACTAATGTTCTTGTTTTGTTAAATATTTTTAGAAATTCCATAAGGAAAGGATTTCAAAAATAAGATTTTTATAATACTAGAAAATACTTTTTTCTTTAAGTATATGTAAATATTATCTCATTTCAGATTTATAAAAGTTAAAGTCAGTTATCATCTTTTAAGCTTTAAAGTAATATATTGTTACATTTAAATGTCTATGTTACAACATATTTGATAATGTGATGTAATTATAAAATTAAACGAATATAAACTAAAGTTATATGCGTTGACACGCTTTCCTAAAAAAAAAAAAAAGCTATAAATTGAGTGAAAATTAATATATATATATAAAATGTTACTGGAGCAACAAAGCATCGATGTTCTGGTAATAAACTATATCTGTATTTCTCTTTATGTAGCTTGACATATTTGTTGCTTATATATAGCTGCAGTTTTTATTACTATAAGTCTATTCATGTGTTTAAATTTCTGTTACATATTAAAACTCAACAGTTTTAATAAAAAGTAGATTTAATATATTTCTCTATATTTTCCAGTTATAAGTTTCGGGAAGAACATATTTAATACTGTACATTCACATATGAAGTAAATAAACATTACAAGTCTTCTTAAACAATGTTATGTAATGAATTTGGGCATTTATGAAGAAGAGGCGGCCTCGGTTTTCATTATAAATTTTATGTCAGAGACATCAAATAATCAATATTGATTGTTTTCATAAAAAAAAATATGCGTAAAGATGGAACGTACTCTTGCATTGGTGGTCGAGAGGTCAGCGCGACTGCCTTGCATTTGTAGGCAGTTGCCCGGGTTGCGGGTTTGCATCCCGGCTGATGCTATGACACTTAAAAAAAAAGATGGAACGTAGATAATTATATTTAGACTTTGTTGAAGTCTTTTAGAAATAAAAGTAAACTACCAAAGAAATTAAAATAATGCAGTGTAATAAATATTGAATAAAAGACATGACAGAGTCGCATGGTGTGATGTGTATACTCATCGCCACACTTTTTTTTTATTTAGCAAGTGGACGCTGTTGCAGATTAGTTATGATGTAGCTGTTATCAACTATGACACCACTTTTATTATATCCTATTAATGATAGTCCTAATATCATTATATTTATATAATAGCTAATCGTTTTATTAATTCTAATTATTGCTTTTATTTCAGTAACTGGTGAAGATCGGAATTCAATAATAAAATAATGAATATATATATTTAATTAATAAATATCTCATGAATAAAAAATATATTAACCGAAATAAAACATAAGAATAACATTTATAGATATAATAAACTTCTCCATACTTCCCCATTTTTTTTATAGATATAATAAACATCTCTATACTTCCCCATTCTTTTTAAATACATATAAATAAAGATATAATAAAATACAAATGACCCCCAAGATGCATTTCGTGCTGAACCAGCACTCATCAGTTGGCCCAGGTCACAATCTCTCATATATATCCTTATTATATGCAAAGTAAATTGTTACATTTTCCGTTATCATTGTCAAACTTCCTTCACTCACAACTTTGACGCCATCCATTTCAGATGAATACTCTAATGATTATTACTAATCATTTTTGAAACTAGAGATTATCTCTAGCACAGATACAAACTTTAAACCTCAGTCAAAGATTAATATATCTGTTTTTTTTATTTTATTTACACACACGGAGTTATTCACCTTTCTCTGTTCCCTATGTAATCTCTTTATAGATATAATAAACACCTCCATACTTCACCATTCTTCTTAAATAATTATAAATAAAGATATAATAAAAAACAAATGAACCCCAAGATGCATTCCGTGCTGAACCAGCACTCATCAGTTGGCCCAGGTCACAATCTCTCATATATATCATTATATGCAAAATATTTATCTAGAGTAAAATGTTACATTTTCATTTACCATTGTCAAACTTCCTCCACTCACAACTTAGTTTTTTTAAAAAAGAGCTTTTACTAAAACTTCAAAAGAAGAAAAGTTTTATCTAATAACTACAAAAAAAAAAAAAAAAGATGTGGAATAAAGAAAAAAAATTAATAAGATTAAATGTAATGTTTAACAATTTTAGTTCTGATAAAAGATAAAAATCAAAGACGATGTTTTCAATTTAATCTATATCAACCAATGTATAATATATTTATACGTGTTTAAATATAAAAGTTTCGATAACTTTACGCTTCATCAGCTCTGACTTCTGGCGGTGGCGTCTGTAAAGATTTTCAATAAAATATTGATAATAATTCTTCCTTAGGCAATAGATATATAATAATGGAAACTAACTAAGCAATTTCATTTCAAAGTTTATTTTTCAAATAATATTTTTTTATTAAAATAATTATAATCTATAATATTTACATTTTAGAAAACAAAACATATATTTAAACACTATTTTAACAAAACATATATCTTAACGAAAAAAAGATAAATGATTTTATTTGATTATTAATTAGAAAGAATTATTGTATTTCAATATTGAAGTTTACATATATATATTTATAAATAAAATTAATAGCCTGATAAATTGGAAAGGATATCACTTAACAACACCATAACATCAGATCGAGCTTTTAACTGTTCCATTCATTTATTATAAACCATGTTTTTTTTTTTTATATTTATGTTACTTAACTGAGAATTGATCCTAAAATCTTTAGCTATAACTATGACACTCTTAACACTAGAGTAAACTGCATAGGGCAATAAAATAACCAAATGGTTCATTACTTAACTAGGAAAATTAGAACAAAATTTTCATCACTACACAACTACATTATACTGCACAATGTTTTTAAGCAACCAAAGTTTAGTTACTTGAAAAGTCATATGATTAGAGAATAACATAAGTGACATATTTAGTTTTGAACCAGAATGACTTATTACTTTACCATTCCAATGAATTGATTGATCACTCACAATAGATTACTTGCAGTCAATAAATTAGTTTTCCAGCATATATATATAAATAAAAAAAAGACTTATAAATCCAATAAATAATATTATATTTCAACCAGAGGACTGGTTTTCATCAGAAAGAAAAAAAAATACACAGTAAAATGGCAATAATCAAAAATTACACATTTGGTAAAAGATTAAAAGATTAAAAATTTAACAAAACCCCCCTGATTGGTCACAAAATCTAACACAGAATATCTACCCAATCAATGACAAAATTCAAACTAAAAAAAAAAAAAAAACTACATTCCCTCCTAATCAAGCTTAAATTCTATTTAAATTAAAATAAATATAAAAATAAAAAATTAAAATATACATATGTGCATACATAGAAAAATTAGACTATGCTCACATACAAAAAATAGCTGTGCTCACATTAATATTCATTAAAAACTAAAATACTTATACATTTTAATCAAAAATTATAGTTAGTGCAAAGTACAATAATTTATAATAACTAATTATTTATCTATAAACCAATTAAACACAGATATTAAACATCCATATAATCAATCTTTACATAAAAAAACCTCATATAAGAAAATTTTCACATAAAAAAACTCACATATAGAAATCATTTAGGAGACCAGGTAACCCAGAGATATAATAGTTCCAGTGTTCAAATTCAATCCATGTGATTCTAAGGTCTTGAATTTAAAAATAAAAAAACTCTCCTTTTGTTTCCTCTCCCTTGTAGAAGAAAAACCTTCCTGAAGAATCACTACTTTTAAATCATCAATTGAATGATTCGGTAAGTTAAAATGTTTTGAAACCCGTCTATCTTTATTCTTATGCAAAATGTTAAATCTATGATTTGTCATTCTGACATGTAAACTATTTGCTGACTCACCTATATACTGGTTTAAACATCTACTACCCTCCATCAAATATATCAAATTAACACTTTTACATGTAACATAATTAGGAATATACCATTTAAAATTACGATTCTTAGTACTAAAGACCACTTTTATCACAACAATATGTTTACATGTAAAACATCTTTTATCCTCACATGGAGAACATCCTTTTTCCTGTACAGAACTACTAATAAAATTTGTTTTGACAAGTATATCTCTAAGTGATCTATGTTTTCGATATACAACTTTAGGTGGATCAGAAAAAATAGATTTTAAATAATCTGTGGACTGTAATATGTTAAAATGTTTCGCCAATATCTGGTTAATATTAGGTAAATCTCTATTAAAAGTAAGAACCAATGGTGGAACATCTAATTGTTTTTTACTCTTTTCAGATAAAAGAAGTTTCTTTCTATCAATTAAAGAAGATATCCTTACTGCATTATCCAACAATGTCTTAGGATACCTCATATTAAGCAATCTATTATATAAAATACTATTATTTTGTTGAAGAAATTTCTCATCATTATAAATCCTCTTCATCCTTAAAAATTGACTATAAGGAATATTAGCCTTTAAATGTTTAGGATGGTTAATATAAAAATGTAGATAGCAGTTATTATCAGTTGGTTTCCTATATACAGTAGTAGTAAGAACTCTATTAGTGTAAATAACTTCAACATCAAGAAAATGAGCAATTGATTTTGAAAAATTCATTGTGAAATTAATATGTTTATTAAAATTATTTAAATAACTTAAAAAATTATGAAGTTCAACTTCACTATGTGGCCATATCATGAAAATGTCATCTATATATCTAAGCCAAGTGTGAGGTTTCAGCTTAGCATTATCAAGTATAGAGGACTCTAGTTTTGACATAAAAATATTCACATAACTTGGTGCCATCTTTGTACCCATTGCAGTATCTTGTTTCTGTAAATAGTATCTAGAATCAAAAGTAAAAAAATTATTTCTTAAAACCAAATATATTAATTCAACCATAGTAGTAATAAGACCATGACCATACTCTCTATCTTGTAAAGCACATTTAATAGCCTCAACTCCATTATCATGAGGTATATTTGTGTATAATGATACAATATCCAAAGTAACCAAAAAACAATCAACTGGTAATTCAGATTTAATATTTTCTAACACCCAAAGAAAATGAGTAGTATCTTTAACATAAGAATTAAATGATGGTGGAATAAATTTAATAATATTATCAACATATGCTGAAATATTTTCTGTAGGACTACCAATACTAGCTACAATAGGTCTGCCTGGACAACCAGGTTTATGAATCTTTGGCAAAATATAAAAACTACTAGGATGAATTTTGGTTGGTACTAAAAAGTTATATACATTATTATTTATAAGACCCCTAGCTCTCACATCTTTTAAACTAAAAAGTATACCCTTGAATAATGAATTAATAGTGGTTAGTGAAATAGGCTCATAAAAAATTTTATCATCTAAAAGCTCCAGAGCTTTTTTAACATAATCATCTTTATTCATAATTACTATTGATCCACCTTTGTCAGCTGGTTTTATAATAATATCCTGTCTTTTCACTAAATTGCGTAATGCATTCATCTCTCTCAATGTTAAATTACTCTTATACTTACTATGTTGTTTAAGTCTAATTTCATTAATAATATCCTGATATACATTATCGATGTACGTATCTAATAACACATTCCTTTAATGTGGTGGTGTCCAATCAGATCGTAATTTCCCAATAGTATCACATTCTTGGTTTCCAAAAAATTCTCTTAATCTAAGTCTTCTTGAAAAATTATCTAAATCCTGATGAATTTTAAATTCATTTTTATGATAAAATGACTGAACTGTAGGGCAAAAAGATAAACCTTTATTTAACAGTGAACATTCTGCCTCACTAAGATTAATGTTAGTTAGATTAATCACATTGTTTTCCTTATTAGCTAATCATAAAAAGTCATTGCTATAAATATTTGAGTTAGATTTATTAGTATTTGTATTTCCAGAAACTAAAATATTGTTAGTGCATTCAGAAGAATCTGTAACTCTATGAACCAATGCTAAACCAGCATCACTATTAAGAACAGATGGTAACATTTCAGCACAATCTAATGAATGTGAAAATGATATAAATGATTGATCAGTATCAATTGGAATCATATCCGATGTAGAAATATCCGACACAGTATGATTATCAGAAGTCATACAATTAATTAGTGTTTGTGACTGATTAGTAACTAATTCAAATCTTGGCTCATTACCCATAACATTGAACCAATGACACATTTTATTATGAAATTTCTTCACCAATAACTTCTCTCTCAAAAAAACCCATTCCTGTAATTCCTTCTGTTCATCTATATTCATTATATTACAACTACCAAAATGTATAATTTCTTTTTCAATTAATTTAAGTCTTACCAAAAATGCATCTTTCAAAATATGTATTAATGCAACAGATGCTTCTCTTATTGTATTATCCCATTTAATTGCATGTTCCCTAGGAAATTGGTCTATGTTAGCAATAATTTTTATTCTGAGGCCTTTAGGAATTATGTTATTGTTAATAAAATATGCAAAATTACTAATATGTCATCTATATCTAACTAATTTATCATATAATTTCCTAAGTTTAAGAAACGATGTACTATGTAATGTTTGTGAATTACCTATAACCTGCTTATTATTTAGACATCTAGAAAAACGTTTAGGGATTGCCCCTGTATTAATTAATGTTAGACCCTGTAAATGTTGTTTACTAGAATAATCCCTATTAATATCCAACTCTGTATCTATGCTCGATATTGTATTAAAATCAGTGCCAATTATCAATCCATTATCTATTTGGTTAACTACACCCACCTCTAAATTACCCAGATCTTTTTTACCACCATCTATATGTTGATCTTTATGTTGATCTGAAGCAGCAAAACCATCAATCTGTTGAACATCAGAAATAGTCATTGTTAAAAAGTTCTTCTGTTTGGAAATGTTACAAATTATATCAGATATATATATATATATATATATATATTGTAATGGCAGGGTGTATCAGGGTCAAACCTGAGGAAATTGGTATAATCATACTGGAGGTGAGGGTGTTGGCATACCCATTGGTGAACCTGTGATGATGGCAAATCATCATCACCTCAAATCAATTTAAAATGAAATATCAAATTAATTATTAAGTAATATTTAATAATTAAAAATATATAAGCAATTTTATATATTAAAAGAGACCATGAGATAGATTCGATATCTCTGAGGTCAGCCAGATAGATAAGAAAAGATCGGTTATTTAACTCATTAGAGCCACTAAAAGTATAATTACAAACACATCAGCATTATCAATAAATAAAAATTAATTATACAAACTTCTCAAAAGAAATAACCATCCTTCATCATGAATAATCCATCAATAAAACTATATCAACAGTCAATCTTGTGACTGGATTTGAACAATAGAAAATATAAAACAACAGTCAATCTGGTGATGGGATTGGAAATGGGTCTACTGTATATCAGACCAACTATTTAACCTTTGCCAGTTTGGGAAATTATTTAAACAATTGTAATGCACCACCTAAGTACTATCAATTGGAATACATAAGAATAAAAACAATAATGCCTGGACATTAAAAAATGCTGATCATCATCATTGCTCTGGCCACTTAGTACCATTAAGGTACTGGCCAACTATAAAATTTATTTCTAAGTCAAAACTAAAATAAAAGGTAGTGCATGGGCTTTAAAGAATATAATCTTAGTGCCATTCTAGGATATATCAATCACACTGGATGTCCCTTAAGCACTAAATAAATGCCCTGATTCATATAATCAGCCATTATACTCAAATTTAGCTCAGAGTACATAAGCTCTATAAATGTTATGGTGACCAAAAAATAATGATGCAATACAATTTTAACAATTGAATCAAGTTTATTATTAATAATAAAAAATGATATTAACATGTTTAGAATAAGGCTATGCACATATCAATTAAACCTTCTGATTTTGATTAACCTATAATAAAAACATTATCACCTTTTGATTTACATATATGCGATTTACAAAATTCATTGATATATATATATATATATATATTGTAATAGATTTATTTAAAACCAAACAGCATATAGACATGTGGTTTAATAAGTGACATTTAATACTAAAAAATTACTAAAATTTACAAATAAATATTTGACAAGCATTGATATATATATATGTGTGTGTGTGTGTGCATGTAATTTCTTAACATATTTGACTGGTTACAAAATAAACATTTTTAGTTGTTATTTTCAAATTGTCTAGATATATATACACATACATGTGTGTGCATGTAATTTCTGAACATATATGACTGGTTACAAAATAAACATTTTTAGTTGCTACTTTCAAATTGTCAAAATAATAAAAGACATTATTTTTTATTGTACGTAATAACATATTTAACATATATGTGTGTGCATATCGAATTGTAGACACACACAGAAGTCTACATCATATATTTTTGTTAAAATAAAATTATTAATTTTATAATAAGTAATTATTTCTTGATCACCATTGCATTGACTGCAACTGGAATATAATGAAAAGTTTTCTGATATTGATATTTTATTTTTAAACTATACACAATTCAAGGATAAAATAAAATCAATCTTATATTGAAATTATTAACATAAATAGTAATGCTAAATATATCTATAATTTTATAATATAGACATATACTATTTTGTAAATGCTTGTGGCCTTTTTTGAGTTGTTTATTTATGAATAAAGTAAATTGAATTATTATTATTATTATTATTATTATTATTATTATGATGATGATGATGATGATGATGATGATGATGATGATGATGATGATGATAACCTTTATTTATCTAAGAGAGTTACAAAAGTTTTACATAGCCTATGTGGGTGTGTTTACATTGGGCAATTTGTAGTTGTAGGTCTACATATATAAAAATCGATTTATTGGTTAAAGCATTATATCATCAAGGTATAGATCAAGGATATTGTCATATTTTAAAGAATATTTATAAAAATGCAACAGCAACAATTAGATTACATAATGCTACTGGGAAAGTTAACATTAAGAAAGGTGTAAGACAAGGTGTCTCCATATCCCCAAAACTTTTTACAGCAGTGCTGCAAGAAGTATTTTGTGAATGAAAATGGGAAACTAAAGAAGTGAAAGTAAATGGAGATTATTTAAGTCATTTAGATTTTGCAGATTATGTAGTTGTTTTTTCAAATAATGCTTCAGAGCTGCAGGAAATGTTGCAGGAGTTATCAGATGAAAGTAGGAAAATTAATCAATTTGCTCAAAATATGAAAATAAAGATTGATTATGATGAATTAGAAGAAGCTAACAGTTACAAATACCTCAGTGAGATTATTAATACAGATGAAAACATAACGGTGGAAATTAATCATAGAATTAAACTTAGTTGGAGTGCTTTTGGTAAAAATAACTTGATACTAAAAGGAAATATGTCTATGTGTTTGAAAAGAAAGGTTTTTAACAAATGTGTTTTACTAGTCCTTACTTATGGATATGAGACTTGGACACTTAATATAAGAGCAATACAGAGACTTCAGGCCATTCAAAAAAGTATGGAGAGATGCATGTTGGAAGTAACAAGAAGAGATCGAAAACGCAATGTATGGGTAAGAGAACAAACAGGTGTTACTGACCTCATTGTAAAAATTAAAAGATTGAAGTGGAGTTGGGCTGGACATATTGCTAGAAGAGATGATAATAGATGGACAATTGAAATTTTAAACTAGATTCCAAGAGATTGTAAAAGACCCAGAATGAGACCAAATGTGAGATGGGTGGATGAAATAAGAAAGTGTGCATGGGTGATGTGGAGAAGTTAAAGATCAGAGAAGATGGATTAAACTTGGAGAGACCTTCATCCTACAGTGTATTGATAATGGTTGATGATGATGACATAAATAAATCAAAACTTTAAACTAGCAAAAAAACAAAACTAACTTTATATACCTTTTTCAATTCCCAAACAGTTGATAACTTATTTCTAATTTTGAATTAAAATTTTCATTCAAATCTTCAACTAACTTCAAGTTACTAGATAATTTCAAAAGCATAAGTCACTTCCAATAGCAATGCCAAGCCTAACTATCTATTCATATTTACCATCTCCCTATGTCTGGACCCTCTAACCATGAATTTCACTCTTAAATTGCCCCCAAAAGCCTCTCCCAGCTTCTACCTCTATTACTGCCTGCCCCAGATTCTGACTAACTTATGACAAACTTCAACTCAACATTAGCAACCAGTTCTAACATAACAGTACCAGCAGCCCCCTCTGAAAATCTTATCAAAAGTGTTACTCAGCCTCTACCTTTAACACACAGATAGACCCAGAGTTTAACTATCCTATCACAAATTCCAACTTAACAATTGCAAACAATTCTAATGTAGTTGTCTCCCTCCCCATCCTCTGGAACACTCATCTATTCAAATGCACCAGAAGGCAGGCATTATTAAACCAATCTCAAAATGACTTCCATCCACCCCAGCACTCACCCCAACCTATGTTGCTAATGAAACCAATAAGTTATCCAAATAAGATCCATCAGCCTAAAATTCAAAAACAATACATTGATATCATATCAGTGTGAGCCTCACAGACAATTGCCACACTACCATGGAAATTCTAATCCCTCACCTATGTTACTCAGTCAACCCAACCACATAAAACTAAACCTGGTTTGCATCTATAGATACAGCAATTCAGAGCATATAAAATTTATGTAATCTTGTATAAATCAATAAAATAAATTTTATATATGTAAACCTACAACAACAGATTGCCCATGTAATCATGGTAACCCAGGCTATGTAAAACCCTTGCAAATAATCCACAGCATATAAAAATTATTGTAATCTTATGCAAATAAATAAATCACCTTGTATATACATAAATCTAAAACTATGGATTGTCCATGTAATCACAGCAATCCATGCCATGTAAAACTCTTGTAACTAATCCACAGCATAAAAAAGTTATTGTAATCTCAAGTAAATCAGTAAATCAACTTTTACATATGTAAACCTAAATCTATGAATGACCTATGTAAACAATGTAATCCAAGCTATGTAAAACCCCTGCAACTAATTCATAGTATGTAAAAATTCCTGCAATCCTTTGTAGTAGCAGTAGTAGTAGGAATATTATAGTATTATTATTATTATTATTATTACACATGATTACCAGTCTGGGGATATTAAATGAATAGGCATTAGATAGGATTTTATGCACTAACCTTCTGGCATTTATTGATTATTCTGGCTTGCACTGAATGGCAGTACTGTATGGAAAGTTTTTTCTGTTTTGATGTCTGTTGTGTGAGTTTATAAATAAAATTGAACGATGTGAATTTGCTCTCTAGTATCTTGACTTTTATTGAAGCAATTTGCTCTCTAGTATCTTGACTTTTATTGAAGCAAATCCAATTTTTTTTATATATTGTGTTTTTATTTTATGAGTATTTACTTGATATTTATAAACTAATGGAGTAGAAATGATTGTATTTGTCCAGGAAACTGAGCTGATTTCTTGAATAGTTATTAAAAGAAGGAGAAATCAAATTTATATCATTCAAATTCATCTTAATATTTTTCTGCTGAAGGAGAATTGATACTTTATAAACAAAATATTTTAATTATAAAACATCACAATTGATAATATACTGCTATATATGAGAATTCTACTTATGGATATTATTTTATAATACCGATGGAGTATTTAATCATAGGATTAAACAAATTTATTTCTGTAATGCATATATCTTAAATGGAGGCTGCTTCTGTTTATTTATAATGCCATTACAATATCAAATGTTTGTTAAATAGAGGATATATATATATAATATTTCGAGAGTATTGAAATGTGATAAATATACTTTATTTTTGCATAACTATTATACTATGATTTACTTTGTTTAGAGTAATGGATATCGTTGAATTATTTAAAACTGGAAGAATAGACATTTGAACTATTGTGTTTCTTTGAAATATCTGTATAGAAAGATTGTGTTCAGGTTGTACATTAATGTGTTTTATTTATATATTTATTTGTGTTATGTTTTATAAACATTATTGATTACTATATTATAAGTTAATTAATTGTTTGTTAATACATGTGCAATAGAAGAAAGTTTGTTTAGTTTAAATTTAAAATTTATAACATAAATTTTAATGGTTAATATTCTAATTTGAACTATCGCATGTTTATTCATTGACCATAAATTATCTTAATATACATACATATTGCAATATATAGGGTATATGAGCACAGACTTTCTCATGTCCCACCACTCTCCACTTTATCTAATAACACTGATACACTCAAGCACATATATGCTGAAAAGATAAATATTCACCAATATACAACATATTGTAAGTATAGCAAATTTGGAATGTCTGTGTTGCAATAATCACTTAGTGATAGTATGATTTGAAAAAAAAAGTGAGTGACTAAACATATTTATTATTATGTGTGTTCTGAAGGTTTGTGATAATGGTGTTCTAGTTGTATTTTTATATTGGATTATTTCCTTCATTTAATATGCATATTGAATGTCCTTAGAAAAATTCAACTTTATTTAAATATTCCAAATACATTCAGCTGTTAGTAATAGCACCTCAAACAGGTTAGTATATGCACTATATTTTAAGAAGTATTATTCTCCCCACTTCTTCAGTTGTTGTTGCAGTCTAGCATTTGATTCGAACCTGGATCCTTAAATTCTTGATTATTGAATTTTAAGGTGATGTTCTAACCAACTGAGCTACCCTGCCAAAAGCAACAGTCAGTAGAAATTTCAAATACTTATCTATGAGGTTCCTTCTGATTTCTCCACATTTTTCTAAGAGCAAAGTTGATTAGTGATTTCCATATATTATGTATAGTCACACTAGGTTGGCTTATGGGATTTTTTTACCAATAACATGTGAGCAGCTTCTTTAAATTTTCTTCTTCGAACCTTTTCTTTTCTATCCAATATTTTTTTAATTTTCCCAATTGAACATATGTTTATTGGTACATACATGGTCTGATAACTTAGATACATCTGTTTTCTCTTTTCTCATCATCAGTTTATGTTTTTGCAAGCACTCTTCAATGAGATGACTAGTCTCACCAATATATGTTTTCCACATTCACATGGTATTTCATAGATGCAGTTTTTTATTTTCAGCATTTCAAGTTTAGGCTTTGTAGGTGTTAGAATTTCTCACAGTGTGGTATGACTATGGAAAGCTGTTTTGATGTTATACCGATTGCAGATTTTTTTCAATTTGTCTATTTTTGAAATGTATGGGTACACTACAGTACCAATAATTGTCTTTTCTTTTGATGTTTTTTTATTGTCTATTTAACATTTTCTTAATAACAGTTGATGAATAACCATTTTTTCATAAGATTTTGTTCTATATAGACCTTTTCTTTTTCCAAATTGCTGGTTTCTAAACAAACTTCTTTTGCTCTGTCACATAGTGTCAATATAACTCCATGTTTTGTGTTTCTGGTGTGATTGGATGTATAGGCTAGGTATTTTCCTATATGTGTAGGTTTTTGGTAAACTGTAGTTTGATTTTGCATGAGGGAGTCTTGTCATAAAAACATCTAAGAAGGCAAATTTTTGTTCTTGTTTTGATTCTATTGTGAATTTAATTGACAGGGATATGTCAATATGCATATTAGATGATAGAAATGATCCAATATAAAAATTCATACTTATTATTATGATTTATCTTAATAAATTATTATATTATCAATAGTATATAATTATCATAGCTTTATTGTATTTTAAATTATGTGTTTGAGCAGCAACATTTTTGTCTTACATAATTTTTAAAGATCATATAATGACATTAAAATAGGCGAATTTTTGCAATATAAGTACTATTTTTTATAAATTTTAGATGAAGGATATATTTCATGATGTTTAATTAGAGTGTATGCCACAAACGCTTATTATTTATTATTTTTATATTTATTAATAAATATTATTTTAATTAAACAAATAAACTTGCTTCAGTCGTCACTTTAATTAGTAATGCAAATCTATTGGCTAATAAAATTTTAATATGTAATGATTGTGCATTGATTTACACTTTGTAGTTTATAATTAATAATTATGAAGTAGTCCCAGAATCACATGATTGGATTGGCAAGTGTATATATTATTATATATTACTTTCTTTCTTATAAATTCAATATATTATTCCTATTTGAATTATATATACATTTTACATGATAATAAATTAATTTATTATCGCTAGAGGTCTACATAATTATTTTAATAATTATATATTATAGTTATTTCTAATAAAAAAAATCATATTTGAACTACTTTAATACTTTATAAAGTATAAGTATTTTAATTATTCAGGATAAACAAAGGCGATTATAATTGGATGTTGTAATATTTTAAACTATTATTTATTGAATGTGTGTTACAATAACTTATTATTTAGTTAGAAAGACGATAATTTTAGAATGCTACAAAATTGGTAATCATATGTACTGAAATTGATATTTTAGTCATATTAATTAGAATAAGTTAGTTTGTTTAAATTTGAAATTTATCAATGCAGTTTATATTTAATTGCGATATTAAGCTTTTAACATTCACATCTATTTAAAATAGAGTACTACTAATTTTAGGCACATAGAGTAGTTATGATTTATAGTTTAATGTCTAGGCTTTATTGATTTGAAGAATACGTATTGCGATTTGCTAATCATATTTATGGGGTATTAAATAAGAATCTTTTATTTATTTTATAATGTTATAATTCGGGTATCATAATCTGTGGGATTAATTGCAGTATTAGTTTTTATTTTAATATCATTATAATAAGAAGGGGGCAAGTTGTGAGATGTATTAAATTTTGTGAGGTGTATTAAATAAGTCGATCTTGTACATTTTTTTTTTTTTATATAGTATTAGCATTGTAAACATTTTTTTCTATTGCGGTTTGGTGTTTCAATTTATGATGCGATCTGAACTATTGACTTTTTATTCCATTACAATTTGGCCATCAATGTTTAAGCTGGTTTATTCTATTATAATTTGATACTTAAATCTGTGGGGCATTTAAAATATATATATGTTTTATTAAGTATAAGTTAATCTTCATGTTTGTTAAGATAACAAGACCTCTTATCAGCATTTTCATTTGTTTTACCATTTTATTGATGCTGTAAATTTATAAGGTATTTAGATAGAATTATGTGTTGTGATAGTTGTAGACTAATATACACAAGTTTGTAAGTCATAACGGAGCTTTTATAGTCAACAGTTTATATATCTTTGTATCATTATAGTTTGGCATCTCTAATTGAGGGCTTGAATGTGGAATAGTTGGGAAATCTTGTACACATTATCTTCATTACCAATTTATTTCATTACAACCGGTATTACAATTCGGAATGCATTATTAAACTAGCATTGTTTCTTTGTTGATCATTTTTAGTCCATTACAATATATATGCATGTATTTTATATCTTGAAAAATAATGAATTGAAAAATAATAAATTATTAAAAATAATGATATTAATATTATAATTTTAATCGCAAGATATAAAAGAAACTTTGATTTATGCCAATCTTTTTAAATATAAATATTATAGAAAATATTGAATATAAATGCCTCTGAAATAAATTATTTATGGGCAGACGTATTAAGTAAATTCTATGATAAAAAATATCTACAAAAATGTGTCTTATAAAAATATTTTTAAAATACCAGAAACAAGTTGGCTGTAAAATGTTTTTGTTGAAAAAGAAATCATAAAAAATATATGACCAGAAGGCAAAAAAAAAAAAAAAATTGGGCAATGAAAGTCCATTATTCAGGATGATAACATACAGCAAAACTAGGAAAGCTGATACTGGCAATAAAATGCCTTTTCTTTTAAAAAGTACAAAAACATTTAAATGCCTGAAGAAAAAAAACACTGGCTAAGTTCATTTACTTTATTAAATAAGGAAGAAAATTATATATTTCTGAATATCTGTGTGTTTTAATAAATTATGTTTATTTGAGGGGGAGGGGAGGTAATTTATTTATGATTTAAACATCTAATTCATAAACAAGAAAAAATATATCTAGTGTTACACATAAGTTATATTATTTATAATTATTTTATCTTTATTTATAATATAATAAATCAATTTTTTATTGATTTATTTTTTAATTTGTGCAGAATTTATATGTAATTTATTTTTAATATAATTTTTTTAAATTATGAATTTGTTTTAATTTTATATTATATATTCTTGATATAATCACAGTACAGTTTTCATACGAATTACAATATTCATCTCAATCAAATTTATTTTATATAAATATATATGGTTTGTTCCCAAGAAATTTGCTTGCCTAGGTTTTTAAAACTTTTTAAAGCAACGCTATTTTAATTTAATGCTTTATTTATAAAGAACTATAAAAGTATTCATGAAATTGCTTCACCATGGTTTGACTCATATTAAAAATGCTGGAAATTTTATACTGCATATGTTGAATTACTACAAAAGAGAAATAATTATGAAAAGGACCTTAGTTTGTCTGAAGTGATTTAGTAAACTAGTGGTCCTTAATTAGTATACAAGAAATATAATATTAATGTTCTAGAAACCTGTCACAATTTTCCTGAAAAATTACAAAAGTTTATAAGAATAAACAAAACATTTTGTGATGTGTCTACTATCTGAAAAACAAAACTTGAATGAATAATGACATAGATAGCATTTTAGTAAACACTTTTTAGTATCAACTTTTATAATGAAAATAAAAAAAAAATTCACACATTTTTTTTTAAAAGAAAACTTTTACAATCAAAAGAAATCAAGATTATTTTTTTTGTATTTCTATTTTAAATAACCATTAATAAACTTTTTAGTCTAAACTTTTTATTATATAATGCCTTCTCACACACATCACTGAAAATTTACTGACAGAGCATGAACATATTTGAAATTCAGACCAGCAATGCATCCACAATAAACAAGTGATGGTATTACTCTGCAATATTACATTATCATATTGCACTGGCAGTCATTTTTTAGGTGTGTACAATTTGAAGGGGATTTGTTTCATAGAAATATGTTAATTTTTGACTTCAAAATTTTATCTAAACAGACAGAGTTTTTAATTTAAGTAAAGGCATTTAAAGTGAAAAATAAAAAAACGAAATCTTAATTTCTTTTTATTGGTGAAGCAAAACTTGCTTTTTTTTTAAACATTGTCTTTATGTAAATTTCATTCCAAATGCTAAAAATATCATAACTTTGTTTTGATGTTCAGTTTTTTAATTTAAATATAAATGTCTATTGCAAAATATCTCAATACTATAGAACAAGAAATACTATTTAATCTGATCAATAAAGCAATAAAAAGCAATAAATAGTTTTACTGTTCAACCAAGGTTGTAGTTCTTATATGTAACTTGAAATAAAAACACTGCACCAATAATAAATCTGATTAATATAATTAAATAATAGATGTCCCATTCTTTCATTTCAAGTCACATATAAAAATGAAAGTTAAGGTTAAAGAAAAAAAAAATGTTTTTAGTGCTTTATTAATCAGAGAAAATAAATATACTTTTTATAAAATATTATATTTATATTAATTACTACTATGTAATCTGTAATTACTATTTTTTTTTAAAAATATATCTTCATTACTATTTTTAAGTAATTGACATAACCAAGACTGTTTTCTGACTTCAAAAATGTTAAGAACTATGGAAATAAATACATATTTTGAATTTATAATGTAATTATATCATTATAAATGGTTAAAATATTTTATGTTGATTATGTTAATTTCTTTTTAAGGCATCATCTGATTGTCTGAGAGTTAAGTATTATAACAAGCACTAGAAATTTGGCAGTATCTCAATTCATTTCAATTTTCAACTATCTGCACTTTGCATATTAAAATATTATTTAAATACTTTACTTCTTGTTATGTACTCTAAAAACTACTTCGTAGTAAATCATAGGATTTTGCGTTGTACATTTATGATTTGGACTCAGTGAATTAATTGTGAAGATATTTAAAGCTTCAAGATTTCAAACCTAAATGCTTATGACTGGCCTAGATATATAGAAAGAAAAGTAGTGAAAAGGGTGGCCACCCTTTTCTCATAAAATCTTTGTTATGTGTTTATGTTTGGATGTCATTTGGACAGCTATCCATGACATCTGATTGGCTGTCAGTTAACTATTATAATGAGTGCTAGAGACTTGGCAGTATCTCAATTTATTTCAATTTTAAAGCATCATATAAGAAAAAATAAATTTATCAGAAAAATGTATAAAAAATATTAGTGTGATTTCTATTGAATCTATTTTTTAAAATATGCATACAAATATTTTTAATTATTTGTTGGATTATTTTTATTATTAAATATTTTTAGAAATAATCAAATGTGATTTATATTTATCCAAATCATATTAAATTTAGAATTTCACTGTAAATTCAGTATTGTTGACTGTAATAATTTCTGGTTCGATTTCTCTGACAACTTATTACCTGATGAAAAGTGTAGAATAATGCCACTTGGAACTTTCTGGTTTGTACAAATCTGTATATTACTACTAAAAACTTAATGTATTTGAAAATGTTTCTAAAACATTTAACAATTCATTCTAGATGATAAAAATAATGTAATATATAACTCATATAAAGTGCCATCATCATACACTTTCAATCTATTATTCATAAACAATATGCCTTTCATGTAGTTTATACAGAGTTCCCTAGTTCATAACTAATGAATTAATTAAACTTTAGATTACTATATTTAAATGTAGTGTTTCATTTCTTAATATGCCTTTCTTTTATCTATTACAATATAGAGCTGACAATCCTTTATAAATGATCTGTATTTTTTATCTTTATTATTTTTTTTTTACATTATTAAAGTTTGTGTTTTCTTTTTCATGTTTTATTACTAATATCTAAACTATTATATTATAAACTATTTGAGAATATAGCGTAGATAAATACTTTAGACACAATTTCATTCGATTTTTTAATAATATAATATAATTTAGAATTTATTATAACATAATATTCATGGCACCTAAATAGGCATAATTTATTTCTACAAAAATGTGTTTTTATATGATTAAAGTAATTAATTGCATCAGTTAGGATGCCACTATTTTGTCAATAATATGATTTTTGAGTAATATGCGTTGCATGCTTTAATTCTTTTATTTGTATATTCTGGCTACTATATAAAAGATTTATCAAAAGATTTTGTTTTTATTATGCAAGAAATTTGAGAGTTTTATTTTTTTTGTTCTGATAAGTTGAGTTCTTAGTTACCCAATATCTTTTACACATATATAAATTTGTAGTAAAGCATTATTCAATCAACTTGTACTGATACATTTATGTGATAGCTGGTGTCCTGATTAGCTGTTGTTCAATGTAGTACAATGAAACTCTTCAATATACTTGATGTCATCATATATATTGTAGTTCTTTAAAGTGAAAAGCTGAAACCTTCTTGCATGCACATTTTAAATGCTTATATGACAGCCAATCACTTGTAATGATGACTGTACAGGGAGCTCTCAAGTCACAGCACAAGACAGTAAATAGTTGCAAATTAAAACAAAACAATGCTAAAATGTGAATTCTGATTTAGAAAACGTAAATTTAATTCAATTTATAATGCTAGGTTGGGTTGATACATTCTCTTTTAGCTATTTTCTTCTACTTTTGTTCAGAAAGTATTTTAACTGTATTAAAGAGAAAACAAAAAAACGATTGAAAGTCATTTATTTTAAACAAAAAAAATATGTATTACTAAAATTAAATAGAACTTTATTAAGTTACTAAAATAATATTAAATATAGTATGTTTTCAATTAAGAACTAATTCAATTTTTTAAAGATATATTTTTCCTTTTTTTGTTTCTGTTTTTCTTGTTGTTTTTTTTAAACAGAGTTTTTGTTAAAGGGAGAGGGGAGGACGTAATGAAGGATTTATTAATTAATAGTGATTAGAAAAGTTTGGAGATGGGCAGCTCTATATATATATATATTGAAAAGCAGTTTTGAAAACAAAGATAAAATTATAATGTTATGGAGATAATATAATGTAGGACAGATATGCATGTCTAGTGGAGTGAATCATATTATTCTACATAAAGAGAAATCATTGTTAAATAATGTGTTATTAGTTCAATCTTCTGTGATGATGCCAAATACTGCAAGCTATATTTACTAGTGAAAAAATAATATTCTCAGTATCATAAAAGTATGAAATGACCTAATCATTCATGTTTTATTAATATGAATATCTTAGTTTGATCTTAAGTGCATGCATATTTACCCTAGTATGTTACATTGTAAGAAGAAAAAAATTACAATATCCAGCCCTAGTATAAAAAGAAAAAATTAACTGATATCCATAAATTGAATATATATTTCTTCCTGTTCCAAGATGCATCTGGTAATTGGTGGCAACTTCCAAAATTCAATTAAATGTGGGAAAAACATGCAAGAGTGTCTTAGTTTGCCCATATATGTGTTCATCTTTTCCCTATTATATTGCACTGTAAGAAGAAAAAAAATTATAACAGCCAGTCCTAGTATAAAAAGAAAAATACACAGATGTCCATCACTTAAACATATATACTTTTTCTATTCAGAGATTCATATGACAGTTGCTGACAACTTTCAAAATTCTATCAAATAACGGAAAAAAAATCATAAAAGGACTGATCCACTTAAGGTGATGAGTGAAAAAAAAATACTGTTTATCATTAGTGTCAGCATTTAAAAATGACAAATATACAGAAGTAAAATACTGTTGTTAATAAGTATTCACAAATAATGATTGGGAAACTGAAAATGGACCAATCAACCAATAAACTATAAGCAACATATACTAAGATTAACTAAAACATAGAGTATATATATATTGAAAAATGAGAAAATTGTAACGGTCAATATATTTGATCACATTAATTAAAAAACCCACTGAAACTGTTTTAGTATATATCACATGTGATAGAATAGAAATGTGTTAAATTATAAACCTTTATATTATTTAATTATGATTATTACCATTGTATTATATTATTAATATTTATTTTTTTATAAAGTGCAAACAGTATTGAAATTAAATTGAAAGACTGCAAACCTCTTGCGCTCATCGCTATCTAACAGCCAATCAGATTGTAAATATATGACAGAGAATTTAACAAGAATAGGGCCATCCACCCTATTCTTTAATTGTCTTTCTATATATCCAAGCCAGTCTAAAATACATATATCTGAAAGAGTGAATATTAAATATCTTCACACTTAACTCACTGAGTTTAAATTACAAACAGACAGCGTGAAATCCTATGATTTACTACACAGTAGTTTTTAGATGTTATAACATGCAGTAACATATGTAAATAATATATATTTTTTTATAAAGTGCAAACAGTATAGAAATTAAATTGAGAGACTGCAAAACTCTCATGCTCATCACTATCTAACAGCCAATCAGATCGTAAATACAAGACAGAGAATTTAACAAGAATAGGGTGGTCCACCCTATTCTTTACTTCTCTTTCTATATATCCAAGCCAGTCTAAAGTACTTAGATCTGAAAGCATGAATATTAAATATTTTCACACTTAACTCATTGAGGTTAAATTACAAACATACAGCGTGAAATCCTATGATTTACCATGCAGTAGTTTTTAGATGTTATAACATGCAGTAACATATGTAAATAATATTTATTTTATAAACATTGAAATTAAATTGAGAGACTGCAAACCTCTTGTGCTCATCAATATCTAACAACCAATCAGATTGTAAATACATGACAGAGAATTTAACAAGAATAGGGTGGTCCACCATATTCTTTACTTGTCTTTCTATATATCCAAGCCAGTCTAAAGAAAGACAAGTAAAGAATAGGGTGGACCACTCTATTCTTGTTAAATTCTCTGTCCTGTATTTACGATCTGATTGGCTGTTAGATAGTGATGAGTGTCAGAGGTTTGCAGTCTCTAAATTTAATTTCAATACTGTTTGTGCTTTATAAAAACATAAATATTATTTACATACGTTACTGCATGTTAAAACTATTTGTGTAGTAAATTGTAGGATTTCACGCTGTATATTTGTAATTTAAACTCAGTGAATTAAGTGTGAAAATATTTAATATTCACGCTTTCAGATCTAAGTACTTTAGACTGGCTTGGATATATAGAAAGACAAGTAAAGAATAGGGTGGACTGCCCTATTCTTGTTAAGTTCTCTGTCTTGTATTTACGATCTGATTGGCTGTTAGATAGTGATGAGCACGAGAGGTTTGCAGTCTCCCAATTTAATTTCAATACTGTTTGTGCTTTATAAAAAAATAAATATTATTTACATACATTACTGCATGTTATAACATCTAAAAACTACTGTGTAGTAAATCATAGGATTTCACACTGTATGTTTGTAATTTAAACTCAGTGAGTTAAGTGTGAAGATATTGAATATTTACGCTTTCAGATCTACCTACTTTAGACTGGCTTGGATATATAGAAAGACAAGTAAAGAATAAGGTTGACTGCCCTATTCTCGTTAAATTCTCTGTCTTGTATTTGTGATCTGATTGGCTGTTATATAGTGATGAGCATGAGAGGTTTGTAGTCTCTCAATTTAATTTCAATACTGTTTGCACTTTATAAAAAAAAAATATTATTTAATATGTCACTGCATGTTATAACATCTAAAAACTACTACATAGTAAATCATAGGATTTCACACTGTATGTTTGTAATTTAAACTCAGTGAGTTAAGTGTAAAGATATTGAATATTTACGCTTTCAGATCTACCTACTTTAGACTGGCTTGGGTATATAGAAAGACAAGTAAAGAATAGGGTTGACTGCCCTATTCTTGTTAAATTCTCTGTCTTGTATTTATGATCTGATTGGCTGTTAGATAGTGATGAGCATGAGAGGTTTGTAGTCTCTCAATTTAATTTCAATACTGTTTGCACTTTATAAAAAAAAATATTATTTAATATATAACTGCATGTTATAACATCTAAAAACTACTGCATAGTAAATCGTAGGATTTCACATTGTATGTTTGTAATTTAAACTCAGTGAGTTAAGTGTGAAGATATTTAATATTCACACTTTCAGATCTAAGTACTTTAGACTGGCTTGGATATATAGAAAGACAAGTAAAGAAAGGGTGGACCACCCTATTCTTGTTAAATTCTCTGTCTTGTATTTACAATCTGATTGGCTGTTAGATAGTGATGAGCACAAGAGGTTTGCAGTCTCTCAATTTAATTATATTATTAAGTTTGAGTTTCATCTTTTGTTTTAAGAAAAAGTATACATTTCTTTTGAATTAAATGTATATATTTTTTTATGAAAATTATTTTATTATTTTTGAAATGCTAGATGGGTAATACATTTTACTTATGAATTTATAAAGTGAAGTTAAGTAATAAGAAAGTGTTGATACATTTAGGACACTTATTAATTTGAATAGGTAAATAAATAATACCAATGGATAAAATAACTAAATTGGACCTGTTTAATGTTCCATATATGGAAGGGTGAATCAATTGTATTATCCTTATATTTACTATGGTGAAATGAAAAAAAATCTAAAACTGATTTAACAAATGCGTCTGTGCTTTATAATCATGAGACTGAATGTGGGAATAGTTTTGATTTTGGTATTATTAAAATAATGTATAAAGAACAAATGATAGAAAGTGAAAGATTAAATAGGCTTGGTTAATTGTGCAAAAATGAATATGCAATGAATCTGAAAGCCAATAGCATTCAGGTTAGTAAAAAATCTTTGGTTTCAATTAGAATTCTCATATGCCATTACTTCAATAAAGGATTTACATTAGATAGTTATGCCATGCAATATTGTGTTTGAGGTAATATAACTTCAAACTACAGTTTGGTGCTCAATGAGATTGTTATTACCTAAAGAGTAAAGATTTGACACTGGATTTGTAGACATTTCTCAGAAAAGTATTTAGGTGGTGACTTGAAGTACTGTGGTTAACTATACCAGTTCAAACAATCAAAAATTCCTAGTGAGCACAGATTTTTTAAATAGTTCTCAACAATATATATATATATATATATATATATATATTTGAGACATATATATAACAATACTACATATATATATATATATATATATATGTAGTGTTGTGAGTATAGCTATGGTAGATGAGTGTATCTGAATAATGATGGTGAGCAGGAAATGTTGTTGCCATTCAATCAACATATCAACAAAATGTTTATATATTGGTAAAGCTGTTTAGTATGTTCATTATTAATTTTTGAATTGGATTTCATTTTTAAATCTCATTATGATATACTAAATTTCAGTCTCTCCTTGATATGGTTAATGGCTGTATAAAATCTTGACATTGCATCTGCATGTATTCTTTCCAATTATGTAATAAAATTTAAATTTGAGAATAGAAATTTCATCCATTTTAGCATATATAAATTCAAATTAACAAAATCATTGCCCTTGAGTAATTATCACATAGGTACACAGATTTTTTCTGTAATTAGATGTAGTTTTTCTTTGTCTTTGACAAGTTCTTCACTATTTATATTATTGGATATTAATCACTTCTGTATGTTTGGTATCATATATTATATTCATAGGCATTTGTACTTAACACTATCTCTTGCTCACTCACTGCTCAAATAAGTTAGTAATATACACTATCAATTGTGTTATCCTGTTCCAGGGTAGACAATTTGCATTGAATAGATATTAAATGGCTTACAAATTTTATTACTTGAGAGATCATTAGACATTTTGTAGAATTTAGTCATGCATTAATATTTTTTAGATGCTAGCAGATATTTTTAACATATTTTAATAGTTATAATTATAATATAATTGTAATAAGAAACATCATCAAAATAAGAAATAACTTCTATATTTTTAAGAAGCGAGTCTAATTTGGATGGTATATAAAATGTGATAGTAAAGATTTGTGCTATTTTGGGACTCACTGAGACTTGACAAAAGACCATGCTTAGGGAAAATTAGTTAAAGTATGTTGCTATTTGCAATGCAGCCTACACTTTATATACATATAGAATTAGATAGTCTTTTTTATTAACAACCAATAATTATCAAGATCTGATAGTTGGGATTAGTGATCGCAAGAGGAAATGTTGACTAAGTTGATTTTTATTGGCATAATGATGTCATTCTTGACTAGTTTCTTATTCATCCTCTGCAAAGCTAAAACATAGTTTGAATATCATATATCTTAATAGTTCTGTATTTAATTGTATTGTCCTCCCATCTACTGATCTTGTCTAGAATAATTCTGGTCACATCATTAGCAGATCTTTGTTATAATTTTTTTATGATGATTAAATGGCTTCTTAGAGGCTGGAACTGATATTTGATAATGATAGAATTATATTACATTTAACAATACATAATGGCATGATTTTTTTCTTTTATTTTTATCTTTCCAGTTGCATTTACTATTCTATCTATAACTATTAAAGTTCAGCAGATGTTTTTTAAAATTTTAGATTTATATTCACTACACAAGTGGCGTTTTGAAAATTTGTTACAATGTATAGTCTCTTTTTAGTATTAATGATACACTAATCAATCTTTTTGTCTAGCATTTATATAAGTGAATGTTTGTGAGATAACTTGTTTATGATTTTATACTTTTTACAAACTGATTTACTTCATTTTTTTTTTCTTAGTTGATATATAGAAAAATAATTTGGTTGTCCTTCTTTCTACACTTTTTGACAAGATTGGTCTTGTTAACTTGTGAGCCCACAAGTAACATTCAACTTATTCTTCTGATTTGGAATTCTTATCGCATCATGTTTTCCATTGTAGTAGCATGCTACTTTATTATCTTGGTACTACTGATTACATTACGTTTTAATTCAATATTGGTTTGCTGGTTAATAGACAACAAAACTAAATATGCCTAACATCTACAGCTTTGGTTTATATATAGAATATCACATAATCACTTCTGGCATCCATTGATTACTCTGGCTTGCACTGAGTGGCACTACTGTATGGAATGTTTTGACTGTTTTATATATAGAATACTGATTAGTTGTAGCACAGGTTTTAGAAATGTTTACAATAAAATTAGTAATTATTAATGGGTTTGTGTTAGTTTATAGGTAACTCACTGAGAGTTTACATTAATTTCCATCTTAGTTTTATTTAGGTCAGTGCTGCTTTACGAGCAGTGTCCCGGGTTAGTGGGTTCGCTTTCCAGCTGATGCTATAACACATGAGGAGAAAAAAAGACTATTATTTATATTTATTAAATTTTTGAAATAATGAATGAAGCAACAATAATATTAGAAATAAAGAGGTTGAATTTATATATTTGATACATATGTTTTAGTTTAGCAGTGATAAAATTCACTGGCACAAACAAATGAGTAAATAAAGACAGAATTAGACACTTTTACAATCTTCTAAAAATAAAATGAATTAATTTTGTAAGTAAATATCAGATAGTATTCTCATGAGGAGAAGATTATTAGACAAAATTTTGTTTTCAGTTGTTAATTTTATAAATTAAATTATGCTGTGATGCCATGAAAGAATGCTGACTTGAGTAATTAGTGATCTGAAAAAGTAATGTGTGCACATAATTTACTGTCCATCTTTAATTCTTGCCAAAATGAATATGCATAATATTTTTTTTTCAAAATTAAATGATTAAACTTATCTGCCTGCTATCAAGGATAATGCAATCCACTATTTCCAAAACTAAGGCATTCTGCTCTCACAAAATGTCTGTGTTGGCAGCCATGATATTACACTTTATGTCCATAGTTCAGACAAATAATGACACCATTTTATTCAGGTTTGTTAAAAAAGGGTAGCAATTCATAGCACAATGTGGTTCTAAATAAGAAACTTCAATCCATCACCATTACAGTTTGATAGTAAGAAACAATATTTTGTAAATGGACTGAATTGTGCAGTTAAATATATGTATACTTTTTTTTGGTTGATAATCAATTGAAATAAATGTAGATTGTTAAAAGTTTACTTGTTGGTGGATCATTTCTCACAAAAAATGTAAATGAGTATTTAAGATGTGAAATGTTGGACTATTTCCATCATTTATGAGTGAATGTTGAATGTAAAGAAAATTTTAAACTTTATTTAAACTTTCCAAATACAAACAACTTGTTAGTAATAACACACAAATAGACAATACAGGTTAGTAATTACACAACGTTTTGAGGAGTATTATTCTCCACTCTTCTTCATACTATTATTCTCCACTCTTCTTCAGGTGTTGCTGGCCTATATGCACAGTGAAAATATTTTCTTCAGATGTTGCTGGCCTATATGCTCAGAGACAATATTCACTTAGAATTCGCACATTGAGATTCTTGACTATCTAATTTTAAGGCAAACACTCTACCAACTGAGCTATTCTGTCAAAGGCAACATATAGTAAAAATTTGATATATTTATATAAAAGGGTTGGTTCAAATCCTCCTGAATCCTTCAATTTTTTTTGTTTCAATTTCACTAAAAAATTGGGCACATTTTTTAAATAAAAAATCTTTATAAGTTTACATGATGAAAGATAATTTCTCACAAAAAATGTAAATACATGTTTGCAGACATTTGTGTCATTTCCAATAAATAAAGTTATGTTTCATTTTTCCAAATGAAACTTTAATGAACCCCCATGTAGAAGTTATTTTTGGAGAATGAAAGATTAAAAATATATGGCCAGATTAATACATATGAAATACCTCAATGCTGGACTAATATTTAATGTCATGCATTTAATATACATAATGATTTATAATTACACACATGTAAAAATAAAACCTAATAACTTACAAAATAGTAATAACAACATGGGTATAGGAGGCATATTCTATAAGGTGTTTATTATCTTGGTTTTTTCTGCCAGAATTAGTGTTTAGCTTTGTATAAAATCAGAAATTCACCACAAATAAAACTGTATGAATATAAGGTTCGAGTTTAAGCATTAAATCGATTACCATGACTAAAAATATCTGTTTTAATACAATTACTTATTCGTTTTCAATGGATATAATATTGATATACTTAATTGATCTGTGCATCTTTTCAGAGTGTGCATAATTTGTATACTCAATATTTATGTGAAGTAAAGCATTTATTTCTGTGTAGCTTTATCTTTTACATATACTTGCACATACTTTTTACAGCAATATATATATTTACTTCAATAATTGAACTTATATAGAGTCACAGCTAAACATAAAATTGCATAGATAATATTTAATGACATTTAGTCATACTTTCAAAAAATAAAAAGCTTATTTTTCATTCGCAATAATGAGAGAAAAATAATTCTTTTTTGAATCTTCTAATTATTTACTTTCTAATTACACTGACCTTCTCAGTGAGTAATTAAACAGATGATAAACAGCTCTAAAAACAGCTAGTGGGTGAAAATGCGTTTAATGATAAAACCAGAAAAAGTGAATAAAAAAAATGTATGGATTTGAAGAAAAAATTAATTAAAATTAATAAGCGTTTACATACATTAACCGAGTATTTAATCGCATTATTCTGTACTACGAAAGATTAATAACTTTAAAATGCTTTTATATTTATTAAAAATATTTGTTTTTTTTTTTCAAGAAAATGTAAAAGCACATATAAACATCAAACGTAAACTATTATATATTACACTAAATAAATGTCATATACAGAATATTTGTTTAAATGGAAAGAAAATTAAGAACTCCTCTGTTTACTATCGTACGATATATAAAAATGCCTGCTTGAGTTTAATTCACATATAACTTCAGAAAAGTGGAGCATTTTCAAGTACTTACATGTTAGTCCGATAGTGAAATTTTACATACGTATTAGTCCGGCGATGGGTGGTAAGAGAAAGCAACATTTTGTACGCGGAGAAAATTATGCACTTATGTTATAAAGCCAGCACAAATACATATTAAATAAAGACCGAATTAAACACTAAACGAAAGCAATTTTTTTAAAGTGAATATTAGATAATAAATCAACATGTTGACTAATAACTTTCTTCTGAGCGGAGTATTTATCAAATATTCACTTAAAAATGTATAAATTAAGACCGAATTAAGCATATTTACAATCTAGCAACGAAAACAATTTTTTAGAGTAAATATTAGATAATAAACCAACATTTTGACGAACAACTTTCTCCTGATTGGAATATTATCTAATATTCATTTTAAAATGTGTAAATAAAGACAATTATACATTTTGACTAACACCTTTCTCTTGATCTAGATATTAACTAATATTCACTTTTAAAAATGTTTTTTGTTTTTACAAGATTGTAAATGTGTTTAATTCTATCTTTCTTTACACTTTGTTTATGCCGGCGTTTTTCATCTCTGTCAGACTAATACGTAAGAATCATTTTTGTATTAAAATACTGAGTACAGCTTTTTTATATTTATTAAAGAAAAGTTGTTTGTGGATGTAATAATATTTTAAATTTTAATTTAGATTTCAATAACTTAATATATTTTTTTGGAAGTTTAAATTATATAAAAATGATATTAGATGCACTAATTCACTTCTTTTAATCAGTGTTCTTTATTATAAACTTGAGTCATCAAAGAGCAAATAAAAATTTTATTAAAATTAATAATTTAATTTTGCAATTATAGTATTTAATTTCATTATTTTATATTAACAGTGATTAATAAAATGTTTTTATATTTATTAAAGCTATTTATGTTTTTGTTTTTTTTAAAAGAGCAATGTAGAGGATATATAAACGACAAATACTTAAAATATTTATCACATTTTAGTCTACTTGAAATCTGTTTTATAAAGCATACCATTTTCTTTTATATCTTTATTTATATTGCATTATAATTTTCTAGGTTTTGATAAACTTTTCCGTTTATTTTCAAGGATTATTTCTATAATATACATATATAATATGTAATATATTGTAAAAGATATAGTGTTTACCATAATTTATAAATAACATCAACATAATAAATATTTTTTTTCTATAGTTCACATTTATATCTTTTTTTAAATGTATATTTATCTTCCAATCATTTTACATATTATTTATAATTTCCTAATACAAAATTTTTATATTCTAAATTTTTCTGTATATATTAATTGTTTTAAAAATATCTACTTTTTTACATATTTAGCTTTTTCTTTTGTTCTTTTTAATAATATATAATTAATCTACTATAATTATTAAAATATCAATTTCTTAACAGGACTATTGTGCTTTGTATGTCCAAAGTTTCTACAAATCATTAATTTTAAATTTTGTATAGATGGTTGCAGAAGCAATAGTTCACTATACTAGTTACTCTTTAGGGTTATATAATGTAAGCTTCAGTAAGCATTGATACCAGATCTAGTATTATGTACACAATTCTAGATTAGTTTATAGTAGTGATCTTATCATTGAAAAAGGTCAATAACCTAAACATGTTTGAGAGTGTAATATAGGTTTCCTATCTATTGATATATTTTTTAAACTTATAATAGAAAAATTAAATTGAATTAATATTGAAAAAATCACATGTTTAATGTAAATAAAGAAACTTTTGTGATGTTTTGTTGATACATATTGTAGTGGAACAGGTTTTTTTTATATGGTACAATAATAGGTTAGATAGGTCATCCTAGTGGATAAGAGTCTAAAGTAGGATCTCTGCATGCATATATCCATACACACTTTAACCTCATTCCTGGTGGATGGGGTATTAATTTTCAAATGTGTGTTAAATTATATTTATATACTCACCTCATTCTTACCATCTTTAATTTTCATTATTCCTGGATTTCAAACTCAGGAAAAATCTGCATAGTCATCTAGTTCAGGGTATATCAATATCACATAATATGCAGATATGTGCAAACATGTAAGAATATATGAGGATATGTGATAGTGTGACAACATATGAAAATGTGTGATAATATATGATAATTTGGAAAATTAAATAGAGATAAATACAAATGATAGTGTTTAATTTTTAAAAAATAAAAATAGTAAGCATAAAACTATTAATGACCTTAATAACAAAATGTAAATAATTTAATTTAAAATCAATGGATATTCTTTGATTAAGACTAATTTTAATCATTGGTCCAATCCTTTGTTCTCTTCATAGAATAACAATTTGATGACCAAGATAATCATAGCCCCCACTATCCTATTAGGCAGTATTAGTTTTAAGCTAATAAACATCATATGACCACCACCTCTTGAGTTCAGACCCATATGACCATATAAGCTAATGGGCTTGGATTGAAAACATAGTTAAGTGGAGATAAAAGTGACTGCTGGAGGGTTGCATTAGATCCTAAGATCTAGGTGCAGTGCTCTCAGATCCAAAGCTCCTCACTGATGAAGGCCACATTCCAGAAACTAGTCTGGGGATATTGGATGAATAGGCACTAGATGGGATTTTATGCACAGGCCTTCTGGCATCCATTGATTACTCTAGCTTTGTGTGTGTAGCAATACATATAGTGAGTTTTGCCTGTTAGTCATGTGATGTTTATTGAGATAAAAAACTTGACATAACATTCAAGTATAAAACATTATGATATAAAATATAAATTTATAAAAAAGAATCATATCATAATATATAATAATATCATATTAATAAGATTATAAATGATATGTATTAGTAAGATAGAGTACATATAAATATGTATAAATAAAAAAACAGTTGCAGTGATTATAGATATTTTTAGTTTAAATACTATGTAATACAAGAAGCTAGAATATAATTAAAAAAAACAAAACATTTTTTTTGGAAATTTTTAAGAATTTGATATAGGAATGTGTGGTTAAAAAGGATTATAATATTTATGATTCTTAGCTGTAAAATAAAAAGCTCAAATTAGTCTGACCTATATATACATATATATATATTGTGCCCTTTTGTATGGGTCACCATCTAATTTTTGTGCTAATCTATTAAAAATTTTAAATTTAAGATATATTTGAATATGTGATGTTGATTTTGCTCATGGTAATATTTCAAAAAGTTTAATTAAAGCAATCTATGAGTATTTGATGTGTAAAATTGTGCTGATATTGAGAGAGACATTTTAAATGATGATGATTATAATATATAGTTGGGGGAAAAATGGCCATAATCAATACTGCATGAATATATTTAATTAATAAATATATTTAAAACTAAAGTATTTAAAAGTCAAGTAAAATTAAATGCATATGTTTATTGTTGATAAAATAATATTATAAAAGAATATAAATATTTTAATTATTATAAGTACTTAAATAGAAGATTAATATTTGATTTTAATAATATTGGATAATTATTTTAAAATCTATTATAATATCTTATTTATTTAAAAATATTTATTTTAAAAAATGCAATTGTTAGTTTATTTTTAGATGACGATAAGCGTTTCTTGTGTTGTAGAGAACAGATGTTATTTAAATATACACAAACATGCGTGGAAGTTATCTAATAAAGTTGCAGAACTATTTTAAAAAATCATGTTATAAATTTATAAATAATACGTGAGTTATCACGAGATAAAAATAAAGATATTAAATGTAGAATATTAAATCTGATTTTAAAAGTATTGCTTTTAAAAATATAACGTATAAAAAATACTTAGTTTATTTTAAATAATTTGATAAAAGTTAAAATTAAAATCAAGTAAGATTATATTTTAAAAATGTTTAATAGATTTAAATAAACGATAAAGATTATTTAGAAATTTAATAATGTAATAAATATTAAATATTAAATAAGTCATTATTTATTTTTAATTTTGTGTTGTTGGTAAATATGTAAATAAGCCAGCAAAGTTGATTGTTTAATCTACCAATCAAATGAGAAGTTTCTTCCGGTATAAAAGCTTAGTTCAATTGTTAGGAGAGGACTTCGTGATTGAATTTTCAAGTTTATTGTGCTATTAGAAAAATAGCTAAGTAAATTTATAGACGCTCTAAAATCATTTTTTTAAAGTTACAAGAGTGTCGTTATAAATAATCTCTAAAAGTTTTAAATAATAGACATGCAGTGTTAATTTAAATTTTCCTATCAATCGTCTCTAAATTGAAGCTCAATTTGCAAGCAAATGGTCATGGGAACATCACATATAGTGAAAATATATCGGAAACTTTATACTAAAAGTATGACAAACGCTGGATTAGTTCGGAAATTTACAAGATGGAGAAAAGTAGTATTTTGGATAGTATATAATTTTAAAAGCTAATTACTATTGCCTATTAGAAAATAGATATTTTAAAGAATAAATACTTTTGTGTAAAGAAAGTATTTTTGCAAGCTATAAATTTAAAAATATATCTTAAGTAAAGATATTAAAAATGAAAGTAGTTTTATAAATACTTGCCTTGGTAAGTCTTTATGTTTTAAAAGACTGAATGATGATAATTTTAAAGGCAAGTCAATTGAAATATAATTAGCTAAAAATCTTAATATAATAAAATTATTATATTGAAATAATTTAAACGCGGGTCGTTTATAGATAAAGAAGCTGATTCTTACCTGGATATTTTGGTTAAGAAATGTGCAAGTAATACGTGGACGTCCAAGTCAAATCTAAAATAATTAAATGATAATTTTTCATAAACTATAGACTAATTTAAAATAATAACTTTTAAATAATATTCTTTAAAGAACTGCATCCAGATCAGATAAACTATTTTAATTTTATTAACTTTTGTTTTGGTTTTAAAAGAACGTTTTCATTTTTCATAAACTTTTAAAAAACACGTGGTGGACCAGAAACAGGAAATGGTGTTCTGGTAAATGTGTACCTAGGATTTTTAAGAACTATTATGGTTAAAAGAAAACATCGCTGGATTTATGTAATATAAATTCTGTTTATTTATTTAATATAAAATTTAAATATTATTAATCTATTAAAAAAATAAGATAGGTACATTTCTTAAAATAGTAACTAAAAATAATATAATAATTAATTGCATAAGTTTATTTTATAATTAATATAAAACGTAATATGTTAAAGAATGATCGTATGTGTAAATGTGAATTATTTTATGAAGCTGTAATTCCGAAGAGAATTGGGAGATGGACTGTACATTAAATCATTATTGATGGTAAAAATTGTATAATAATAATAATTTTAATGTATTTAATATGTTTTCTTTAGATCAACCGAATGATATGTTATTTTGAATGAATGTATGATTATTTTAAAAATACACACACATTATATTGGCAGTGACAGTTTTATTTAAATATGCATAATTTAAATTTATGATATAAATATGATACAACATTACATAATGAAACAGACAGATCGGAGAACCGATCTTCGTTTCAGGTGTTTTTATGTACGGTAATTCGAACTATTGTTCGCCCGCAGTGAGATTTTGTCTATTTTAATTTATAATAAAAATTAATTATATATTCTATAGTTTATTAATCAATATGTAAAGATGCCGTATATAAATGTCACAAACCATGAAATAATATTTGTGTGTGCGTGGTTTGTGAATTTATATCATTTAATTTAAAGTTTCAGTGCGGGCGTATTTGTTTAAATTATAGTTTTTTTAAATTGTATAAAGTCGTTTAAAAATACTGATCAAAAGTCACATTCCTTTGATCAGTGTTTTTAATTAAAATCTAATTGCACAAATGTACAGAGCAATTAAGTTGTATTCAAAATTAGTAAGGAATTTTTATATGTAATTACTATGTCAATTTAAAAATAGCGTATTAAATTAAAAGATTGCTAAAAACAGATAATTGATTGTTGGTCAAGCTTGATGGCTGGAGGCTAGAGAAAGTAGGTGGAGCCTAAAACAAAAACAAGTCGGAAAGGTCAGCAGTGGCTATTTTAGAGAAAAACTTACATTCTAACTTTTGTCGTGTTTGAGAGAGGTAGTCTCGAGACAACACAGCAGTTGAGTATAATTCAAACATTTTTATTAAGAAGTTCACCAGTGAATCGCAATGTTGATGGGCTAAGTGCCAGGAGCTGGTCTCTGCCCCGCCAATATGGATCTTCGTGCCGCTGTTTGATCATGTTTCATATACCTCACAATTTCCAACTTCCAATCTCAAAATTAACTATGCCTTGCAAATAACTTTCAAAAATGCGCGCCTACGTTCGTCACAAGCCAAGCAGGATGAAGAAAGAAGAGTAACTGTGTTACACGAACTTTAACTTTCTTCCGTGCTTAATGTTATCAATCAAGTAAATCATATGTAAGTTTTTATATCATTTATAATGCTATTGTTTAATCTGTCAGTAAATTTTCTTTTCTTTTAAATCCTCTGCTCTAGTCTTTAGAAATAATTTATAACATTTGTAATTAATAGTAATAATATTTCAACTGAATGCATTTATATTTTCTTATGTTGCTTATTTCATAAACAAACAATGCCAATAGTAATATTTCCAACTCTGTGTAAACTAGTGTGTAATAATGATCAATTTAATTTAAAAGTAATTTCATGTTCTGAATTAAATATTCTTTCACATTCCGAGTTAGTAAATGTTAAATCACTTTATTATTCTATGTTAAGTTGTTATAAAATTGCAATCTAAGGTTCAATCTTAAATATATATATAATGGTTTCAAAGTGTTACATTAATGTTATGTATAATATGAGAAATAACTCCCTGTATAATTTAATACTGTCGCTACCGCCTGTCAACCTGAAGGGTTAGGAGTCCCAGAGTAAAATTAACTAATTATTGTTTTTCACCGTCAGTTTAAGTCCGCTACGTTTTTATTGGGATAAGGATCTCAGCCTGTGGCGTAGAAACAGACAAATAGTTTCCAGGTTTTATATAATTTCTTTTAAAAAATCCACTTCAAGTTCTCGTCCGTGATGTCTGTGGCAATGCCTTCCCTTCGCTGAAGTTAGCGTCTCGCCATTCTACCATTGGGGAATGAAAGCAGTTTTTCTTTCCCGGTAATCTCTTGGATCACCGGGGTTCGAAATGATCCCGGCTGGTTGTCGTGTCCCGGAGCTACTTGGGGGCATTAAGCCTTGTCAAAGTACAAGCCGCCCGGTATTCCGTTAATGCACCGCAATTGATTACTGTAGGGCTCTTGAATCCAGGCAACCACCAGTTCATCTATCTTCCATGTCGTATTTATATAAAACCACCAGCACATCTATCCTTTATGTCGTCTTTCTATAAAACCATTCTCCAACTGTTCGTCTACGTTCCGGCTCGAGCCTATTCAAATAAAATAAGTAAACAAAAATCTTTAGATAAATATTTTTTCCAATGCTCTAATACTCTGATTCTTTTAACCACCCGTCAATCCTTCAATCACACAGCTATTGGCATGAGTTTGTTCATTAAATAAAACGTTCACTAAAGACTAGTAGCCAAATACAAGAGGATTTATGGAAGTCTTACCGTACTGTTTAACACTATATTTATATGCTGTCTATTTTGATTATGTGAACACTATATTTATCTGCTTTCTATTTGTCTTATTTAACACTATATTTATATGCTTTATATTTTGCTTATTAAACACTTTATTTAATCTAAATTTTTGTGTCCTCCACCTTATTACTCTCTAAGTCTATTTAGCCACTTACTGTCTGTATTGGCAACTTAAATATATACGTTACATGAATGACCGTCCCAGTATCTAGAGTCTAATAAACCTATTTATCATTAACTGTAAGAATTTAGTCTATGTTCTAAGCTGAGCTAGAAAAGGGATAACCCCGTGCTGTTATAAAGTCATCATCGGTTAGTCATACCGGGGTTTGGGTTTGAATTCAGTTGGCGTTTTGGAATTTATTCTTAAACGTGGGCTGGGTTTGAACTCGGGTACTGTGTATGAGTAAGCGTGGTGGATTTATACCGGTACAGTTATTATATTTTTGGTCGCCCTCCGTGGTGCTCCGATGAAGAAATCTCCCACACCCTGCAGAGTGAACGAGAGTAAACAGTTAAATGATAAAAATATTCAATTTTTTTTTGTCGTTTGTCATAATATTGATACGTATTTGGCGTATTAAAATGCGCAAGTGAAAACTATAGTAAGTAAAACAAATGTATAAAATTTTTTTTTCCCTCACACAAAGGTTCAGTATATAGTACTCCCAAATATTGTTAAGAAACAGAGTGAAGATTTTTTTTTGAAAAGAGAGCGGAAGCGATTCGTGCGTGTAATTAATTAAAATAAATGAGTTATTCCATAATTTTTTTGCGAGTTCATTCTTGTTGTTTAAATCATATGAAAAAATAAAGAAGTAGAATTAAGTCCAGTTCTAAAAAAATAAAAACGTGTACGCGTATATATATTTGTGTACGTATATATATATATTTTCGTTTGTTGTGAAAAATATTTTTTTTGAAAAAAAAAGAATAAAGAAGTAGGATTATTTTTGTGTTTTAGAAATAAACACGTGTGTGCATATATATGTTGTAATATAAAAAAAAACCTTACCGGAGTCAGTATTAAATTTTTTTTTTTGCTTATATAAAATGATTATTAGGTCATATAAAAGTATATATTTGGGGATCAGTGGATTAAAATATCTATTGGTCACATGTTGCTGGCTGGCGCCTATCAAATAAATTTGTCAGTAAACATGTTTGTCCATACAGCAGTGGCGAGTGTTTGTTTTAAAAGAGAGTAGGGTGGCATATATAAAAAGAGAGATTTACTGACAGAAATGCAAAAAAAATACTATGTTATGTACCCATTATTAATATGTATGTATTATAGGACTGAGGAGAACAGTGCGAACTGGGTGAAATAAAGTTTTTTTTTTCCCTGTATATTTTTAGTAATGATTTAAACATGTCACATTATATACCTAAATAAAGAAAAAAATAATATTAACGGTGAAAAGCGTAGATAACAAAACCAGACTGAACGTAGGCGGAGGAAGGAAAGAGAGAAAGGAAGTAAGCCACACAAACAGCATCAGCGGCGGGGGAGGATTTGGCACAAGGAGCAGGGATCAGTACCTTTTATGATATTACAAATTAAAGCGTTGTACAAAGCGAATTCTTATGTTGAAAACATTTATAAATAAAAACGAAGAAGAAATGGCAGAAATAGAAGGAAACAAACAGAGGGAGCACGATCGCGATGCGAAGTTTAACGCGATCCTCAGAGAGATGAGAGAGGACAGGAAGATTATGATGATGATGTTGGAGAGGCTGGTAAGGATCGACGAAGCACGAGGCATCCGAGCCAACTCAAATCTAGAAAATGCAAAGCGTCAGCAAGAAATAAATCCCTCTGAAGACCCAAAAATAGAAAATGAAGATGACCAGGCCACCCCAAAAGAAGTTGGGGACAGCAAGGAAAGTAACAGTGGTGAGGATGAATCCAGTTACGAGGCAGTGGAAGAAGCGGATATAGAGACAGAAAAAGGAAAAGATGTGGAGACCACTAGTCCAATGAAACTAAAAGTGGAAATGGGACAGATGATGAGTCCTCAAATTAGTATGAAGAAGTTACAGACGCCAATGCCTGGATCCTTCATACAGATTCAAATTTTCAAGGATGACCCAGGAGAGAATCCCATCGCTCATCGAGATAATATTAAAGAATTGTTTGTTTGCGCATTCGGTCGAAAAAAGGCCATAGAATTAATGACCGCAAGAGACTATGGGGACTTGTATCCAACAAAAGGGGAATGGGAGCACTATAGTTTTAAGACCAGGCCTTTAAAACCTTATATACCTCCCGACCCAGGGAGAAGGTAGAGATATCAATAAATGATAACCCGGAAAATGACCACTGTGACATGCATATGATGATGAGAAAAGGAATTACGGCAGTACACCCACCTTTGTAAATGTTAAGTTCAAACTCTCACCCAGACTGTTCTCCAAGGTCAATCAATTATGTGGATGAAAAAAAAAAGAAAAACTGTTAATCAGAAATTATGTATAATCATTTTTTTTTGTTGTTTTTTTTTATAAAGTGACAAGAAATGAAACAGACAGATCGGAGAACCGATCTTCGTTTCAGGTGTTTTTATGTACGGTAATTCAAACTACTGTTCGCCCGCAGTGAGATTTTGTCTATTTTAAATTATAATAAAAATTAGTTATATATTTTATAGTTTATAAATAAATATGTAAAGATTCCGTATATAAATGTCACAAACCATGAAATAATATTTGTGTGTGCGTGGTTTGTGAATTTGTATCATTTAATTTAAAGTTTCAGTGCGGGCGTATTTGTTTAAATTATAGTTTTTTTTTTTAAATTGTATAAAGTCGTTTAAAAATACTGATCAAAAGTCACATTCCTTTGATCAGTGTTTTTAATTAAAATCTAATTGCACAAATGTACAGAGCAATTAAGTTGTATTCAAAATTAGTAAGGAATTTTTATATGTAATTACTATGTCAATTTAAAAATAGCGTATTAAATTAAAAGATTGCTAAAAACAGATAATTGATTGTTGGTCAAGCTTGATGGCTGGAGGCTAGAGAAAGTAGGCGGAGCCTAAAACAAAAACAAGTCGGAAAGGTCAGCAGTGGCTATTTTAGAGAAAAACTTACATTCTAACTTTTGTCGTGTTTGAGAGAGGTAGTCTCGAGACAACACAGCAGTTGAGTATAATTCAAACATTATTATTAAGAAGTTTACCAGTGAATCGCAATGTTGATGGGCTAAGTGCCAGGAGCTGGTCTCTGCCCCGCCAATATGGATCTTCGTGCCGCTGTTTGATCATGTTTCATATACCTCACAATTTCCAGTTTCCAATCTCAAAATTAACTATGCCTTGCAAATAACTTTCAAAAATGCGCGCCTACGTTCGTCACAAGCCAAGCAGGATGAAGAAAGAAGAGTAACTGTGTTACACGAACTTTAACTTTCTTCCGTGCTTAATGTTATCAATCAAGTAAATCATATGTAAGTTTTTATATCATTTATAATGCTATTGTTTAACCTGTCAGTAAATTTTCTTTTCTTTTTAATCCTCCGCTCTAGTCTTTAGAAATCATTTATAAAATTGTAATTAATAGTAATAATATTTCAACTGAATGCATTTATATTTTCTTATGTTGCTTATTTCATAAACAAACATTGCCAATAGTAATATTTCCAACTCTGTGTAAACTAGCGTGTAATAATGATCAATTTAATTTAAAAGTAATTTCATGTTCTGAATTAAATATTCTTTCACATTCCGAGTTAGTAAATGTTAAATCACTTTATTATTCTATGTTAAGTTGGTCATATAATTGCAATCTAAGGTTCAATATTAAATATATATATAATGGTTTCAAAGTGTTATATTAATGTCATGTCTGATCTGAGAAATAACTCCCTGTATAATTTGATACTATCGCTACCGCCTGTCAACCTGAAGGGTTAGGAGTCCCAGAGTAAAATTAACTAATCATTGTTTTCACCGTCAGTTTAAGTCCGCTACGTTTTATTGGGATAAGGATCTCAGCCTGTGGCGTAGAAACAGACAAATAGATTCCAGGTTTTATATAATTTCTTTTAAAAAATCCACTTCAAGTATCTCCGATCTTCCTTCACGTCTGTGGCAATGCCTTCCCTTCGCTGAAGTTAGCGTCTCGCCATTCTACCATTGGGGAATGAAAGCAGTTTTTTCTTTCCCGGTAATCTCTTGGATCACCGGGGTTCGAAATGATCCCGGCTGGTTGTCGTGTCCCGGAGCTACTTGGGGGCATTAAGCCTTGTCAAAGTACAAGCCGCCCGGTATTCCGTTAATGCACCGCAATTGATTACTGTAGGGCTTTTGAATCCAGGCAACCACCAGTTCATCTATCTTCCATGTCGTATTTATATAAAACCACCAGCACATCTATCCTTTATGTCGTCTTTCTATAAAACCATTCTCCAACTGTTCGTCTACGTTCCGGCTCGAGCCTATTCAAATAAAATAAGTTAATAAAAATTCTTTAGATAAATATTTTTCCAATGCTCAAATACTCTGATTCTTTTAACCACCCGTCAATCATTTAACTACCCAGCTATTGGCATGAGTTTGTTTACTAAATAAAACGTTTACTAAAGACTAGTAGCCAAATACAAGAGGATTCATGGAAGTCTTACCGTACTGTGAACATGATATTTATATGCTTTGTATTTTCATGTTGAACACTATATTTATCTGCTTTCTATTTGTCTTATTTAACACTATATTTATATGCTTTATATTTTGCTTATTAAACACTTTATTTAATCTAAATTTTTGTGTCCTCCACCTTATTACTCTCTAAGTCTATTTAGCCACTTACTGTCTGTATTGGCAACTTAAATATATACGTTACATGAATGACCGTTCCAATATCTAGAGAATAATGATAAATATATATCATTAACTGTAAGAATTTAGTCTATGTTCTGAGCTGAGCTAGAAAAGGGATAACCCCGTGCTGTTATAAAGTCATCATCGGTTAGTCATACCGGGGTTTGGGTTTGAATTCAGTTGGCGTTTTTGGAAATTATTCTTAAACGTGGACTGGGTTTGAACTCGGGTACTGTGTATGATTAAGCATGGTGTATTTATACCGGTACAATAAGAAGCTTAGAAATAATTATATGATTCTTTCGTAAATAAATTTTGATTTTATTTTTTTATTATTATTATGTTGGAGTATTAAAATTATATTTATTATTCATACAAGTAATTATTTTATTTCAAGTTAGGAAGAGATCTCAAAGTCTATATTTTTTTTATTTTATTGGATAAGTTAAGTTAAGTTTATGTAGAAGTTTATGTTTGAATTAAAGGTTTACTGAATATGATGAAGTATAAATAGTTTTGAATAATTAGTATTTATGTAAAGTAGATGATTGTTTTTCCGGAAAGTTTAAATAAGTTTTAAAGGATGTTTTGTAGATAGAAATTTATTAGGAAGGAGTAGTATAACACATGGATTAAAGTAATAATTTCACACAGAAAAGAATCATAAAATTTATCTAATATAGTGCTTTATGAATTTGAAATTGATGAATAATTTAAATATTATTATTTTAACAGTACATATGTAATGCATATTTAATAAAAACATATAGCATGAATTGCATTAAGTGAAATATAAAATTATAATCAATTATTTGTTATTACATTACAAGGATACATTAGTTTCTATATTATGCTATTAAAGTAATGCTGATAATAAAGTAAACACATACTAGTACATTATAAAATGAATAATAGCAATACTTAAGTGATGTAGCAATTTAATTAATAAAGTTTAATTGTTTACATATGCTACATAAAGATTATTTACATAAATTTTTCTGTGTAATAAGTGAAGTTCACTGATATTTATTTAAGGTCTGAGTTTTGAAAACATACTTCAATGTTATTAGTACAGCATTTTAAAAGAATGTATCAATTATTTATCTAGAGTATAAGCTAATAACAGTGTAAACATTTTTGTATTATTATTTTCTTATTTTATTTTCTTTGTTTTTCTAATTTTGAACTGTAAATATTGTAAATAGATTCTTAATCAAAGTTAATGTAAATAAATTTGTTTAATTTGTTTTAAAAGTGTGTCGAGTTCATTATTTTGCACCACAGCATTTGACAGCAGATAATTTGAAGAAACATAATATTTGCACAATGTGAATTTATTAATATTATTTTAGAAATAAATACAATATTTTCTTGATATTATTTTATAAGAATTGATTGACATTAACATATAATACTATTATGGTCATAAGGTTATTATAATGCACATTATAATAGTACAATATTATTTATTGCCACAGATTATTAAGTTGTAAGATTTTGATCTATTCTAAAATTAAGATGCTATATGAAAATAAAAGATATACATATGATTATTTATTTATTGAATACTTAATAATATAACAGAAATAGATAAGATTAAGTTATACCCTAAGATTAGTATTGAGTATTATATTATTAGAATAAATTAGGTGTATTTGAGTTTGATATAAAATCCCATATCATACTTATTTACATGAATTATCATTACTTTAAGATAATTAGAAGAACCTGAGATTATTTAATTATATTTTAAAAATTAAAAATTAAGATTTATTTATTTTATTATTATTAAAGATAGTTTATTTTATTTAAAAGCCATAAGAATGCTATAGAGGTAGTAGTAAGTTAATAAGGAAGTTATAGTATTCTTATGCCATTGAGACAATATGTTTGGAAGATATTGACTCAATGTAAATCTACTTATTACTTTGTAACTTTACTTCACAGTCTCATGATTTTAATAAATACCTATTTAATTAGTACATATTATAGAAATATATTGATTTTGATAATTAATAATAAATTTAATTTGAAGATGATAATATAAAAGTATATTAAAGATAGATATGCAAATTTTAATTAAGCATTACAATTTAATTGAGCTAGTTGTATTTCAAACTATATTATACATCGAGAAGTAAGGGTACAATATATATATATATATATATATATATATATATATATACTATATATATATATATATATATATATATTCTTACAAAAAAAAGAATAATATACACTACTCCAGAAATAATCTTTCTATTAAAAATGATCTTTATATTATTTAATAGATTATTCAAAGTAATATTAATATATATTTTTCAAGCAATTTTCTTATTTTCAAACAAATTATTTTTATATAGAATTTTTATCCTTTACATTATTACAAATATTATTACTCTTAAATAAAATACTTTTAACAAATTTATCAGAATAGCCAACACTCAAATAATCTTTACAAAATTGACTTTTTTGAAACAAAGCTATCCCATTAGAAATATTTAGACTCTTATTTCTATAACAACAATTTCTTAAAGCAGCTATTTTATAAGAAACAGATTGATAGCTATCAGGTTTAATTATTGACATTAATTCTTTACTCTTAACATAAAAAAATTAATGATTCTGAAGCATTTATCTTATTTAAATGTTCCTTTAATATTAAAGATGTATAGTATGTAAGTGGAATTGTGGGTAATATTTAGTTTAAATATGTTGTTATTTTGTAGTTTTTTTTTTACATTTGAGAAGTCTGCTTGTAGCAGTGAAACCATTGGTTGTCTTTTAGAATTTATTTGGGGGGAGGGGATAATCTGGTTGAGTTGTGAATTGGGGGTAATTTTAAATGTATAATTTATGTTTATACTATATTTCAATTTAATGTTATATATTTTATTTTATATTATATAGATTATTTTATTTCATTTGGTTTTGTTTTCATTTTTATCATATTTAATTTATTTTACTTTTTTTATGTTTGTCTTATTATATTTTATATTATTTTTCTTTACTTTTTTCAATTTTATTATTTACATTTTTAACTTGTTTTTTATTGTAGTATTTATATAGTTATTTATTTTATTTTGTTATCATATCATAATTATGAGAAAGATTGCAGGACAGGCAAAATGTCAGATTGTGTGTATATATATAATAAAACTTTTTTTTGCTAAAATCTGTTTAAAATAAGGTAGGCAAATTTTATTTGTATAAAATATTATTTAGTAGTAGATTTAATTACATTTGTAAAAATAATCATTACAATTATTTGTCTAAAGTAAGTTGACACTTTTGTTACAATAAATACCAGATCAACAATAAAAAATTCCAATTCATTAATTTTATGAAAAAAACAATTATGAACTATTTTTTCTTTATAATTTTATATCACAATGTAACTTCTCCTTTTCCACTTTTTAAATCATTTTATTAATTTTGTTTTAACTGTAAGGTAAAACAGATTTTTGATGAAAATTGCAGTTTTAATTAAAACAGGAAACAATTATTTGAAAAATGCGAAAAGTGAGGTTATGTATCAAATTGAGCAATAAAAGATTAGTGAAGATATTAATCTTTTTAATCTTAATCAAACGGGATTATGAACACAGAAGACTATTTTTATATATTTACATGACCATCCCATCACAAATCAATCCTAAAAATAGTCTTACACAATACATATTTTATGTTTATGAGCATTATTTGAATTTTTATTAGTATTATTGCATAACAAACTTCTGAATAAGACCAATTACATGGATCTTACCCTATGTCTTGGATAAATTATAACAATAATATTTTAGAAATTTATTTAGTGAGGTTTTAAAATTTTGGCTATTTTAATTAATTTTATGCACAAACTAGTTTTAAGTATTGATGGTCGAGAGGTCAGTGACAGCTGCTTTTCAGGCAGTTATCCTGGGTTAGCATGTTCGCTTCCTGGCTAATGTTATGACACATGGAAAAAAAAACTACTTTAAATAAATAATCACTCAAAATAAGATCAAAATAAACAATATTAATAACTATATTATAATATTTATCAAACTTGCTTTCATCTCCACTGAGACATTCTCATGATCTCAGTGGAGATGAAAGCAAGTTTGATAAATATTATAATATAGTTATTAATAATTGTTTATTTTAACTTTATTTTGATTGACTATTTATTTATGTATTTGTGACAACATTATGGACAAATAAATTGTATTGAATATTTGACCATTATAGTAACAAATTGTTTATGAAGAAGAAAGCATTTCTTGTATAGTAAAATGAAAGTATCATTCTTAAAAATTCTATAAAAAAATTTGACATAATTAGAATTTATATTAAAATACATTTTAAAAATAAAAATGTATATTTTTCTATATGCGGATATGTTAAGCTTTCTAAAGAAAGACAAGTTGAGTAAAATCCTAAGCAATTCAGAAGATATAATAGGTTTAAGAGGTACTTGTTCTTATTACTATATAATTCTTGATAGAACTCTTCTACCCATTTCATGATATCTTTCTCTTTTTGGTAATAGCCCCATTTTTATTGCAGATATAAGTTTTATTCCAATAACAAAATATTGTTTTACACTCTTAAGATTTTATTCTCTTCTACATCTTTTTTTGCTAGTTCACAATTATACTAATATCATTATCAACTCTTTTTCACACTATTTTACAAAATTTGAGCTATTTAATACTTTTTAATTTATCATTTTTATATATCTTCACATTTCTTTTTTATTTCATAAATTCTCTAGTCTAAGTAGAAATGTTATTGGTCAATTGCTGCTTTTTTTCTATTAGCTATCATCACAGTTTTTAAAAGTGCATCAGTTATTTTCTTATTAATTTAATTTAAATCTGAATTACATTCAAAATGTACTAATATGGGAAATAATTGGCAAGTTCCAATTTAAATTCATTAGAATGTTTCTGAAGATTGGATATATCAACTGTAAATACTGTTTTTTTTTTAATAATTTTTGTCTCTCTCATCATGCATTCACATGTATCTTGCAATTTACTAATCGACAGTCACTTCCTGTGTTGAATTTATTAAGGACATTACAATATTAAAATATATATTTTCTGTTAGTCAAAAATACAATCTAATTCTAATATACATTCATTTGAGCACTTTCACGTTCATTTTCTTTTAACATTTGTCATAAAAAAAAAATCATAATATAAAGCTTTTTTCTTTTTCTACAAACTCCACAAGTCTATGTCCTCTCTCATTTCTTTTATCATAACCAAATTTACCTACATCAGTTTCTTCTTTCATTTGTTTCATTGAACATAACTTTACATAAATTTATCATGCTTTTAATAGCATAGCATTCAAATATTTAATATTTTGTTCTACTAACTTTTTGAATAGATTATTTGCAATGATACCAGATACCATTATTATAGATAAGAACACTGTTTATAAATTTCTTTAATATTTTACAAACATGGAATATTAACTTTCAGTTGTTCTAATATTTGAAAGCTTACATTTGTAATAAAAAATATTAAGATTATCAATATATAATATTGAAAAAAGATTTGATTATAAAAATAAAATGTTCTCATATTGAGAAATGAGTATAAAAGTCTCAGTAGAGCCTATTCAAAATAGAAAGGTGCAATTTGCTGTAAAATACATTAAACAAATATATGAGCTTTCTCCAGTATTCATTTTAATTTTTATGACATATATCTTTAGATTATATAAGACCATTTACACTTTCATTAATCACTTTATGATAAAATATAATTTCCCCCCTTATATTTGCTTTTGGTTTGATCTGCTAGCAGTCTTCATCAGAGTTACAATAATCAAATATATATGACTACATAATTAGAACATATGTATTCATCATATTTATATATAATTGTATAACACATTATATACAATCACCTACATTATGAATTTAAAAATGTATAAGATACATAGTTACCGAGTTCATTAAAATTTTATATTCTTTAAAATCCATAATGTATATGTATATATATATATATATATATATATATATATATACATATATACAACTATATATATATATATATATATATATATATAGTTGTATAGGTAAGTTCTAATTGTAATGTAACTCTGATAAAGACTACAGAGCAATTGAAACATAAGTAAATATAAATAAATATATTTTATTTTATTGGATTTCATTGTAAAATTATTAATGAAAGTGGTATATATATATATAATAAATGAATAAAAGAACACAAAGTGCAGATTATATCTTTAGATATGTATATAGGTGATTCACTTACACAGGAATAAAGATTTAATGTATATTTGAAGGGGAATTTTTATTTCAAATTGTTTAAAAGCAAGAACAAAAATTTCTACTTTTTGATTTTTTAATTTATAGTATGTTGATAATTGTGCTATTTTTTTTTCCATTTTAAAAGAATATTTACAGAGTGTTATTAATATTTTGAATGTAGCATTTAAAGACTGTGGTGTAATAATTAATTTTCAAAAAACTTTTTTATCAGCCAATGACAAAAGAAAAATCTGCAGCAAATTTTAAGTTTGATAGTCATCAACATTTGATAAACCAATATAAATTTAGTAAGTAGGAAGTGTCCTAGTGCTATTTTAATAAGTTAAATATTGGAATATTTTACCACAGATATGGAATTTTTATTTTATCTAATTTATTGTATAGAAGTAAAATTTGGACATTTTATTAAAGCAACATAAAATATATTAAAAAAAAGTTTCTTCAAGGATGTTTTGTAATATTCTAACAGTACAATGATAAAATCAACGAAACAACGAATATGTTCTTCAACTTGTTAGATGTGACACACCTTTTGAACATGTGAAATAAATGAACAATATTAAGACTTTTTACAATGTGTTTTATAGTGAATTTAAGCATGGTGTTATGGCAGAGGCAAAATACATCTTCTACATTATAAGGGTTATATCAAAGACATTTTTATGAATTGTGATAATGACTATTTTCATTGGGAAGATATGAAAGAGAATGGATTGCAATGGACAGCTAGAATGAGACTTGGTTTTGAAATATTTCAGAAAGAAATTAAAAGACAGCATTTTAAGATATCAGACAAACAAAAAAATGGACTTGAATTTTTTATATGTCGACATATTTATGTTTTTTATATTGGTCTGTGTTAGCATTGCAAAACTAATTACTAGAGAATACTTTTTATCTTTTCTTTCCTTAGAAATGAAATGCTTATACTCGTTTACAAGTGACTGCTGTATGTATGTAGGCAAACAAATATGTATAGAAAGAGATAGATAGATATATAGACAAATAGATAGACAGAAAGGTAGACAGATAGATAGATAATCATACAGACAGATCGACAGACAGACAGATAGATAGATAGATAAATAAATAGATAGATAGATAGATAGATAGATAGATAGATAGATAGATAGATAGATAGATAGATAGATAGATAGATAGATAGATAGATAGATAGATAGATAGATAGATAGATAGATAGATAGATAGATAGATAGATAGATAGATAGATAGATAGATAGATAGATAGATAGATAGATAGATAGATAGATAGATAGATAAATTTATTGATGTATTTATAAATACTGTAATGAATTTATTACAACTTTTTAAATAACAGCGTTAAAAAACGGTTATATATTAACCAGTAATTAAAAGATTTTTTTTCTTCTCACTTTTCCTAAAAATAATTTCTTTTAAATTATTAATCCGTAGGAAAAAATTATTCAATCAAATTAATAAAGCGCTCATTTCTTCCATTAAATGAGTCAGTTAAACTGATTTTCTGTAGCTGGGAAATTAAAATAAATTTATTTTTCATTTGATACTGTTTTAATAGTTATTGGTCAAGAAATTTAATGATCCTTGACTGCTTAACCCATAAAGTAAAGTGAGAAAATCAGTGAAATAGGAAAAAAAAATTAGTTTGGTAATTAGAGCTGCAGATGTAACCATAGGGATGCAAGTTATGAGAGCTTACGTTAATTAAATTTGACAAACTTCATCAAAAGTTAAAAAAGCAAGTGAGAACTTTTGCAGATTGGTTTTGTATAATCAATATTTTGTATTAAAACATCATGTTATGATTAAATCTAATTTTTTTCCCCAATGGAATATATCTATTGCCTACAGAAACCCTCTGTTTATTATTGTTGTTAGCAAATTGGAGTTGGTTTCAAAATTTCCAGCAAATATTGAATAATCATAGCAGAAAATTGAATTCAGAAAAATGTTTTTACTTTTACAATGCTTCTAGTAAAATATTGGAAAATGTTTTTTTTTTTCTAATAAGACTGACTTATACTGACAAGTTGTTCTAAATATAAAATAAAATAAAGAATCTTTTTTTTTTATTTTTGCAGAAAAAAAAAATCTAGCTTAATAAAAATTATAATTTTACTTATTGTATAAAGACACATAATAACTGCACAGGAAAAATAAAATACCAATCATATCTTTTTAAACGTAAAAACTATTTAATTGAATTTTTTTTTTAATTTAATGAAGTTTACTAATAGATAAGGTATAATTAGACATTTTTAAAGCAGGCCGGTCATGTTTTCGAACCCCCAACCCCAAAACAGTTTACGCTGAAGTTAACGATTCTAAAATGAAGATTAAAGAAGCTTATTTTATTATCAACGATAACAATGCGATCAATAGATGTGATACATGTTTTGCTATCTCAAGAAAATGGTCAAGTTAATTTATATACGCATTTAGATACATTATCATTTATCAATATCACAACAACGATTTAAAATCTGTTTTGGCCATGAATATGAGGGACAAAACCTCGAAAGCGCTCGGCCTGCATTAATTTACTTTGATTGTTTTTGTTACCATTAACAGCTTCTTCATCCAGCTTGTTAAAACGCTTGTATATACTATATTGACTGGATTTATTTTACTGCTAGAAGATATCTAGCGTCTTATACAGTTTTATCTTAACCTTTGTGTTATAAATGTGGAGTGTTTTTCATAACAAAACAGACTTGTCTTTTGTATCGCTTTTTCTTTATTTTTTTACTCTTCTATTCTCTTTTGATGTTGTTATCCAATAGGTTTTAGTCTTGACTTTCACATTACATATTTAACATATCACAATAATGACTTTTTTAAAAAATCATATATTCCATGTTATTATATTTCTGGAAAAGATAGTGATCAATAATAATTCTGAAAGGTATTATATATTATTATATTGATTAAATATTAAATAATACTATGTCTGCATATGAGAAACCATTTAACAAGTTATTTTACAGGGAATAAAACAAAATTATTAAAATTAATAATACAATATTATTAATCCTTTCCTTTACACAATAAATGATATAAAAATATTTTCTCAGAGTGGTTTCTGGCTTTACCTTTATAAATAAGGTTTAGCATTCAAATTGAATTAATTATTTAGTAATTATTGATTATTTATCTTACTACAGATGGTATTAAATTGGAAAATAAATTGCTCTTGTTCTAACAATATTTAACATTGACATTTTAATATATCATGATTATAATAAACAAATACGCAATCTTCCCAGAAGAAATTGCTATTTTGTAATAAAATATTAAATTTAGTTATAAATATTATACACTTTGCTATATCTTCATTGAATTAAGACATTTCAACCCTCATTTATTTTCATTATCATAATAGATTATAAATTTAACTTAAGTGTTAACAATTATTATTTAATTAGAGGATATTGGAATTCAGACTTTTACGCTCTTCAATCATTTACTCCATCTTCTACAACCTATACACACCATTATTAGATTTTTTAATAATATGAATGGCTGAAGGGTTGGAGAATGGAGAAGATTAAAGCCTGTCCATTAAAGTTTGAAGATCTGCTATTTTAATATAAACTGAGCACTGATTATATAAGTGTGTGAGAAATGATACTCCAGACCAACCGATGAGTGCTGGTTCCACATGAAATACATATATTGGAGATCATTTATTCATCTATTACACATGTATGTGGTCGTGTGTATCACTCGTATAAGATGGAATGGATGATTGAAGAAATTTTGAATGTCTGGGTTTATATACCCTCTAATTACACTAGCTTAAGTATATGTACTATACTTAAATTTAATATTACAATTATTATTTAACACAGTAGAGATTAAAAATTTCATAATAATCTTTTTTCATATATTATTTCATTCTATTATGTTTATATATATATATATATATTAGAACTGATTGAGTTATATGGGATATAACAACATAGTTGTGTAGGCACCCATATATATATATATATATATATATAAAGTAAAGAAAAAGTAGAAATAAACAGATAAAACTTTTGTATATATTTTTCTACACTTCCTGGAATAATAATAACTGTAAAGGGTTAAATAATTTTGGATTTAAAACATAATTTTATTAAAAATTAAACATTTAAAAAGGTCTAAAAACAAACATGTTTTATGTTAAAATAGAACTGATAATTGTAAAATTTATATTATCTATTTTGAAACCTTTTAATTAATGCTTGTATACATTTCTATGTCTATTTTTATATAGAAATCTTTGTATATCACACTTTGATAAAAATTTCAAAGTTGCTTTCAAAATGATTAAGATTGTTTTTGTCAGGATAAAGATATAAATCAGTTTTAAATTAGTATTTTTATTACCTCACCAGACTACTATAAAAAAAATTGATTTAAAGATTATTTTAGTTTGGCTAGGAGTTTTGAAGAAAGAGTTTTGGTTTTAATAATTTTGAGAAGCAGTTGGCTAATAGTTTTCTGTAGTTGGCAGAGTTTATTACTGGTTTCCAGGACTAGACAAAAGGAGGCAGCTGCTGTTGGTTCATTATGTGGGAATTTAGATGAATATAGATGGATGATCCTCTTCTCTGTCTCTATAACCTTTAAATGTGGACAAGACAGTTTGCTGACCTGACGTTTATATAAACTAAGAGAATGTCAACCATACCAGAATGATAATTTTCCCTGATGATGATAATACCTGAACTATAAGACAATCCTGGACTAGATCACCAAGAGAATTTGCAGATGAATGGGAAATATATACTACATCTCCTTAAAAAAACACCCCTACTGATTTGTTTCCCAGAATTCTTTATTTAATGGCAGAAATACTTCATTCCCATAAACATAGTGTTTGTGGCAGCATTGGCCAAACATTAATTCATCAATCAGACAACAGAAAAAATACAGATTTTATATATAAGATAAACATCTTTTTAATTGTTAGCTAGGGTGGATAATATTAATAATAACATTACATCTACTTAGCTAACTCAGATTTTTCTGGAGTTAAGAAATCAATAGACATTAGATAATCATTATGATCACAATTTTTTCATTGTGTTTAGCTTTTGATGGAGTTCATAGGTAATGGATTAATGACTAACCTGATTATATAAGGTTTAATTATGAACAACATATAAACATTTTTAGAAAAAAAGAGATGGTAGTTCGTGAAAAACTAGATGACTGTTTCTGATACAAACAGCTTTTTTGTCATTCTCTTTTTATTCTTCAGTCACTTAAGTTAATATAGTGATTAGTCATTCTGACAGTCTCATGCCATCAGTCATTTTCTTTTTTAAGTGTAACAATGTGATTGTAAGTATATGTAAATACATTCTGTGCCATTAATTATGCACACAACAATTCTGATTCCAATTTTTTCTTTGCTAGTTCAAGATCTAGTACAATAATGTTTGTATAAAATTAGAAACTAAGATTAAGAAATTCGCTGGGGAAAATGCTATATTTAAGCAGACCTATTTAGAAATTCCTTTGCCTATTGTGAAAATAGAAAAGACCTAAAAAATTTGATATAAAATGGACTGTCTGGATTAATTGTCATGCTTGGTCAATGACTCATTAAAATAATAAAAATAATAATATTATCAGTAGTAGGGTAAACCAAAAGTCAATGATTACTTGATGCAAGATGTTTTAGAATAGAAAGAAGAGCCATTGGTGACTAAGAAATTGTCAAGATTTAACATCAATATAGTTTCTCTTAGTAAAACTTGTTTTCAGAAAAAATGAAGTTTAATGGATCAGGCAAATAGCTACAAATATTTTTGGGAAAGCATATTGAATAATAAAAAAAGAAGGCAGAGTGTCTGTTGTGCTGACTTAAATATTATTATTTTTTGCAATTTATTTTATCATTAATAAATTGACTAAGACATTTTAGACATTTGTAATATATTTTTGTGCTATCATGATAAGCTACCCTAAATTTGATAAAAAAACATTGAAGTGATGGACTTTTTGATTTTGGAATAAGTGTTTTTGTTAAATAACCTAATTTTAAGATTTATGTTTAATATTTGCTTAAATTATTTTATTATATGCTTTTATTTTTTTTATATTACAAAGGCCTTTTTTATTTACACTTTTAACCTGTATCTCTTGTTATAAAAAATAAGCAGTGACAGCCATTGAGGAAAGTCAAAAAAGTGGTCATTCTATCAGATTATATTTCAAAAGTGATGCTATTCAATAATTTTTAACTGCTTGGCTTCCTAAACTCAGTCATACCTTTAAACCTACATCAGTTAGTGTGATATGTATAGAATTTAATGATGCAAATATGGAATAAAGAAGGCTTGACATATCACCAACAATGCTAACATCATATGCAAAAAAGAACTGCTTTTTTCTTTAAAAAATTGGTCATGTAAACCTACATATTTATATATTCTTTATATCACACCATTAATCCACATGTTGTGCCTGTATTCCTATAATTATATCAATATCAAGATTCTGAATGCATGCTTAGCATATTATATCAAGAGATAAGAATTTCATTTTAGGTTCTTATTTCTAATTCATATAAGACTTTCATTTTAAAGCTTTTCTTAGTTTGCACTTCCAAGAATTTAATCCTAATTATATAATGAAAGTTAAATTTTATTTTATTTTTAAAATATAAAATAATTAAATAATGCATGTAGATTTTTATTGTATTTTGGTTTGAATTATATTTTTGTGAGCTTATTGTAAAATCTTTTTCTGCATAATTAGTTTTAATTACAAAATAGCAATTAGTAGTATCATTTGAAAATATATCTTCTTTTTTTTTTGGGGGGGGGGGTTAAAATATAAATAAAAATTTATAATGAATTTAAAATTAGTTGGCATAAGTATGCTATCATTTATATGTACATATTTCTTCCAAAAATATTAATATCTGCCTACCATCCTTTTCAGTCAAGAAACTGTAATAGGACTATTTAGACCTACAAAAATAATTTAAAAATCAATGGATAGTCATTAAAGAATCTCTGTGTCATTTAAGTAATAACATATATCTATTGCTCAATGTCAACAATTTTTTAAAGTTGAATATATTTCACCAACAAGATAATAATTAATATTTAATTTTTAGAACTTTCCATATGTTTGCAATGACTTCTTTAACAACATTATTCATTTGAAGGCAAATGTTATTTTTCTGTTTCCATAGATACATATTTTAATACTTTACATGATTGTTTCTAAAAATCATTAAGAATTATAATAGATATAAGCATTAAAATTTTTTAGGTTTAATCAATGTCTTTCACACTTCAACTCTGCCATATCATAAACATTCACTAGTGCAGAAACTCATATTACATTCTCTCTCTCTCTCTCTCTCTCTATCTCAATATCCATGAATTATTTTGCAACAATCTTCAACATTCGGGTGAATTAATATATATATATATACTATATAAGGTAATTAACTATTATATGCAGTCTTTCAAACTGCAGAAAAAGAAAATTAAGAAGACAATTTTAATAGATAGAAATAAAATGAATACAATTAATAGACAAGCTACTAACATTAAAATTTGGGATTCAAGGGTTTTGTGCTGAAGTTTGATTCTATTATGTTTTTTAAATTTAACCACAGGTGAGGAGGGTTAATGAATTACCTGAAAGTACTTCTGTAGATTGAAAAAATGATATATAATAGTTAATTACCATTTTATTTATTATTTTTATTATTATAATAGTTTTTAATTAAGGAACATTTTATTTGTATATATAAAAGACACATTTTGTGGATTCATCCATATTAAAAAAATTAAATATTGATATACAGACTAGTTTCTGGCTTGTGGCCTTAATCAGTGAGAAGCCTTGGATCTGAGAGCACTGCACCTAGATCTTAATATATATATATATATATATTTATAAGATCTTAAAAAAGCACCTATATCTTAGGATATATATATATATACTTTTTTAAGATTTTGTTTTTATCAGTGCATCTTTCACTATCCATCAACCCTGAAATCAAGAAATCAGATTAACCTTTCTCAAGATGAATGCATTTTTAAAATTTTCACTTTATTTTTTGCAAGTGAGCAAAACATATATAGATCATGTTATAATTTAACTTTATCTGCACATTTTTAAAATATATTTAAATTTAACTATGTATAAAATTTCTATTTTATCACATATTCCTGAAACATACCATCAAATATATATATTTTTTTAAAAATTATTCCCCAGAAGCACATTTCATGCAGAACTATAACATCCATCAGTTGACCCAAATTACAATCTTTTGTAGCTATCTTTATCATTTGCTTAATATTCTATAAATAGACAAACTTCTGCACTCATAACATTCCCACTTTACATAAGTATATTAATAATTATTAAATTAGAGATTATTCTTAGCCAAATAGACACTTTAAATGTCACTTAATAAATAATATGTCTGTAATGATATAGAGATTTAACCTCGAGTTTCCGTGTACATGTTGATTTTACTATAACACTTTCACACAAGTTAACACGTTGTGTAAAGTTATACAATGAATTGCCCTGTATTATATACTTTCAAAATTTTGTTTTTATTAGTGTGTCTTTCATCCCAACTCAATCCTATTACAATCATCTATCAAGCCACATGTTAAAATAACCTCTCTCATTATGGTTTCATTTTGAGATATCCACTTCACTTTTTTAAATAAGGAAAAAATATATAATACATTATAATTTTTCTACATACACATATTTTTTAGACTTTTTCGCTATACAAATTATTATTTCATATAAATTTATAGACTAAAATAAGTTTCGAATGTATTTTTTTGTACTTCTTTTTTCTAACAACTTATTTTATGTGAACTACTTTGTCAACATGTATATGATTACTTCCTGTGTTAAATGTATTAAGAATATTACAATCTTGAAATATGCATTTTTTGTTAGTCAAAATATAATCCAATTCTGCTGTATCTTTATCTGGATGCTTCCATGTCCATATCCTTTAAGAAGTATGCAGAGATGCATGCTAGGAGTAACAAAAAGAGATCAAAAACAATATATGGGTAATAGAACAAACTGGTGTTACTGACTTCATTGAAAAAATTAAAAGACTGAGCTGGAGTTGGGTTGGACATATTGCTAGAAGAGATGATAATAGATGGACAATTGAAATCTTAAACTGGATCCCAAGAGATTGTAAAAAAACTAGAAAGAGATCACATGTAAAATGGATGAATGAAATAAGAAAGTGTGCAGGGGTAAGGTGGAGAAGAGAAGCTAAAGATGTAGAAGATGGATTGAATTTGGAGAGACCTTCATCCTGCAGATGAGTGATAATTGTTGATGATGATGATGATTTTGTCAACTTTGTCTACTATTAGTAATTATATATGTAAAAAACATAACAGCAATTAATATTTAATTTTAAAAAAACCATAAATCTTCAAGATCTATATTAAATTTACTTAAAGATCATGTTTGCTCATCATTCATTCCTAAAGAAGAACCTGATTTATTTGTTATGCAAGCAAGTGTGAAATATAGCATTTGTGAAATTCAACAATATTTTGAGAATATTTTTACAATCTGGAGATTTTATCACAGCTAAAAAATTAAATATATAATAGAATCTTTTTCTCAAATAACGTTCATCTGTTTATAACCAAAAGCATGGTGATACCAATAAAAGTTGTCTTAGGTGGTTTTCGCCACCACGATACAAATATTTTTTTTCTTCTTTTAAATGTATTTTTTTTTTTAATTTTGATTTAGTTAGATTTTTTTGCCATCTTCCTCTCTCTCTCTCTCTCTCTCTCTCTCTCTCTCTTAATTTTAACTTGCTTTAAATTTACAAATTATTTAAAAATTCATATTCAAGAAGTAAACAAAATAGTTGAATATATATATAATGCCAGCTTGTAATTATTACTTTTCATTGTTTGTTTTTAGGATATGATGATTTTTTTTAAAAATTTCTATTAAATAATCCACATACAGGCTCTCTTTTATAAGATGTAAAAAAGAAAATATTTTATTGCTTTGCATTTGAGCAACATTAGAATGAAATAATAAAAGACTTAAATTACTATTGAAAAAAGAAAACGATTCACGCGGAATAAAAACATGAAAACAAATTACATCTGATGTAAATGAATTTTTTAAAGATAATTATATATATATCAAAATAAAATGTCTTTAATTTGGATTATAAAATGTATGAAATCTTTTACTTCATGTAGCTAGCCATAATTATCAATTTATTTGTCAGTAAATTGGCATCTAGCCAACATTAACAAGCAGATATAACAAGAAAAAAGATTAAACTTTCTATTTCATTAATCTGTTGATTATTTGGGCCTTTCATTGTTTTTCTTTATTGATATGCTGGGGGAGACTTTTGCCTTGTAATAGTGTATTTTAATTTATTTTATTATTTATCTTTGTATTTCAGTCAACAGTTGATCGATCATTACAAGATCATAAAAAAAATAGATTACATTATTTATTTCATGATATAATAATTTTTATTCGTGTATTTAATTAAAATCACTTTGATTATTGCAGATTTACAGAATCTGTTAACAATATCTTATATATATGATTGACATTTTATATGCATGCATATGTATTGAAATGGTCGGAATGCCTTTGAATGTGCACTTGAAATTTGTCTTAAATGAAAATGAGGCTGAAAAAATCTATAAATAAGATTAATCTATTATTTTTTCAGTGTCTAAGTCGTTTGGTTGGATGCTATCAAGTTCTTACAGAATCTTGGAGATAATTGTTACTGAAATTTAAACCACAAACACTCCTAAAATGCATTCTTTATATTTGTTCTTGTGTAGTATATCTTAGAAAATAATAACAATAAAGTTACCATAAATATAAGAACAATAATAAACTACCTTGTTTTTCTTTTTATTTTATCTCCACAAAAATTTCCCTCATCTTTAATTTTTCTTCAAAATCATAATACTTAGTATGTTATTTCAGCATTGGTTAGAAAGTTATGAGTCTATCTAATTTACCTATTAATTAAAATTATCTTCAAATAACACAAATTTAACAATACTAACAACTCATATTTATTTTATACAAGATATTTATAAGGTAATCATCTGAAATCTGGGCATGGCCACTTGATGGCATTGATGCTATACAAAATCAATCAAATGTAACATTACCTCCGCAACTTTTTTTCATATAACATGATTTTTTTTTGATTAAACAAATTTTTATTTCATTTATAACATGATTTCTTTTTTATTAAACAAATTTTTATATTCATTTTCATTGTTTTTTTTAACCTGACATCTTTCTTTATTCAACAAATTTTGATAATTTAACTTTGTGTTTATTTTTCTGATTTTAAAACTTTTGATTGTTTCACGATGAAAAAACTTGTTTTAACCCCACCAAAAAAATATAATACAATCATATGGGACTTGTTTCGACTTTATTCTATCTTTTTTTTTGGTTGACTAAATTGTTCTTCTTCTTATTATTAAATGAAAAGTAACTTTTGTGTTTTTGGGGGTTAAAAAATTGTTTTGAAACTCCCACCCCATCCTCGGATAAATAATTGTAACAAAAAGTCAATAATTTTTTTTAAAACAAATTTTTTTCACTTTTTACTTTTATTTATATTTCATTTGAATTACCTTTTTTTTTTGTCTTCTACAATAAACTGCTTTTTTTTTTGGGGGGGGGGTTTCATACTTTGTTATTATTAACAAAGAGTAAACAAAAATAGTAATTTATTTTAACCCCGCTGAAAAAAGATAATCCAAATACTTGTCAATTTCTAATGAAATAAAAAAAAACCCACAAACTTTTGACTTTTTGAATTTATTTTTATTTATTATTTTATTGCTGTAATAAAAACAGTCTGTTATTTTGGGAGGACATTATGTGCCTGACAAAAGGATACAGTTTTATTTTCTGTACTTGGCAATTCTGAAAAGTTTAAAAATTTCACGTTCTTCTCAGACATTTTATTGGTCTCGTATATTTTCCACGTTGAAACATGACTTAGTGCATGAGCTTTGTTGAACCATGTTCGAACATACCCTTTACCAATTTTTTACATATTAACATTTTTTTAGGGGAGGGTGAGGACCATATGACAATTATTAGTAATTAACAATATTATTTAAATATAAATGATAATACTCTATTATGGAGATTTGAAAAGTTGTACTGACTTGCAATTAAAACACCCTCAAGCGATATGGTAATCAGCTTTGAATAGAACAAATATGTATAAATAGTTTTGAAGCACAAAACAGGCCATAATATTTTTGTGCAATGTCATGTAAAATGGCCCAGCAATGGGTAATACAATATAAATGTTGTATTAGCCATAAGGCCACCACAGAAATGGCATTTTTATGTGTTTTGACACATAAAAAACACCATCAAGTGGCCATGCCTAGATTTCAAATGATTACCATTTATAATTTTACCAAATTTTGATACTTCAATATGCATTCTAATCTAATATATATATATAAAATTTGCTAATTTACCATAATGTTACATGTATTCCTATATCAGTTTATTAACAAAGTCTTTGAGTTCACAAAATGTATTATTTTTCATGACACTCAATTGTAAATCAGATTAACATCTCAGTCTATTCTGCTTACATTTTCTTTTCTCTGCTTAATTTTTTTTAAGATCTGGTTATTATATATCTAATGGCATTTAAACAATCTATAGTTTGTAATTTTATAAATAATTAATAAATTATAACTTAACACTTAAATAGAACACTTTTGTTATTGGTCCAGCGAAGTAAAACTCTGAAACTTTTAATTGGTCAAGTGACAAATTTTTTGATACAAATATTTTCATCTTTTAATGTATATTAATTTTAGTTTCGTCTTCAAAAAGTATATTAATTATTTGTAATGTTAAGAAAGTAAATGAAAGTTATTTCAAAAATATATTTTTATTTGTATTTTATAGAAATATTCAAAAGCGGAAAAATCAAAGAAAACATTATGAGCGAATTAGAAGCATTATAAATGTCATTTAGATCCCTCCCAGATTTCACGTTACAAATTTTTTAAGAATTTTTTAGGAAAAATCTTAATGTCTTTCTCAAAATAAATATACTTTCAGCATATTATTAAAAAAATACACCAAAAATACATTATAATACCAGAAAAATATTCTAAATCATTAATCTTTGTTTGAAAATCAAATAAACAGCTTGGAGCAGTCTAACCTCTTGACAAGATGTCAAAAATTGCTGCTATGGCTGGTTTCTTTTTCAATTGTAAATCATGTAAAGTATACAATTTTTTAATAAAACCTTACTACTTTTGTAAAATAACTATATTTTTATTAGAAATATTAGATTTTATGAAAATTATTTATAATATGTACGAAACATAATAAAAAAAACACTCCAAAACATATATTTTCATTTTAGCGGTGAAAAAATATTTAATGGAATCATCAGCCAATAAGAATTAGGAATAGATTGGGAATAGATTATCCAACCAATCAAAACTGGCCTTCTTCTTTTGTTCAACTTAAAATCCTCCTAGTATTGATTTTTTACTTGTAAAATGATTCAAAAGAGGGCAGCATCTTATAGGCCTTGCTCTAAGCTTTAATATGGTATTTTTTCTTCAATGTAACTAAAAAATTGGCTGAGTTAGAGCAATCTAAAGGTGACAACCGCGATATCACGTTTCAGGCTATTAAAAAGTTAATAAATATAATGGCATAGCTTTTCATTTATTTATAATTGTTTTCTTTATCCTAATTAAAACTGACTAAATGTTGTAAAAACGTCACACATTAAAATATATGTATATGTTTACATTTGCAAGTTTGGTAATTTCTCTTTTATCAGTAATTTATAAACTCTCTATTGATTAACTAATGTCATAATTCATAGTTATAAATATTTTCAACATTAATCATAAAATACATAAGATTCTCTCCTTGAAATACATATGTCCACTCTGTATAAACAAATATAAATATATGAAAGTTGAAAACATAGCAGATAGAGTTAATATGTCCCATAAGTAAATATAATTTTTGTCATCAAATATCATCCATTAAATAAAAACAAATACATAAGAATATTTTAAGTAACTATCATTCAGCCTTGGTAAATATTACTTATGTAATCAATGTGCATTTAAATAAATTTATAATTACAACTTTAAATTATCGTAATAAATTTCTAACTATAAGATCTTTCCATTGACTTGTTGTAAATCGAAAGATTTAATGAGTATTAATGTGTAATAAGAAATGTGGACTTAATCAATGAAGTATTGAATAGCTTCATGCTCTCAGATCTAACCACTTCAGCTTCACATATTTATATAGAAAGTAAGTTGATGTAAATAAGGGTTCCCCTCTTTTATTCCAAAATGTAAGCTTATGGTTAAGACCAGTAGACGTCCCTACTATCACGTTTTTACACGCACATTCTTGAGGTTACAGCCTTAATAAATATCATTCAATACATAAACTATAACATATAAAATAACATCTCACAAAATAATCTTTGTAATGCATCTATAACAGGATTATGCTATTTATTGTCAAAATAATAAATCATTCATCAAAGTACTGCAATAACCATAAACTAATTATCACATCTGTCCATGGTTATGTTGTAGGGCACATTGAGTGTCTAAGGCAAAAATATATATAAATCTGTAATAAATTAACTTTTCAAATTATCAGAACTATTACAGTACCAATAAATATTTTCATTTACTTCAAATGTTGGATGAATAACATAATAATCAATATTATTTAATAGCTTGTATCTTTAACAAATTCTTCTATTTTTTTACTTTATGCCATTTACTGTAAGCTTTAGTGATCAGTATTGCCATAAATCTTTATCCAGCATTGTCTTATCCAAATTATCCCAGATTAATTTTTACCCAAGGTTTTCAACAGTGAGTAGCTTTAGAAATTTTTGGGTTGTACATTTGGATTTTTTTAAAAATCGAATACACTTTCTTCTAATAGCCATTTTTTTTATTATTTTTTGTTATACTGTCAAATTACTATTTCCAAATTTAAAAAAAAGTTGTTTTATCAATCCAAGTTTATTTGCATACATAAAGATATAGATCTGAAACTAGTTCAGTTTCAGTATTTTATAGTGATCTTATTTTTAATAGAACCTTAGACATCTTTATTTTTTATTTCAAATTTTTTAATTCTTAACATTTAAAAATTAGATAAATGCTTGGCTTGAGTTAATATTTTGAATCTAATGTCCTAGCTTTTCACTGATGAGACATCCATAGCTCAAAACCAGTCTGGGTATGGGGACCATCATAGATAAAGGTTTCATGTGTTTTTTCTTGTAGCATTTATCATAAAAAATAAAATAAATAAGCTTGTTTAGAGCTATTAATAGGCTCTTTATATATTACATATTGGTAATGCAAGCTATGTAGATCTTGTGACATGTGACTGATTTTTATTAATATATATTTATATATGTCATATTATTATTACTATTATCGTGAAAACATTAGAATTAACATATATATATATATATTTCCAGAATAGCTTCTAGCTTAGGGCTATCATCACTAAGAAACTTTTGGATATTTTGAACTGTCCACTTAAGTGTAGTAATATTAGTGTACCAATTCTAGCCAAATAGTAAAAATATCTATGTTCATAAAAATATTATAGTTATCATAATATATAGAAACTGAATCATTTCCAGATTCATGCAAATAAATATGCTTGAACTGCAAAATAATAATAATAATAATAATTTGTTCTACAGTTTGATAATATGACAAAACATAAAAAAAATGTTTGCTACAATAAAATTAAACTAGAACCAAAAACAATGCATGTACACAATTAAAAAAATGCAAAAGCTGCTCACCAATAAAATGCCAGAAACTCGTCTGCCAATAGTCAAATAGGATAACTATGGATAGGATTTATAAAGCATGTTATCTGAAGTCTACCCTAGATGGCAGAGAAATATTGAGAAAAAAATTGCTAAAGAATAGCAATATGTAAAGAGAGATTATGTGATGTCACAATCATTTAATGTTATATTAATGGTATTGTATGTCTATAAATCTATAGTTTTATATATCTGCTATTCTGCATTTCACTTCTTAAATTACTCTCTATATAACGGTAGTTATATCTCAGCCACAGACAACATTGACAATCAAAGCAAAAATTATTTTTTATTTTTGGACATTAATTTAAATTAATTGTTATTATTCTGTATTTTCTTCATCTCTTTAACTAGGGTGAATTTAAGCATAAAAGGATCACAATTAGTTTATATATTTTGACGATCTGGATAACTCCAATAATTAATAACTGTTAAGATTTATTTCCAAAAATATTTAATTAATTAATCCAATCTTTCTTTACAATTACACAGCCATACACAATTGTTATGCACTAACGTTAAATACATTTTATTTCTGTAATTAAGAAATCTATTGAATTTTAAGTTTTAATTTTAACCGATTTACATCACTATGATTTATATTCTAATTATTTTATTCCATTATTTATCACATTATTTCTTAAAAATAAATAAAAAGTCATGTATTTTTTAAATCATGTACTAAATAATACTCCTCATCTGAAAATTACACTATATAAAATATCTTATGTATTGTTCTTAAACACATTTTAGAATTTATGACACATTTTATCTAAGCCATAATCAGTTTATGATGTAAGCTGATTAATGCTAATAGAATTTAAATTATTCTCTAGTCTTCCTATTAGATATTTTCATATTTAAAATATATTTAAATCTTTACAAATCATAATAGCTTATTATAAAGCAAGATAAATATTTTCAACAAGTAAAAAATAAAACAATTGGAATTTTGATCTCTAATTAAAAATGTAATGACATTTTTTCCTTACAAAAGTTATAATAAGATATAAATTTATGCATAGAATATTCAAATGATTTTCAAAATACTAATGTACAATCTTTCCAAGTAGTAGTATTATCCATTCTTGTTCAGGTGTTGCTAACCTTACCAGTGATAGAATTAGCCTAGGAGTCAAACTCGTATCCTTAGATTCTTGATATCGAATTTAAGGCAAATGTTCTAACATAATAATTCAGTTAGAGTTTGCCTTAAATCCAGTATTTGAGAATCTAAAGATGCTAGTTTGATTCCTATGTTAATACTGTTACTGGGCATACCAACAACACCTGAAGAAGTGGAGAATAATATTACTGGAAATGTGTAATTACTAACTGTAATATCCAATCATTTTTGAATCATTAAAATATTTTAAATTTTGTCAATATCAAATGTAAAATTGAAAATATTCTTATGTTAGCATGAAACATTCATAAATATTTTTATGTTATTATGAGAGAAATGTTTGTTGTAGCTATACACAGAAGGGGATGACTGGTTTAATGGCAATAAACCAAAAAATAACTTTACACTATCAAATCTGAGTTTGTGAACAATTTTTTACTCCTATTAAAGTATTAAATATTAATGATTTTATTTGTTTATATAGTTTTATAAAAGTTAATCACATAGTAGTGTAGTTCTTATGAAGGTCGCCATAAGTAAAGAAACAGAACAATAGTAAATGTGTAAGCTAGGATGGCGAAAATACAAATTTAATTTTAGATTTCATAATACTTGAAAGTGTCATTATTCTCTAATATGATTTGGAGGGGGAGAGAATTTGTAAAAATATGGCTTTTAGCTGTTTTATAGGTTTTTGTGTAATAGTAAATGTCAATTAATTTAAAAAATATTCTAATTAGATTAAGCTGATCTTTCTCATATTCATAAAACCATGTGACATGTTTACTTCAGAAAAAAAAAACATGGTGAATCTGCCACTATATATTGCTGTTTCAGCATTATCATTACAAATATTAATGTATTTTTTAATACACTTTCTGATGACCTGATTTTGTTGAATAATTAATTTAAAAAATCTCCCAAAAAGGTCAGCATATTACAAACACTTCAAAACTTAAGTTGTCTTTACTTTTTTGTTTAGGATCAAAATAAACACCCCTTTTCTTCCTGGACATATTATTTTTAGACAATATTTTTGGTATAAAAATATAATTTGTTATTAATTGGCTGAAAATTATTTAAAACAAAAAGAATCTGTAGTGGTTTCCTAAAGGTTTATAATGATGATATTTTAATTATATTTATATATTGGACTATTTCTATCATCTAATATTAAATATTAAATATCTTTAGAAAAAATAAACTTTATTTAAATTTTCCAATTATATTCAACTGTTAGTAATAGCAAAAATTGGTGTATGCACAATGTTTTAGAGTTATTATTCTCCTATCTTCTTTAGGTGTTACTAGCCTGACCAGTGACAGTACTATCACAGAAATCAAACCTGGACCCTTAGATTCTTTCATATTGAATTTTAAATAAATTTGTCAAACAACTTGGATATTAAATTTTAAGATAATGCTATAACCAACTTGAATATTGGATTTTAATTTAAATACTCTAACCAACTGAGTCATCCTGCCAAAGGCTCAATTGGTTAGAGCATTACCTTAAAATTTAATATTCAAAAATCAAAGAGCCCAAGATTTGATTCCCATGGTAGTACTGTAACTGGTCAGGCCAGAAATATCTGAAAAAGGTAAGATAATATTATCTCGAAAAATATTATGCATATACTATCATGTGTGCTACTACTAACAGATGAATGTAATTAGAAAATTTTTAAAAAGTTTAATTTTTCTAAAGACATTCAATACTTAAAATTAGATGGTGGAAATAGTCCAATACATAAATACAAAAAGAATATATATTATAACGGTTGGGGATATTTGTGTCTTATCATATCTTCCATACAGAGCACCATCAGGCTATTTAAGCTTGGAAAATGTATATAGTAGGCAGATACATAAGTTAAGATCCAAATTATACATATATATTTTATTATGACCATCAGCCCCAGTCACTGTCTCATGGAGCAGCAGAGATAATTTTTAATATTTAAAAAAAAATTAAAAAAGCCACTGCCAGTAATATCACACACAAACATTTATTAAACATATATAAAATTTAGAATTATTATTTTAGTATAACTTTAATTAATTTTTTTTTATAAAACATTATAACTTTACTTTAGATTTTAATTTACAATTTAACTTTTATTTTAGACCTTCACACAGAGGAATTTAATATTTTATTAGTGTCGAGTATGGATAGACTACATAGATTGCATTTGAAAAGAAAATATCCTATCCCTTATTTAATCTTAGGCCAAAAGTTTGCAGTTAAACCAATGCCAATCTATCTGATATATCGTTGTATTCAATACAGCTTGAATACGACAGCACAATACCATACTGTCAGGAATGCACATCTGAACAGCATGGTTATAGAGAAGAAATTGTCTCTCATCCAGTATAGGAATATTACATCTGTATGGCGAGAAGAACAATGGAAAAAAACTCCATAGGAAGAGTTTGTTCCTTTTTGCCATCTTACTATCCTATTCCATAGGCTAAAGGCATGATCCAAGGAGCAGGGAATATGAAATGGGACTTATTTTGCCCAAGTGTGGCATATAATGTGATGCTGCATGTAGCGGATCTTCATATACTACATTTACTAATTACATCAATATATCCAATCCATTAACCCAATTTAACTATGAACCAAATAACCTAAGATTTACCCTCCCTTAAACTAACTTAACTTTATGATTCTATGTTGCCATTCATGCCTGACTTAAATTTAACATGATTTGATTAAAAGTTTAGCTTAACAGAAAAAAAAAAAAAAAAAATCATAATAAAAACTTAAAAGAATAGAAAAAATAAATTAATGAAAATGATTTTTAAAAAATAATACATTCATTAAAAATAATTAATAAATAATTTTGTCAGATAAAAAATTCTATTTCTATTTAAATATTGAACAGTCTAGAATTTAGAGTTTTTACTGTTTTCAAATACTGGAAAGTTTTAGAATTAATGTTCATTAGTTATATATATATATATATATATATTTAAAAACATAAAAACTATATATATATATATATATATATATATATAGTTTTTATGTTTTTAAAAAGTTCATATTTAACAGTTGCTTGCCATTTGGGATCCAGTGCTAATTGTCCTGATGACTATGCTGTTGACCATTTTATTGATTTATGTGGAGATCCTTTATTTTAGCTGGTATTTTATTTCCAAGTCCTGATAGCCTGTAGTTTGCAATATGGGAAAACAATGTCATTTCTTTTTTAGAAGAACTGAAGGAATTGACATCTCTTTCCTCTTTTTTTATTTTAAAACTTTTTCTTTTATGTTAAATTTTCGGATTGCGTGGACATACATCATGATGATGATGATCCTTTCATTGAGGTCCATTTCCCAAGAAATTTCTTTTATTGGCCATTCTTCTCTCATTGTTTTTTCTCTCCTACCTGACCTTTAATTATACATTTTGGGATGCCCAAGGGCTAGTTTACTTTAACTAATTGAAAATAATCATTTCAATTTTACACAATAGCATTAATTAAATTATATACATTCTTAAAGATACATTTTTATTTTTAAATCTTTAAGTTTTTTTTCTGAAAATTTAGTTTTAAAATACTTTTTTTTTCTTTAATAAAGTTTCTTTTTAATAATTTTTCATCTGTGCGATTTTATATATATAAAGTTTAGATAACTTTTAATTTTCAATTTTTAATTTTTAAAAAACAAATTTTTATTTGCAAACTTTATTTTTAATTTTACTTATTATAATAATGTAATGGCATGTAAGCCTTTTACAATATATAAATATATACTATGATTTTATTTTTTGTTTTATTTTTAAAATAAAAATTAATAAACTTGACTGTAACCATAACAAAAAATATTTTGCTGTATATAATTTCATTTTTTATTAGAATTGACACAATATTGAAATCTTTTCAAATACTGTAATAAATATAAAGCAAATATAAGATTTTAAAGCTGAATTTGATAGATTTGTCATAAATACCATTTGTTTGTTCATATTTAAAAAAAATCTTGCATTAAAAATGAATTCATTTATTTTCTTAAAAAGTCTATTTTTACATCAATGTATTATCATTTTGTAATAGTTTATATGATGTATAATTTCTTTGTTCATATTTATAACTTACTTTTTTAAAATTTGTAAAGTTAAAACATGATTTTTAAAAAATATATGTTTGGAAAATTAAATTTAAAAAAAAAAATCTAATTTATTAAGTTTTAGTATAAAATAAATATTTTATACAGAGATGAAATGTTAAGAATATTCAAAAACCTCTTCCATATGTAAAAATAAAAAATGTCAAAATTCAAAAGAATTAAATAAAGAAGCTATGAACATGTTATTGAGTTAATATTTCATAAAAATATGACTTGTTTTAAAAGACAAATTTACATTTGTAAATACTTGTATTGATTTTGGAAAATCTATTTGTTTGTGTGTTAACTTTTGGTCTTTTTAAAGTTAGAGTGAAATTATAAAATCAAGTTTTAATATATTTAAATTCAATATAATTACTTGAAAATTGATATATAACTATAAGAGTGCATTTGTGGCAATGACATTCCTATTGTAAGGTTATCTGTTTTTCTTACCTACTCAATCTGGCTTGCCAGGTGTGACAAACTATATATCTTACCCCAACCGGAAGAAGATCATCTCTTCCTCAATGTGATTATAAAAATAAAAGAAAGAGACAAAACATTGACCACAAAATTCCTCTATAAGGAGACATGGAAACTTTTTAATATACCACATGGAATAGACTAGAGCAAATGGTATGACATGCATCTTTATAAGGAAAGTAGACTTTGTTCAAAACTAGATAATAAATTTATATTTTATTTAAAGATATAATGAATTCAATATAGATATGTACTGATTGCTTTCACATTGGCAAATTTGTTTTAGAAACCTTTTGATACACTACATGGAATAGACTAGATAAAATGGATTTGCATACATCTTCATAGAAAAAATAGTCTTTATATAAGGACTAGATGATCAAATTACTATTTATTTAAGGATATAATGTATTCAATATAATTATGGATCAATTTTTTGGCATTAATAAATTTGTTTTAGAATAACTAAGTTATATAATCCTAGTCCATTAGAAACACTTATCTTTTTAGTATGTCAACTATTTTGATAGATATGGAACAGAGAGCAGGAAAAATATGAATATCTAAAGAGACTAAGCAAAAAATTACATCAGTTTAATAAACTATGGCCATCTAAATATATACAAGCTCAAAAATATTTATATTATCCAGAAAAATTAATAAGGTTAGCTGAAGTATCAAGGAAGTAACATATTTTATAAAGCATACATTTTTATATCAAAATGTGGATATCCTGACTATAAAACTAGGTAAAATGAAATTTATTATCTTGTTGTTGTTGTTAATATTATTATTATTATTATTATTATTATTATTATTATTGTTAATGTTGTTGATGTTGTTGTTGTTGTTGTTGTTATTATTATTATTATTATTATTATTATTATTATTATTATTATTATCAAAAAGAAGAAAGAAAAATAAAAATTTATTATAGGAATAAATATTAATACATTGGGATAAATCAATTCTAGTAAACACAATTCCAGCTTTCAAATATTTGCAATTAGATTAAAATTTTTATTACTGATATTAATATATTTTGAGAAAAATGTATTCTTTTAAACAAGAAGTTTACCAGAACTTTATACGCACAAGGACACTCTTTAAAAAAGTGAATATATTGTTCAATATAAAATTCTTAAAATAAAAACTAAATAGTCTAAAATCTGTAGTGTGTGATCCCTCAAAATCACAAAATTTTTAAAATTTTTCTTAAAATTTGGAATAATTATAAATTTTTTTTGAAAGAATTTAATTTTAAATAGACAAAAATTATATGAAAATAAGTTGTTTTTGTATGTATCATAATTTTATTTATAAATATAGGATTTATTTCAAAAATTTAATTTCAGATTATATGTGATTAATACTAAACTATTAGAAAATATAAATGTGTATATTAATTAAAACTACTATTATTGTGAATATCTTTGCAGGCTTGTCTTAGTAATTTAGGCATGGAAAAAAAATAACCAGTCACATCAAAATTTTGTCTGGGAAAGAGTTGTAGGTATAAAAACGGAAAAAAGAAGAATCACAAGTGTAAAATGGTTGCACATCACTGGTTTAAATAAAATATATTGCAAAAAGTTAAGGCATTTACAAGAAACAATATTATACTTAAAATACAGTGTTTATGCTTTTATTTTTTGTTATATAATTCATTCATGTAATTTTAAAGAAAGAAAAAAAATACACAAACATCTTTTGCAAACAAAACTATAGAGAAATGAATTACTCTCAGTAAATCAACTGATTGAAAAAAAAAGTTTACATTTGCATGATATGTTCATGATGAATCTGTTAACAATACATTTTCTTAGCTCAGAATATTGAACGCAATAATTATTATTATTTATTTTTTTTACAAGTAGGAAAAAAATTCTCATTGATAATTGCAAGTGGCATCAACTTATCTAGTATATATAGTAATTTAATCGCAAATGACATTATTAAAAAGTAGATCAGATATACATTTCTTCATTGATTCTTCAGTTATCTTTAAATAATATCAATAATAGTAACTAGACTATAATGTAAAAATTTTATAAAGTAGAAAAAATATATAGGTGATTATAAATTTTTCCAATCGTATAATGAATAAAATATGAAAGTCAAATTAATTTAAATAATAGTAATAATAAATAGCTAAATATATAATAGGAAACTTTCTCCGATACTTTCATTGACTATGAAAAAAAAATTAATCTCCAGTATAATTTTTATATCTTAAATGTGTGTAACTGTTTCACTACATATTGTCAAAAATGTAAATGTATTAAGGAAGGATATTTAAGAAAATCATAAAATGTGCTTTAATAAAATAATTTAATATAATGATATTAATAATTAAATACAAATATATATATATATATAACTAAGATAGATGTAATTAATAGACATTTGAACACAGACTTTCAATCCCTTCAGTCATTCAATCTATCTTGTGTAATCAATACACATGACTACATACATGTGTAAAAAGTAAATGATCTTCAATATATATATATATATTTCATGCTGAACTGGCCTTTATGAGTTGGTCTGGATCATCATCTCTCACATACATATTGAAGCAGTCAATCTTAGCTTAAGATTGAGCTTCATAGTTTCATCTTCTAACCTGTATTCAAACCCTATATGCCATCCCACTTCTTTTGTTATATATATATATATATATATGAGATGCGTGCATAAATTATAAAATTTTAACATTTCTATAACATTTTTTCAAATTATTATTAATTCTTTTTTATTAATTATTAGTTCTTTTTTTATTAAAGTATTATAGGTGTGGCTCAAATATGTATATAAGAGCAAACATACTAACAAAATATTGATGTTTTAAAATATTTTATTATACAGCATTTTAAACTTTTTCTTTTTAAATTGCTTGTTTTCCTATTAAACTCTATATTTTATAAAATCCAAAATCGAAGATGCAACTGTTGATTGTCCAAAAATAATTAAAGGGTTGGAAACACTATTGTTTTAATCTGGGGAAGATATTTTTAATTAAAGTTTTTACTTAAAATTGGGATTAAGATTAACAATTGTACTTTTATTATAAACATTTTATCAAATCTATTTCCAATCTGGAGATAGATTTGAATATATTTTTGGAATGTTATCTAACAGTTACATTTTTCAAAAACAATGGACAAAGAAATGTAAAATTTCTGTTAGATCATAGATTAGATTTTAAGTAATTAAAAGCATTCCAGAAATACCTGGGCAGAGTATAAAATGGCTGAATTTTAAATCACCGACAGATAAGCTACTATTGAGAGAACTGTATTGTTAACATACTATGCATCATTATAAAACAAAAAATGATGTAGTAGTAAGTCCACCACCCTTCTCAGCCCTGTTGGGTCATCATCTCCCATGGCCATACCATTCTGCTGCCCAAGAGTGAAGTAAAAGCCTGACCTAAGAACTTTAGAATGCTAATAGAATTTTGCTGCCACCAAAGAACTTGCACTTCAATTGCTGTGCATGTGCCATACCAAATTGGACTCTTAAAATTGCAAGGTAACTTTTCAAGCCATCACTTCAAACTAAATCTAGCCTAACTCATCTATCAAGATTTCTTCTAATGTGTTGTTTAACTTTGTTTTTGTTTTACTATGTAATATGCTCTTAAGTCATTTCTATAAATTTAATTCTCTCTCATATGCTCTTAACTTTGATGTGGTCATTTATTTATATGTATTTATTATTGGATTTATATATCTGCTTGCTTATTATTAATATGCCAATTTCCAGCAACCTGGCAAACATAATTTCTAAAATCATTTTTGTCTTTCAATTAAATCTCCATTAACTAAGGTTTTTAACATTTCCTCAAAATATATTATATGATATACATTCACCAGTTTGTTTTTACGAATCAACATTTTATGTTGGCTTCTTATAAAATTATTTGTTCAACTCCAAATAGAATCAAGTAATTCTACCTGGGGTAAATCCACCATTCAAGCTAATTAACACTTTGAAATCTATTAAATTTTTGTTTTAATTTTGAAAAAGTGACCCATTAATTATTTTCTATAACTGCCAGTCTTCTTTTATTTTCCATACTCTTAAAATTTCAAATATTGTATTTAAATATTCCAGTTATTATAAAATCAATGGAGGTGGGATTGATTTATTTTAAATAAAAAAAGGAGGGGGTCAAATCTTAATGTATATTTTATTAAATGAAATCTTCCCTATGTATATATTATAGTGGCATAGCATATTATCTGTATAAATTATGGCATTCAAACTAGGGGAATTTATTTTAAAGCAGTAAAACTTATTCAATGTCATTAGTGACCTTTACCCATACTGCATTACTGACATTCAGCATATCTTTGTCAATATATATATTACGTGCTTCTAATCTTCTAATCTGGGGGTTGCGACAAGATCGAACCCATAGATTTCTTTTCAAGCCTTGTCCTGAGGATAGTTGATCTACCCAGAACCATTTATTTTGTATAAAAAGGCCTCTGGCAGTGAATCCCATATGTTTGGAATACGCTATGCCTATCCTCATTCTTTTAATGAAAGGCCTGGATGTTGGTGATGTCCATGGCATGCCTTATCCACTTTTCTCCAAGAACTGCCCTAGAAAAGGGGGTGTTAGATTTCATTTTTTGTCTAAAAGCACTACCTTTTCTCTCTTAGTTCTTTGCCATTATGTTAGTATGCCCAAATTTAATATTATTATTATTTCTTTTGCTTACGACCTAATTTTAATGCTGTAATGATATTAAAATTGCACTCTGCTCAATACATATATATATATAAATGCTGAATATTATTAACTTTATTAATTTACTAATATTATTTTAATTTTATTATACAATCCTATTGTTGTAATTTGTTATTTATCTATATAATCAAATATGTTTTCAAATGTATTTTATTTATTGTCATGACCATAATGATGTAAAAATAGTTTGTATTATATCTGTAATGAATCTCAGAATGCTCCCCGAGGTAATAATGTTAGTCACCATGTTTCAGAACTGTAACCCAAAGCATTAATAGCAATTTTATGTAAATTCCTTCTAATAATCGATTGGCATCTTAATATTGGACCCACCAAAGATGTGTGTTATTTATAATATATTATTTCACTAATAAAAGAGCATATGAGAAATAATAGCATGAATGACATTATGTAATTATATACCATTTGGTAGACTGCTTGCTCATTCATGCACATACTAATTTAGGCCATTAATTTATAAATGTATGTAAACAATTTGTCATTATATTAAACTAATTTTTATTATCCAACTTGTCTGAGTAGTTCGAAGTCCTCTTTTCTCCATTTCCAAACATACAACCATGCTTATATATATTTTAGTTTAGTCATAGTTAATAGATGTCTCATTGTCTTCTCCATTTTGCTAGTGGGCCGGATTAAAATTACTTCTCATGTGCCATCACTATTATGTTATTCATTAGGTGTTAGATCTGGGGCTTAGAGAGTGGGTTCGAATCCAGGCTGGTCCCTGACCTAAATCTTGGGCTTGACTGGGTTTGAAGTATATTTTGTGAGTTCCAGCTAATTTTAGATGGATAAACATGTTTTGACTGGTACAATATATAATAAGTGTTCAGTTTATATTAAGATAGCAATTCTATAAACTTCATTGTATACACTTCAATTCTGGTCACTCTCCAACTCTTCAGCCATCTGTATAATAATTTAAAGTTTTATTTATTTATATTTTCTACAATACAATTGTATCACTGTTTATTATATATAAAATCTCATTTATTATATCTATTTCATTACATATTACATATATGGTTATTTCTGTACTTAACATTCTTTTTACTATATAATTCCATTAAATTTGCATGGCTTTAATAACAATACATGCATAGGCAAATGCATAGTAAAATATATGATTTTTAGTTTTATCTTTTTTCCTTTATATTAGCATGAATGATCTATAAAATAAAGTGGCCAATTTAATGTTATAAACTTTTAATGTAAAGGAATATATTTAACAGTTCTTTATTAAACAATTACAATTTTTAAAAAAAGATGTATTAGTTTAAATATTTAAAGTATTATTTTTCATGAAATCATTGTTCTATATAATTTATTCTGACTAGGTACTAATTTTACTTTATTAGAATTTATTCAAGTTGATAACATTATAAACGATATAAAAAAATTTAGAAGCAAGTACATAAATTTGTTTTTAAATGTGAGACAAGATAACTATCAAATAAAATATAGAAAATATAGCAAATAAATAAAATATTTTCTTACAGCAAATGAGATTAATATAGCCAAGATGGGCTTCTTTTTATTTCATACATTATATAATACAGTTGTTGAACATGTAATAGGAATGCATAGATGATATCTAAGATCAGGGACCCAATAAGTTATATTTCTCTATTATATGTTATACACCTTACAGCAAATGAGATCAGTAGGGCCAATACTAGCTTTATTTTTATTTCATAGGTTATATAATTTAGTTGCTGAACATAAAATAGGTACACGTAAATTATAATTAAACTCAGGAACTCAATAGGTTATCCTTCTTTATTGTATATTATATATCTTATAGCAAATGAGATCAGTATGACTAAAATTGGTTTCATTTTTATCTCATAGGTTACAGAATACAGTTGCTAAACATGGAATTTGCATGCATATGTGATAACAAAACTCAGGAACTCAATGGATTATACTTCTCTATTATATATTATGCACTTTGCATTATTTTAAGGGATTAAAAAATAAAGTAAAAAAAAATCGCAACATCTTATTTTTTTTATAATTCATTTTGGTTTTTTAATTCTCATACAAAATTATGAGTGTAAGAAAAGAATTTTGAGAGGAGAATATAATGATACCAATTTTTTTTCCAGTTGTTTTAAAATTACATGCATAAACATACTTTGAAGAAATCATGATTGAAGCAAAATGATTATTTTACAGTATAAATAAATTATCATTAAAAATTTTCATGTATTGTTCCACACTTTATTAAAGACATTGAAAGTTAAAGAAATTAATACACACATTGTCAATATATGAAATGTAAGTATATAAACTGATATATGTTTAAACATTGGATGTGTATGTCGATACAACGTATGGGTTTATATGGTGGCATCTATGTGTGTATTTGTACATAACAACCTATAGGGTTTTTCCTTATTTTTAATTTAACTCTTTAACATCTGGCTATTTGTACATAACAACCGATAGGGTTTTTCCTTATTTTTAATTTAACTCTTTAACATCTGACTAATACAATTTATATATACAAAAAGAAAAATCCACCGATACATAGATCTTTACAATATATAAATAAATCAATGAGAATAAATATAGTTAAAAAAACTTTGGTAGAGTAGGCCATATATTAATAATAATGTAAAATTAAAATATGTATAGTAATTGCTTTATAGTATAAATATCATTTTTAAAAGATAGACCTGTTAAAAACTTTTAAAAACGATATGTTTTTAAAAGATAGACCTGTCAAACATTGGTGATTGAATGGTCAGCACAGCTGCCTTAGAAGCAGTTTGTGGGTTCACTTCTCTGTCACTGCTATGACACATGAGGGGGGAGGGGAAGGTGCCTTACAAGCAGTTGTCCTGGGTTCACGGGTTCGCTTCCCTGTCGCTGCTATGACACATGAGGAAAAAAAAAAGATAGACCTAACAGATTTAAGTATAAAATAATTATATGTAAGTATAAAAAGATGTGTGGGTAATGTATTCTAAGGAATTTAATATGAATTATTATCTTGAGAAATTATCAATAATTATTACATAGATTCTATGAAAGTGAAAATTATTAACTAATTACTTAACTCATATGTATTAATAAAGTATGTTATTTAAAACTATATCTATTAATTGTTACTATCTCAAAACATGTCCTAATGTAAAATATCATATAGACAATGTATTATTAAATCGCATTCTTGAAGTGGTTCACATATTTGCAAAATATTTTGTGAGTAATAAAATTATTGCATGATAATCTTGAATATGAAGTATGGAAAGTTAGAATTCCTAAATATTGAAGTGTAGTAGATATTGGTAGAGTAACAAATAAATCTTATTTCAAAATTCAATAATGTTTTAAAGTAATATATTATTAAAAAAATTGTTCACATATGAGGATTAGTTTATGAATTTTGTTAATATTGAAGCAGTCGGATCTGAGTTTGATCCTAGCTTCATGTTATTTACCCTAATACTAACCTTAAATTTCCGATGCAATGGGGCTTTATACGCTCAATCCACGCTAATTTCCATAATGAATAACGTGTTTCAAATACGTAGTAAAATTAATTAGTTTAGTTTAAATTTGATCAATTCTCTAAATAAATTCATGATAAAATATTCATGAATTTATATATATTAAATTGCATGGATTGTGTGTATATATATTTGTAAATATTAAATATATATAATTGTTCGAAAGTTTCATTGCGTCGGGAATACTTGTTTTTTTCACCTTTAAATAATTTGTAAAGTTTCGTAGATTAAAAGCTACATTCCTTCGATAAGCTTTAAAATTCTTAAAAACAATAGTAAAGTTTTATGAATTGGAAAAAGATAAGGATTCATTTTTCTAATTAAATCATTTTCAAATCTTAAGAATTCATTTTCAATTAGAGAAGGAATTCAAGCTAATTAGTTTGAAAGCCTTATCGAAGGAATGTATCTGAAAACAACTAATTATAAAAAAAAAAACACATTGATAATAAAATGAGCACTAGCCTTAAGCATCTGGACAATATATATAGCCCTGAAAAGTCAGGAGAAAAAAAAACTAGCTTTGTTGTAGAGTAGTGCAGCGAACTCTGTGCGTATAAAAATTGTATTTCATCATGATAGAGGGCTAGAACATCAGGAATCTGGCTATGGTTCTTAAAGTCCCTAGAAATCTTCAATGGAGCTGCTGAATCTTTTCCGGACCGATCATTCTGCTAAAATTATGGAGGCTACTAAAATGCTGTTCCAATAATCAATCAATGGTGCCTACGTTTTCAACAACTTGGAGGAGTAACTTAAGGACAAGCACGGAAGGGTAATATATTTCTATAATGAACGTTAAACTTTCTGGCCAGTTCGAACTTTATTTTACTCTCCTCCTATTTAAGAGCTCTTTATTCTTTAATGTAACAATTTTTATAAAACCTTTTATTCATGCTACTGTAAATCTATCTCGTAATTCTTTAAATCTCTAGTCTTTAAACTTTTTCTTTTCTTACTTGGCGGTTCATTTAATATATATATTTGTGTGCTTTATTAATGTCGTATTTAAAATTATATGCCAATAATCTTTCAACTCGATGAGCTCCTCTGTTCTATTTGCCTCATGCAAATATTATAATATTAATTTCAAATAGTAATTCTCACCCATTAGAACTAAATTTGAAAGTTCTATTAATCATCGAGTCAAAAGAAAATATTACATGTTTATTATTTTTATAATTGGCTAATAATAAACTATTAGCTCCGTTTTTCACCTATGTCCCCAGCTCCTAAGTTACAAGTGTTTATATACTCACAAAATGTTAAAATATTGATTTCTTGTTCCACTAATATATATTTATTCGAATATAACCTTAAATGTTTTTATTGCAAAAAGGGTCGATAAAGGGTTAAATGTATTTTAATTCCACTTTTGTTATTTTATATTAATATTCAGGAAGGGCACGATATTAGGGCATAATTAATATAGTTTATAAATGTTTTAAAATAGTTCGATAAAAGCTCGTTTGACTTTAATTAATTGGTCAAGTCATCATGTAGAGCATTCTACATGGGTTTTATTTTTCAACGATGACTATCAAGTCATCATCATCGAACGTTGCTGACGTAAGGCAATCTTCCGCTCCGTTAGGCTGGTCGGTGATCATATTCTCTTATTTAAATTTCTAGAGGAAGAAAGTACTTCCTTTCCTATTCATTAGTCAAAGGGCGTAAGACTTGCCAAATGCAAGCCGCCATAGGACTTCGATCATCGACTAGCGATCATCTTTCAATTTTACTCTCTGCCTTGTAATTCGTCAGTACCATTGCATCTTTGTCCCGGTAAAACCCGCTCCGTGCTCGTAATTCGTGATGAAGTGATTTAAATTAAAGTCGAACCAATTCTCAAATATATTTAGTTTAAATCAGTTTTCAAATCAAGATTAAAGTTATGCCTTAAAATACGTTTTGCTCTTCATGAATAGATTTCCGAATGTGAAAATAAATCTCACATTCCACCGTAATAAAATTAGAACAATCATTTCCGTTCTTAATGAATACCTTTATCTGCCTTTATATTTCTCGTTGGGTGCATAGACATAGAATCCCATGTTGTGTAATACTTGTTGGCATATGATAAGGACCGCCACTCTTATTATATTTATAAATTCTTTTAAAGACTAGAGGTAACTAATGCAATCTATATTTTAGTGAACAAAACAAATTATTATTATTATTAAATATTTTCTAACATACTTGGTTTCTTAGTTCATCATTCTTTTTATAATTATTTAAATGTTAATACTCGCTGTCTGTGTTGGCAACCCAAACATACATATGATTCGATTTAAAAGTAGTCAAAGTTAATTGATATTCGTGTCAGTAAAAGGGTCTCTAGTCCTCACCAACCGTTGAGCTAGTTCTTGGCGCATAGCACTGTGCCGTCGATTTCTGCTATCTGAGCTGTTGAGTTGGGTTTGAATTCAGTTTTGGTTCAGCTGAGTTTGAATCCGATTTGACATGCGGTGGTGGTGGGTTTTGACCGGTACATGGTTATGTTTTTGGCTGCCCAATCGTTGTGGCTCAACTTAATAAACCCCACACATGCCCTGTAGATAGAAATTATGGTTTTAGTACTCAGATCTCAATAAATTAAATGTTTAAAGTGATATTTTTGTAGAATGTTATATATATTTGAAAAAGTTATGCGATTTATAATGCATAACTGGAATGATTTAATAAATTAAAATATCACTTTCTAATTCTCTTCCTTATAATTAAATGTATTCAAGATTTTTTTAAATGCAAAAAAAACTGTTAGAATAATTATTTAAGTATATGTGTAATTAGTTATACGTGTACTATATATCCATATATATATTATACATTTGTTTATACGCGTTCCTGACAGTAAGAAAATTATCGTTAGCAAAGTAGCAAGAGCAGATCAAAGCATAGGGGTAAAATAAATGAAATATTTTGTCTGTGTCAAAATTAATTTTGTTCATCTCAGTTGTTATAATATAAAATATCTAATATGATATCATATAAAAGTCTTAATTTCAAAGTATTGCTTGCTAGCATATATATTAAATGTTCGCTCCGTATTTTTAGTAGTCTCAAAGTAGGCGAAGACCTTCAAACTGGGAATTATCTGTCAAGCGGTCCTATGCAGTGTGACATTACGCTTTAATGACAATAATTTCTAGAGTAACCTCAAAGCAGGTGAAGACCCTTTGTGTACACCAAGCAGCCAGATGCAGTTGGCAAAATGCTTAAATGGTTTGCACGCTTTCATGCTAGCAAGATTTAGAATAATATCACCAATAAAAGTTCTTGTAATATTAATTTTGACATTTCTTTGTGTGTGTGAAGCCTCATGCTTAGTAATATTTAAACTCCTATATTTAAACACAGGTCAGGAACGCGTTATCTGTTATTCATTAATAAATATTCATCATCAATTCAATTGTTTTATCAAAAATTAAGTCAATCATATGTGGTTTGGGGGTCAATGGGTTTTATCACATGCCCTATTGATTTCATTTTGCTCACTGGTGCCCATATAAATAAATTTGTCAGCAAATTTGATTGTCAGCACAGTAGTGGGTCAATCGCCATAATAAAAACCAAGTGTGTTCAATACAGAATTATTTGTTCTACCTGCTAATACATAATATTTGTATATCACTGTATAGTTTTTTTTTTCAGACATGGGAGAACAGAACAGTTGAACAAAGGGAAAGTGAATAATGTTTTTTTTCTTATCTTTGATATTTTTGAATACATGTCTCACTCAAAGAGTTAATATAAAGAGCTAATCAACAAAACGTAGGTAAACTAAAAAAAAAAAAAAAAGCAGATTACATAGATTGGGGAAATAATATGCAGCAGCTAATGAAGATTGGGACAATGGACCTGTAGTCAGAGACCTCATTAAAATTTACCAAAGAGAAAAAAATATTTTAAGCATACAGAGAGTACTCTAAGTGAATTCACGTTGTTCATTATATTGATTGTTTATTACATTATTTTCTTATTTTCAAAAATGGGAAAAGACACTTTACAAACGATCCTCAGAGAAATGAGAGAAGATTGAAAGGTACTGATGATGATGATGGAAAGGCTGGTAAGGCTCGAGGAAGCACGAGGCATCCAAGCCAACTCAAACCTAGAGAATGTAAAGCTTCAGCAAGAAATGAATCCCTCTGAAGCCCCAAAAATAGAAAATGAGGATGATCAGGCCACACCAAAGGAAGTTGTGGACAGCAAGGAAAACGACAGTGGTGAGGATGAGTCCAGATACGAAACAGTGGAAGAAGCGGATATAGATACAGGAAAAGAAAAAGATGTTCAGACCACTGGTCAAATGAAACTAAAAGTGGAAATGGGACGGATGATGAATCCTCAACTTAGCATGAGGACTTTACAGATGCCATTCCCTGGAGCCTCAATACAGACTCAAACTTTCAAAGAAGACCCAGGAGAGAACCCCATCGCTCATCAAGATAATATTAAAGAATTGTTGTTTGTGCATTCGGTCGCAGAAAAGGCCATAGAATTAATGACAGCAATAGACTATGGGAACTTGACGACAACCAGGGAAGACCGGGACTATGACCATTACAATGCCAGACAGTTAAAACAATATGTACCACCTGATCCAGGGAAACAGTAAGATAAACTGTAGATACAGATATATATACAGAAGACCAACTGACATGACCATAGGAAAATGAGACTTGATAAACGGACCGATTTTTTTAAACTTATTATAAGCGGAATATTCAAAAAAGTTGATCGTAGTGAGACATGTATAATTTTTGTAGTTTGGGCAGGTTATATTATTCACGCTCAGGCTGTTCTCCCAGAGTCTATACACTTATGCAACTATATCCTGTGTAAGTAAAGTCATTTTTTTTTCATTGTTTTTTTTTTTGAAGTGAAAAGAAATGAAGCAGTCGGATCTGAGTTCGATCCTAGCTTCATGTTATTTACCCTAATACTAACCTTAAATTTCCGATGCAATGGGGCTTTATACGCTCAATCCATGCTAATTTCCATAATGAATAACGTGTTTCAAATACGTAGTAAAATTAATTAGTTTAGTTTAAATTTGATCAATTCTCTAAATAAATTCATGATAAAATATTCATGAATTTATATATATTAAATTGCGTGGATTGTGTGTATATATATTTGTAAATATTAAATATATATAATTGTTCGAAAGTTTCATTGCATCGGGAATACTTGTTTTTTTCACCTTTAAATAATTTGTAAAGTTTCGTAGATTAAAAGCTACATTCCTTCAATAAGCTTTAAAATTCTTAAAAACAATAGTAAAGTTTTATGAATTGGAAAAAGATAAGGATTCATTTTTCTAATTAAATCATTTTCAAATCTTAAGAATTCATTTTCAATTAGAGAAGGAATTCAAGCTAATTAGTTTGAAAGCCTTATCGAAGGAATGTATCTGAAAACAACTAATTATAAAAAAAAACACATTGATAATAAAATGAGCGCTAGCCTTAAGGCATCTGGACAATATATATAGCCCTGAAAAGTCAGGAGAAAAAAAAAGCTAGCTTTGTTGTAGAGTAGTGCAGTGAACTCTGTGCGTATAAAAATTGTATTTCATCATGATAGAGGGCTAGAACATCAGGAATCTGGCTACGGTTCCTAAAGTCCCTAGAAATCTTCAATGGAGCTGCTGAATCTTTTCCGGACCGATCATTCTGCTAAAATTATGGAGGCTACTAAAATGCTGTTCCAATAATCAATCAATGGTGCCTACATTTTCAACAACTTGGAGGAGTAACTTAAGGACAAGCACGGAAGGGTAATATATTTCTATAATGAACGTTAAACTTTCTGGCCAGTTCGAACTTTATTTTACTCTCCTCCTATTTAAGAGCTCTTTATTCTTTAATGTAACAATTTTTATAAAACCTTTTATTCATGCTACTGTAAATCTATCTCGTAATTCTTTAAATCTCTAGTCTTTAAACTTTTTCTTTTCTTACTTGGCGGTTCATTTAATATATATATTTGTGTGCTTTATTAATGTCGTATTTAAAATTATATGCCAATAATCTTTCAACTCGATGAGCTCCTCTGTTCTATTTGCCTCATGCAAATATTATAATATTAATTTCAAATAGTAATTCTCGCCCATTAGAACTAAATTTGAAAGTTCTATTAATCATCGAGTCAAAAGAAAATATTACATGTTTATTATTTTTATAATTGGCTAATAATAAACTATTAGCTCCATTTTTCACCTATGTCCCCAGCTCCTAAGTTACAAGTGTTTATATACTCACAAAATGTTAAAATATTGATTTCTTGTTCCACTAATATATATTTATTCGAATATAACCTTAAATGTTTTTATTGCAAAAAGGGTCGATAAAGGGTTAAATGTATTTTAATTCCACTTTTGTTATTTTATATTAATATTCAGGAAGGGCACGATATTAGGGCATAATTAATATAGTTTATAAATGTTTTAAAATAGTTCGATAAAAGCTCGTTTGACTTTAATTAATTGGTCAAGTCATCATGTAGAGCATTCTACATGGGTTTTATTTTTCAACGATGACTATCAAGTCATCATCATCGAACGTTGCTGACGTAAGGCAATCTTCCGCTCCGTTAGGCTGGTCGGTGATCATATTCTCTTATTTAAATTTCTAGAGGAAGAAAGTACTTCCTTTCCTATTCATTAGTCAAAGGGCGTAAGACTTGCCAAATGCAAGCCGCCATAGGACTTCGATCATCGACTAGCGATCATCTTTCAATTTTACTCTCTGCCTTGTAATTCGTCAGTACCGTTGCATCTTTGTCTCGGTAAAACCCGCTCCGTGCTCGTAATTCGTGATGAAGTGATTTAAATTAAAGTCGAACCAATTCTCAAATATATTTAGTTTAAATCAGTTTTCAAATCAAGATTAAAGTTATGCCTTAAAATACGTTTTGCTCTTCATGAATAGATTTCCGAATGTGAAAATAAATCTCACATTCCACCGTAATAAAATTAGAACAATCATTTCCGTTCTTAATGAATACCTTTATCTGCCTTTATAATTCTCGTTGGGTGCATAGACATAGAATCCCATGTTGTGTAATACTTGTTGGCATATGATAAGGACCACCACTCTTATTATATTTATAAATTCTTTTAAAGACTAGAGGTAACTAATGCAATCTATATTTTAGTGAACAAAACAAATTATTATTATTATTAAATATTTTCTAACATACTTGGTTTCTTAGTTCATCATTCTTTTTATAATTATTTAAATGTTAATACTCGCTGTCTGTGTTGGCAACCCAAACATACATATGATTCGATTTAAAAGTAGTCAAAGTTAATTGATATTCGTGTCAGTAAAAGGGTCTCTAGTCCTCACCAACCGTTGAGCTAGTTCTTGGCACATAGCACTGTGCCGTCGATTTCTGCTATCTGAGCTGTTGAGTTGGGTTTGAATTCAGTTTTGGTTCAGCTGAGTTTGAATCCGATTTGACATGCGGTGGTGGTGGGTTTCGACCGGTACAATATGTTATATAAAATAAAAGTATATTCTAAAATTAGATGATAGTAAAAATTAATATTAATAAGGCATTGACTAAATTATCAAAGAATTTATTGCTTGAAAGTTTACAAGAAGTTTAGGTACTAAAAATAGGCCATGATCCTGATCTTAAGCTTCACAAATTCCCACTTAATCCTTATATCAAGCCCTAACAAGACAATGAGATAGTATACTAAAGCAAATTATCATCTCGGATGATTAAGGGTATTTTATTGCCTAGCTATTCAATCTTTTTTTGGCAAAATTATTGGTATACATATGTACTATAAATTTAATATTTTATGTAGTGTGTGTGTGTGTGTGTGTGTATGATTAGATTTAAAAAAAATACATCTATGTAATAAATATGCTTATCACAATTAGACTGCATGGCTTCAAGCAATTTTTAGCCAAAGACGCGTTTTTAAAAAAATAATATTGTATTTCTCCGAAAGAAATTAATTATTGATATTTTGTAATTGATTTATTTGAAGTAATTAATAAATGATTTATTTATACGAAATAACATGCAATTTTATTTGTTGTTTATTGGCTTGCATTTAAAGAATGAAAATAATTCCAATTTTAATTTGGGGAAAAAAATGTCAAGATGGTTGAGTTTGTTGAATATTGTTTGTGAGATTCCTCGAGGCAAGTTTTGATTATGTTTTTTTCTTTAATTAATCTGATAACAAATTAAATAATGGTTTAATGCATTTGATTCTTAAATATTGACTTTTCTATTAATTTTTATTTTTTAATTAAAAGAAAATTGGAATGAAAATGTGTATTTTAAGATGGTGTTATGTTTATATAAGTGTAAGCAATTACTTATAAAATATTAATAATTTTAATAGAATTTCTACATTTATTTAGCAGACAAATTTTAGACGTGATGTAACTAGGCAAAGTATTGGCTAAAAAAGCTGTGCAAATCATCTAATAACAAATAACTTTACCTAATCTAAATCAAAAATAAATATGCGTTTAGTTTATGACTTTAGACTATATAGAGACATGGTTCACATATTAATGATTTATAAGCATGAATACTAAAAATATAACCACTCTCTAAATATTTTCACGGATAAATAAAACACCATAAAGAGATATAAAAATTAGAATATTTTCAAAGGCTTTATTTTTAATAAGATGTCTTTCTATATACAATACATAAATTTAGTTATAAGGCAATAAACATCACATGATCACCGTTTCTTATGCTTGCTTATAACTGTTATTAAAACAGGCAAAACTCTGTATACACATTGCCACTCAGTGCAAGCTAAAGTAATCAATGGATGCCAGAAGGCTTATGCATAAAATCCCCATCTAGTGCCTACTCATCCAATATCCCCAGACTAGTTTCTGGCTTGTGGCCTTTGTCAGTGAGGAGCCTTGGATCTGAGAGAACTGCATCTAAATCATAGGATCTAATGCAACCCTCTAGCAGTCACTTTTTAAATGTACTTAACTACAAAACCACAAGTCTTAAACTGCAAACACTATAATATTTTTAATCCAAGCTCATTATAGTGTTTTCAGTTTAAGACTCATGGTTTTGTAGTTAAGTAGAGATAAAAGGTGACTGCTGGAGGGTTGCATTAGAATCTACGATCTAGGTGCAGTGCTTTGAGATCCAAGGTTCCGCACTGACAAAGACCACAAGCCAGAAACTAGTCTGGGGATATTGGATGAGCAGGCACTAGATGGGGATTTTATGTATAAGCCTTCTGGCATCCATTGATTAACTCTAGCTTGCACTGAGTGGCAATGCCTATAGAGAGTTTTGCTTGTTTTAATAAATTTAGTTCATAACATACATTTTTAAATAACGACCTATATATAACAATCATATTTTAATAAATTTATTAAACATTAATTAGATTAGAAACACTTTATTAAAAATTAGATATGATTTTTAATTAAATACAAATGCATCTATAATATAATTATATAAATACGTGTTAATTTGTATCTTTTAAACTTGTTTTTTTTTTTTTTTATGATGAGTCTTATTGATTAAAAAATGCAATTATTTTGTTAACTGTAATTTTTTTTTAACCATAAACGATCTGATTGTCCAAAATGGATCTAAGAAACTGTTTGCATGTATTTTTTTTCCAATGCTTGTGCAACAGTCAAATATAAACATAAAATTTAATTATAATTAACAATAATATAAGAGTGTGATAGATGAGTAGAAAAAGATAAAGTTTAAAATATTGATATTAAAAATATACCTTATAAAACAATATATAAATAAAGATAAAAAAGTGATGATAATATTTGGAATTTATAGCTAGTAGAAACTTAGAGCCATTACGGTTGCCCCCCCCCCCCCACGCTATTTACTGTTTTATGTTTGAATTTAAGACAGTATTGATTATTGTCTTAAGGTGGGTTAAAACTATTACAAAATATTTATTTTATAATGACATGACACTTAATATTTAATATCATATACTTATTTAAAGAAAGAAAGAGATCTAATCATGAAATTAGCATAGCTTAATGTATGATTATTTAAAAGTATTATACCATTCTTTTAGGTTATAAAAAATAGTATACTGTTAGAAAGGAAACAAGAATAGAATATAACCATTTATTTTTTTAAGCTTATGATATTTATAAACTTAGCTTTACCAACATTAGTGGAAATTCATAGAGAACTCTGTATATCTACATGAATAAAACATGACATTAATTAATATTAAACTGATAATCAATAATATAAGAATGGGATAAAATTACACTTTATTTAACCTTGTTGTAATAATCAAACAGAAGGTAATAATTGTAATCATGAAATTAGTATAGCTATAAGTATATATAATTAAGAATATTAAACTACTTTTTTTTTCAGTCTAATAAATAATAAGCTAATGGCAAACATCAAGATATTTGTAAGCTTATTCTTGTGAACACTATTGAAAATTAAAAAAATAAAGTTAATAACTATTGAGATAAAAATATGACATTAATAATTCTTATAGTAATAATCAGTTGTAAAAGAACCAAGACAGAATGTTTAATATCTTTGTTTTAATAATTAAACAGAAGTTAAAAATGTAAATATGAAAAAAAAAAACGCTACATACAATTATAAAACAATGAGGATTGCCAATTCCTCAACAAGCTTTGTGATAAATGCTTAGCCAGAGCTAGCACTTAAAATATCTCTGTCAGGACTCCCCCCCCAACCCCTGACCATGGTTTCGTGCTTTGACACTTCTCAGAGAAGTGCCAGAGTCAGTTCAGACACTAGATCTAAAAATACCAACCCAAAGCCAAGCACTTATCTAAAAGTTATCTATTGAGTGAAAAATCTGAAATTTTCAGACATCTACAATGTCTTCAAACCCAGCTATCCAACTCAAATAACTATATGGGGCTGATAGATCTTCAGCCATACCATATACTAGTAGTCTTAGCAATATATAACATTGCATAAGATTTAAGGCAGAGACTATAAATAGTCAAAATAAGAGTCATACATCACATGACCCTATCTCTTAAGCTTGTAAATTATAAACAATGAGGATTGCCAATTCCTCAACAAGCTTTGTAATAAATACTTAGCCAGAGCCAGCACTTAAAATATCTCTGTCATGAACCCCCCCCCCAACCCTGACCATGGTTTTGTGCTTTGGCACTCCTCAGAGAGGTGCCAGGGTGGGTTCAGACACTAGATCTAAAAATACCAACCCAAAGCCAAGCACTTATCAGCCCCATATAGCTATTTGAGTTGGATATCTGGGTTTGAAGACATGTAGATGTCTGAAAATTTCAGATTTTCCACTCAATGGATAACTTTTAGCTAAGTGCTTTGCTTTGGGTTGGTATTTTTAGATCTACTATCTGAACCCACCCTGGCACCTCTCTGATGAGGGCCAAAGCATAAACCATTGTCAGGGGTTTGGGGTGTGTGGTTCCTGACAGAGATATTTTAAGTGCTGGCTCTGGCTAAGCATTTATCACAAAGCTTGTTGAGGAATTGGCAATCCTCATTGTTTATAATTTACAAGTTTAAGAGATAGGGTCATGTGATCTATTACTCTTATTTTGACTATTTACATACAATTAATTAGAGAAAACCACTCTCCTCCAGGCTATAAATAAATAATACTGAGTTAGCATGCCTGATTTATTCTATTTAATTATTCATATATTAAACTGTGTTAATCCCATGTTTACAATTATTAACTTATAATCTGATTATTAAAAAAAGATTATTAAAAGTGAGATTTTGTCTCCATGATTTTATAATTGATTAATAGTTTTAAAATTATTATTTCTAGGTTTTTATGTGACTTATATATTCACTTCACTCTAAAATTTCCCACAATTGGCAAAGATAAGACTATAAATATCAAAAATTTAAAGAATAAATGGAGTCAAACTATTCTTAATTTCTTGCCAACACAGTTTTATTTATTCATAAGCTGAGAAAAAATGGTTGTCCATTGAATTATTCTATATAGTACATATATATATATATATATATATATATATATATATATATATATATATATATATATATATATATATATATATATATATATATATATATATATATAATCAATGCTCATGTTGTATTAAGATAGCAAATCTCCAAACTTTAGTTTTACAGACTTCAATCTTCTCCACCCTCTAAATCTTCACCCATTCATATCATTGAAATTCTGATGAAGGAATGCTCAAAGTCTTTATTGGTGCCAATATTATTGTCATACCCATGGTAACTTTAAGTCACTAATCCCTTAGATATAGAATCTTAATGTCTATTTAAATACATGGAAGAGGGATGGGCAGAGTACAGAGTAAATATGTAATATTGTCTACACTGAACTTAATGTAATTAGAAGGGATATGAACTCGGACTTTCAAGTTACTTACAGCTATCCACTCCATCTTATACAACTGACACACACTACCACATACATGTGAAAAAAATAAATGATCTCTATTTTGTGTTAAATCAGCACTCATCAGTTGGTCCAGATCACCATCCACCATATATATATATAATGCTCAATAATATTGGCATTAACAAGTGCTTTGAGCATTCCATAATCAAATTTTCAATGACATGGCTAAAGTTTTGAAGGGTGGAGAAGAAGATTTAAGCCTATCCATTAAAGTTTGAAGATCTGCTATCTTAATATAAACTGAGCACTGATAATATATATATATATATATATATATATATGGGAGATAATGATCTGGACCTACTGATGAGTTCTGGTTCTTCTTGAAATACATATAATGGAGATTTTTTTTTCATATTATGTGGCCATGTATATAATGGAGTCGATAGCTATAGGGAGCTTAAAAGTTAGAGTTCAAACAATTCTTATTTTATTATATTCAGTATAAATAATATATGTGTATATAAATATTATATATTTTAATCTTTCCATCATTATTCTGTGTTCTTAAATGGTCATATTAAAGTCTTATATATGATAGATCAGAGTGACTTAAAGTCAACATTAATTTAACAATACTATGAATATTAGCAAGAGTTTTGAGCATTCCATCATCAGATTTTCTATAATATGGATGGCTGAATATTTGGAGAATAAGTGAGAATTTAAGCATCACCTTTAAAGTTTGAAGACTTGTGATCTTACTATAAATTAATCACTGATCATACATATGTATGGTAGATGATGATCTGGACTAACTGATGAATCCTGGTTCAGCACAAAATATGTACATTGGAGGTCATTTATCTTTTTTAAATGTATGTGATCATGTGTATCAGCTGTGTAACATGGAGTGGATAGTTGTAGGGAATTTAAATTTCTGAGTTTACATATATGTAAAAATATTATAATTCGATGTCTATATTTCTTTAAATCAATATACATAATTTTATATTTGATAGAGAGAGAGAGAAAGAGAGAGAGAGAGAGAGAGCTTGCAAACTAACCTCTTAACAAGCTTTGAGAATATTCTCAATCCCAGACCAGTTTCTGCTTCCAGCATCGTCAGTGAGGTGCCAGGATTTTCATCGGACAAAGCTAAAAATATTGAAATGTATTTGAATAAATTGTTAAATGTTGGCTACAATTATAATTATATTTATACTGTTATTAAAAATTTTAATACAAAATATAAGAATAAAAATATTAATAATAATATTGATTCTTCTGCTAATAAAAAATATGGATATCAATAGCATATATTTCAAATGATCAAGTAATAAGGAAAATTTATAAAGGTGTATGTGACATTGCATTTTATGCATCTCCTACAGTCAACAAATTAATAAATAACTCTAAAGATATAAATAGAAATTACATCATTTATAAATGGATATGTAGGTGTGGTGGTGGATATATAGAGGAATCAAGATGCACATTGGAAAAAAAATAAAGAGCACTTGCTGTTATTAAAAAGGGTACAGAAAACAAAACAAAATTGCAAAGTAAATAATAATGTTTCAGCATCCGTTTTTTTATGACCATATTAAGTCATGTATTTATGGTTTTAACTTCAATTATAATAATATAAAAATATTGCAAATTGAAAAAAATAACAACAAAATGAAAATAAAGGAAGCTATGCTAATATACAAATACAAACAAGACTTAATTAACAGACAGACAGCAAATGTTATAATTATGGAATTGAGGGAAGGTTAGCCTTTCACTATGTTAGTTGACAAAGACTATGAGGATAGTTGAAAGCACTCCTAATTGGATAAAAATTTTAAAGACATACTTTACATCTATCTAATTACTATATTTATAAATATTCAATTATAAGATTATATATATATATATATATATATATATATATATATATATATATATAATATATATTACAATTTGCAGAAAAAATGTTTGTCTACACAATTACGTGGTTTCCTTCTTAATAACTTAAAAGTGAGTGTTCTTTCAGTGAAGTTCACCATACAGATAGTTTTATCAAAAAGTGCATCAATTTTAGGGTATAAAAAACAAAGAAACCATATGATTACACAGATGAACAAATGTATGTAAATTTGAGTTACAAATGGAAACAAAGGGAAAAGTCAATATTATATATATATATATATATATATACACACATATTTTGGTATTGTTTAAGTGTTCACTGCTTTTATCAATTTACATTTGTAAAAGAGTATCTAGACTTGAGTGTTATTAGATTTATTATCTAGGTAATATATAGTTTGAATGGAATTTCAAAATTATAATTGATAACTTGTTTGTTTCAATATTATTATTTTATAATCCAAATATGTTATTATTTATATTATCATCATCATAATTTGTATATATCTATTGGGAAAATAACATTTACACAAACATTTATTCTGCCTTATCATGCAATTGAGAAGAAAGACCATGGTGTTTCTTGATCTTAAATTCAGACGTAAAAAGCCAATAAACTCACCACATTGGCTAATGCATGTTGGTGAGCAGCCCATCCATGTTCGTATACTATATAAATAATCACATAGTAATAACAGCTGCAATGACAAGAATGTATGGAGTGGACATTAGGAATTTGCCCTGTTCAGTTCCTTTAAGGCCTCAAAGAGGAATCAAAGGGTCTCCGTTCAGTTAATAGCAAACTCCTTTCTGCAAAATTATAAAAAGGATTCTAGCTAATTTAAAATTTTAATTTTTGTTAGGTAATGTTTTTATATGTATAAAAATAATTGTCATATTGAATAATTTTATTAATTTAACATTTTCTTGTGAAACAAGTTTTTTTATACATATCATTTTTTCTCCAAATTATACAATGTTTTTAATTAATTTATAATTTCTTTATCTCTAAATGTTAAAAGTTATTTTCAAACATTAGCTGTTAAACAGAAAATAACTTAATGAAAGTAAAGTTTGGTTAATTTAATGAATTAAAAATCAATTGAGTAATAATTTTTGTACATGAAACTCTATTTTTTTTTAATAAAAATGTATAAATTTGATGTATAATAGTATCATGTATGCCATTTTTAATTTTTATAATTATTAATCAGTTAGTTTATTAAATTATTGTTTAAAAATAATAGTATTAATGTCTTTATTTCTCCTGCTATCTGTTCTATAAATAGGCAGTGTGTATAACTTTGTTTCATAATAACTTAATGTTTCAGGGATTTTAAAATTATTCCAGTAAAATTATTTAAAATAGAGTAAGCTGTTACAGTTATCTTTCTTTTGTATATGTTCATAGTTCCTAGAGACTTATGATCTTTAGATAGCTCTAGAATGTAATAATTGTCAGGTATATAAATGTATAGGTTTATGTTTGTGTTTGGACATCCAAATAGTTCTCTGAATTGTACAAAATTATCATATTTAAAGTTTATTCACTGTATTATATTTTTTTTTAGAGAAAATTTAATTTATAGTTGGCTTATACTTTAATGGTACCATATAACCATAACATTGATGGGGATCAGCATGCATTAGTATCCCAGCATTATTTTTGTTATATGTGATAGATTAGTTTTTATTGACATACATCCAGAATATCATGTTACATTCTGCCTTAAGTTTTGCAGTGGCTAGATAAATAGCCTGTTTTGTAGTGTGCCTCTTTTAAAGTCAGTCACAAAACATGACTGTTGATTTTTGATTATAATACTAGGATTGCTGCTGATATTATGGCTTATTAGTATTATTATCATAGTATTTATATTTTTATTCCATGCTGAGTTTCATGCTTCACATGATTAGTTATCCTTTCTTTTTTTATTTGTGACTAATTGGTGATGATAATTTGCCATCAACCCATGTTACTCTTCATTTAAACCATTATATTATTATCACATTTATTAAACTGAGTTTTTATTTTGTAATTAGAGGTTGATAACACTAAGAAGCTTTGAATCTCTGAGTATTTAAATGGTGATTATATATATATATATATATATATATATATCACCATTTATTGAATGAGAGTGAATTGATCTAGTGGTTATATATATATATATATAACCACTAGATCAATTCACTCTCATTCAATATTTCATAAATAAACTAATCATAAATAGCAATATATGCTAAAGGACAGGTAGTTTCAATCTGTAATTTAATACTTTATTTACATTATAAATTTCATTGGAAGTTTCAGTTACTTCTGTTTCAATCACATATAATCTTAGCAATAATTGTGTATTATTACCACACACACATATATTGCAATAATACAAAAAGAAAGAGTAAATATAGAAAGATAAATAGATGAATATGAGTAGGAAACAGCATTTAATATATATATATATCTTATTTTATCATAAACCCAATGGAATTGGAATGCAAGTTTTAATGTTCTTATTCATACTCTTGAATACTGAAATTCATTTAGGAACATTTTTTAAAAAAAAACTGGAAAAACATAAAAATGAAGGGAATGAAAAAGATAGAAATGTTCTGACTTTTTGTTTAGCTTTTTATGATAAAGAATTTGAAAAACAAGATATATAAATTAATAATGCAGCTTTTATTAAAGTGAAAAATGAGAATAAAAACAATTTGAACAATGAAGTGGTGATCATAGATTGGAAGGTTACAATGCCAAATGGAATTAGTAGGATTTGTGTATGTATTATATTATATTTGAAATAGTGATATTGCTTGACTAGGCTATCTTGAATATATAGCATATCTTAAGGTTTTATTGCATAAAATGTATAAAAAATATAATCATTGTTTATCCATATAACAGGGCATTTGTGCACATAAAAATGGACAGAAAATTCGACTTAATTCAAAAACTTCTATTATCTGAACAAAATTACAAAACACATTTTTAAAAAATTATGACATTTCAAAGACAATAAACCCAATTACTCAAAACTTTAATAGTTTATAAATATAGATGATAGCAATCAACCATTAAGTTAAGAATAATCTCAAACTATTAGACCATATATAAAGGTGCTATTACCATTATTGTTTAAAGAGAGTGCATTGACTACAGGTTGCGATTGTTGATAGCTTAAGAGTTGATTGTTATCATTTGTAATATAAAGTATTGTTTTATATGACAACAAAAATATTTCAATATATATAAACTATAGACAATAAAATTAATTGTAATTACATGTTCGAATATTTTCATTATCTATTTTAATTGTTAAATATGTTTTGAAAAATTTAAACCTTATTTACACTTTTCAAAGATATTTTTTTGTTAGTAGCAGCTTACAGGATAGAATATACTACAGTATTTTAAGTAGTGTTATTCTTCCATTTTCAAATATTGTTGACCTAACAACATATAGTATTAACATGAAAATCAACTAGAATATTTTTCAGATTTATAAATATTGAATTTAAGTACACTTTAACTAAGACAGGAAAGGAGACATTATTGTTAAAACCAATCTTCAAAAAATTATGGAAACATGGACTTTGAGTTAATATTAGTCTAACTGTAATAACAAATATAATATTACTTACAAATAAAAGTAAACTGCTACTAATATTTTTAATTTTTTATACTACTAGTAATTGTATAAATAAATATTAATTATCAGCTTAAATTTGGCACGTTTGCGACCCCCAATAGCATATACATAATATAAGTGCTTTTGACGAACGTTGGTATCTATGCCATAATTTAGTTATAGAATAAATATATATGTAGCAAATATTGATTAAAAAGTTATTATGTTAATTTTAGTTTCGTTTTATCTTTTATATATATATATAGTCTTGTTTTTTGTTAAAAGAATATAGTATTATGTCAACAAATGTTTATTTTATTTTAAATTCATGTAGAGAAATATTAATTTTTGTTTAATATTAATCAACAATTCTGAAAGAGTATTTTGAAATTAATAAATGCTAAAAAGGGTATAGCAGCTGTTTTAATGTTGAAATGTCTATCATAACCTGTGGGAGTCTTTTATCAATCAAAATATGCAGCTGGCATGAAAATGATTAAAATTTTGATTTAAAAATAAATAAAAAAAATGTCACTAAATTCATAAGTAGGACTTAGAATTAAAAGATTATTTTTTAAAACTTTATACATTATGTTTAGAGATTATTATATATTCAATTCTAAATAGAGATATTTAATAAACAGATTAAAATATAAATATCAATTTATAAATATTATAATATGTATTTTAAACTATGAATATTACTGTAATATATTAATAAAACTTTTATTTAATTATAATCTTTCCATCCTCTGTCTTATCATATATATATATCTTATAAATCATGTTTTTAAGAGCAACCATGTTTAATAGAATAAAATAAAACACCAATCTTTCAGCAAGATAGCACTTGTTCTCATCTTCAAGTTTTGTCTTAAACAGAATAAAAAAGACACCATTGTTTCAATGAGATAACAATAGTTCTCAACTGAGTGAAAAAACAGTTGACGATAAGTGCTATATTGTCAAAATGTTGGTGTTTTATTTTATTAAACACAGTTGCTCCAAAAACATGTTTGATAAGACATAATATGCACATGAAAATATTAATTTTAATATATAAATATATATGTATTTATCATTGTAAAAACGTTTAAAACTGTTTTTATTTAAAAAATAAGCATTTTTTCATTAATCAAAAAGTACAATATAAATTTCATATTTTACACATAAAAACACCATTCTAAAGTCACTTTTACCAATTTAGAAAAAAAAAAGAATAAGATATATTGCCTATAGTAAAACCTTAAATAGTTTAGTGTATTAAATTTTAAAATGTAATTAGATAATATTATGCAAACACATTTCACTGCTATTAGTTTTCATAAGAATTAGATTAAGATTATTATGAATTCTCTTCAGCTTAACCTCAATAATGGTCTGATTCTAATTAGTTACTTACATCAAACAAATTATATATAAACAAAGCTTTTGTAAGTCTTTGGATTACAAGTATAATTTTTCGTAGATCATTAGATTAGTAAATACTTTCAAAAGACTAAAAATTGAAGAAATTTTTTATTAAAAAAATAAATTCATTTATCATTGCTAACCATAATTAAAATTTAAACATTTAATTAATATAAATTTTTGAAAATAATAAAAAAAATATTACTAGTGCAAACATTTTACAAAGAATTAATAAAACCACTTTTCATATTATAAATCATTACATCTAACTTTATTCACAGAGCAAAACAATACAAATATCTTATAACTCACAATCTCACAATCTAGGTTTCCAAAGAACCAATTAAATGAACTTGTAGATAATGCTTTTCTTTTGTTATATCAATATTAATCTATTTTAGCAAATAAAAGATGATCGCTTTATCTGACCATCAATTTGTTATATAATCAATGATACTCAAAAAGAATAAAAATTTTAATAGTGATGATTTTTGTATTTATATTAATCAAGCCAACTTGTAATTTTAAAAATTAATTTAGATGAATTTATAATGAATTTAATAATTATATGTTATAGCTCACTAAATATATAATGCTAAGAATATAAACCTATTCATGGAACAAACAAATTCAAATGCATTATTAAGATAATTCACAACCGTATTATATTCAGACATGATTGTGCCATGATTGGATTTGTATCTTACTGCTACATATTTGATAAGCCATAAAATTATTTATGTGCTTATTAAAATCATTACAATCATTACACACACACACACCTATATATATATATATAGTGCAGTGTTTTTTCACCATTGTTTATTTACTACAAATATGCACAACTGAATATTTTTTTTTTATGATTCAACATTTTACACTTTAAGTCTTCCATTAGAGAACTCTAAGCTTCAGTGCATTTAGTTCATGAGTAAATCTGGTACTGAACTGAAAAACAATAATTAAAATATATTATAAAACATAAAGTGCTTTTAAAAGTAATACATAGTTTATTAGACATTGGTGAATAGAGACACCATTCTAAGACAATGTAATATGTTCATAATAAATATGACTTTGACTAGCATTCCCACAATGGCATCAATGTTGGTTTTTAATAATTATTTATTAACAATAGACATTTCTAGAGACAAAGAGAAAAAAAAACATAACATGGATTTGGCCACAAAAATAGAAACTTACCCATAAACTCATGTATATTTATCTATTTTACATGCCAATAAACATCACATAATCATCATTTCTTATGTTTTCTTATAACTGTTATTAAAACAGGCAAAACTCTCCAAAACAGTATTGCCACTCAGTGCAAGCCAGAATAATTAATGGATGTCAGAAGGCTTATGCATAAAATCCCCATCTAGTGACTACTCATCCAACTAATTTCAGACCTATATGACTATATAAGCCAATGAGCTTGAATTGAAAATATTGTTAGGTTTTCAGTTTGACTCAGAGTTTTGTAGTTAAGTAGAGATAAAAGGTGGCTGATGGAGGGTTGCATTGAATCCTAAGATCTAGGTGCAGTGCTCTCAGATCCAAGGCTCTTCACTGAAAAAGTCCACAAGCCAGAAACTAATCTGGGGATATTGGATAAATAAGCACTAGAAGGGAATTTTATGCACAAGTCTTCCAGCTTCTATTGATTACTCTGGCTTGATTGTTTGGAGAGTTTGGCCTGTTTTAATAACAGTTATAAGCAAACATAAGAAATGATGATCATGTGATGTTTATTGGCATGTAAAGTAGACAAATATACATGAGTTTATGGGTAGGTTTCTATTTTTGTGGCCAAATTCATGTTATGTTTTTATTTTTTTCTTCTCTTTGTCTCTAGAAATGTCTATTGTTAATAAATAATTGCCAGTTTTTATATTTTACATGCTTAATTATTATTCTGTTTTTTGACATTTCATAATGTTAATGTTTGGTTCATCTGTAGCAGATTTTTATTTATGAAAGACTTCAATTCATTTCTCTACTTGCAGCTGTCAAATACTTTACTCTTAGCTAAATAAATGCAATGAAAGTTAATTAGTATTTCACACTGTCAGAGTATTTTTGAAATGATCTTTATATCACATGTGAATTTCAGCTTTTATATATATATACAAAATCTCATTGAAAATCGACATAAAATTAACTTTTAGAAATTTCATTAATTCTCATCTACTTCATATGTTCTAGATATTTTCTTTTTAATTGTACATTTAGTATTATCACATACAAAAAGTTGGGAAACATTGTTATTCTTAAATGCATAATTATGAAACAGTTGTGACATATCATGAAAAAAACTCCAGAATTATAGTGAAATAATATATTTGATATTGACATAATTTCAGCAGAAAAAAATAATATATATTAGATATTATAAAATAAATATAAATACTACATGTAACCTTTTCTGTCATATAATTAACAAAATGTGTGGTTGCAAACAATTGTAAACCCATTGATTATATAAATTGCTCTCAATGTAAATATAAAATAGCTCAGAAAAAGAATTATTTTTCTAGTGTTCATACCTTTTTTCTCAGTAATAAACAAAAGAACATTTGACTTAGCAATGTGTATTATTATCAACATTTTAAATTCATATCTAATCAATGCAAGATGAAGGTTTCTCAACGTTTTTTTTAAATTTGTGAATCCTAATATGTGAAAACACAACATATACGTATTTACTACTACATTTGTAGAAATGAAAGTATTTTTATATATTGGAGTGATCCTATTGTTATATTTTTAACACTTGATAATATTTTAAACATTTTTATTAAATATATTTCCTCTTGTACATGAAATAAATATTCAACTTTCAAACGTTTAATTTTTATTTTTCCATTTTTATATGACTGAATAAACTGGATAAATTAATGTTACAGAAAATTCATTTGATGAACTGTTCTAATTTGCATATGCATGCATAAAAATATACTTAGAATAGTTAAATTTTATTTAAATTTTTATTGAATATGCTTTGCACTGAATACTCACTTGTTCTTGTTTGCAATCTGTAATAAATATTTCACTTGTCATTGTTAAATTAAATACATTATGCATTTCATTATAGAGTTGTAAACTAATATGAATTATTTGTTAAGCCATATATAAAAATAAAAGCTTGTAAAAATCATATGATTGGCTTATTTCAATAATTTCTACTGTACTATACATAATATATGTGTAAATTTTAGCTATTCATACATGGATGTCTGGAGCATCTACTATAAATACAAATATTAAAACATTTATGTGAAATTTTTATCTGAAGGAAGCTTTTTTTAAATCAATGTTTGGGCACATAAAAAAAAAATTCATATACATATTGTAAAATATTTAAAATTTAAATATATCATTTAAATTTTTTTTTTTATTTTTAATGCAAAATAAGTTTGCTCATATGTTCCACAATAGAGTTAGTATTTTTTTTTCTTCTCAGTGATGAACATTTATTCATAAAAAAAACCCTAGATAGTTAGAAAAAGGTTTACAAGGGAGTGATTATAAGATAGAGTTAGTATTTTTTATTTGTTAAATGCAGTTATTTTAGACAAGGGTTTCAGATTTTGCCATATAATTATAATAATCAGAATATGTAACATTCTTTATGAAGTATTATAACTTTATCTTTCTTATCGCATTGCCAAATCCTTATAATATTAATATCATCTATGTTCTTTATTACTGTTTATAGTTCTGAAAAAGAGTGCTGGAGCAATCAAAACTGTGAATAGTGGGTTGTAAAAGAGCATTGTAAACAATAATAAAGAACATAGATGATATTAATAGTATGTAATATTAAGTTTATTGAATGTTTTTAAATTGGTTTTATTTATAAATACATTTATTATTTGTGATTGAAAAACTTAAATTATAAGTGCAATCATAAGCAATCATCCATTGCAAACCTATTCCTTTTTATTTTTGAATATTGCTCTGCACTGTTTGGCATAGCAGTAGATCTATGTCTTATTTCAGATCGGGAGATCAGATTGAGAGGTCCCAGCATTGATTTAATACTCATAATAAATATTATCAGGAGGTCCCAGCACTGATTTAATGCTCATAAAAAATATTTGAATTATCACTTGTGTATTAGGAATCAAAAAGAACTAAGAGAAATGTTAGAATTATATCTAAATATGAAGAAGACAGTAGTTATAATAATAGATATCACAAATGAGTTCAAATCCAATGACAAAGCCATAAATTCTGCACACAATTTTTGCTTTCATATATCATTCCTCATAACAAAAGATATACAAATAAAATGAATCAATTCAGTTAAAGTTAGGTCAGAGTGGCAAAACTTCAACAACTTTGAAGATATAATAGATCAAATCAATTAATTCCAGATGGTAAGAAATAATTTCATTTAATTTGTCAATACTCCATATATATATATATATATATATATATATATATATATGGAGTATTGACAAATTAAATAAAATTATGTAATGAATATATATATATATATATATTCATTACAAAGTTTTACATAATTTAGTCTGAAATATCATTTTGATCTTATCATGGCTGTCAATTTTACCTTTTACATATAATTTTAATTGAATCTTTTGGTAATTTGTATGTATTGTCAACTGAAATATTGTTTTGTTTGAAGTGCCTGTTCAAGTACAAATGATCTTATGTAAAATATTGTATAAAATATCCTAGAATAAACTCTGGACTTTCATTACATTTATTATTTTTGCGCTCATCAGACTTTAAACCAATCTAATAACAAATATCCACTTTCTAATCCATAATGAATGACTGACAAGGCTGGATATGGTTTGCTATTTAAATGAAAATTTTTAAGCATGTTTGCATCTGAAGAAAAAATATCAATAATGATCTGTCCTGAATTTAAATTCCAATTCATGAGTATAGTAGCTCAAGATTTGGAGTATGCCATTTTTATTTCTTACACATCATAGTAATAATAATTATTAAGATTCTTTTGTCTATAAATGTATCTTTTTTCAAAACTTAAAATAGTCTGTGTAGAAGAAATTGGATCAAAGGATTCTTTCTTATTATTTATAGTTTTTATTTAAAAATAAATAAAATGGGTGATGTTTTTATTGATACTAAAAATCATGCACAAGTAAATATAAAAAGACATGCAATAGTCATATGCAGTAAGTTGTTATACTATCATAAATGATATTGATTTTTTTATTAATTTCATTCTGTCCACATTTTTTCCTCACTTGTTTAAATAGTCTGACAATCCCAACCTTATTTTCTCAACATGAACTACTCTACTAGTATTATTATGCACATATTTGATTTGAAATATGTATATTGGTGATTATTTATCTTTTCAACATGTGTGTGATCAGGTGGGTCATCAATATGAGATAGCACTGAGAGTAGTGGGACATGTGAAAGTCTGAGTTTGAATCCCACATATATTACATATATAAATGCAGGTTTAAGCCTGTACAATGTATTAATTTATATAAATAGTGTGTAAAAGGTCTGTCCATCCATCACATATGTATGTATAAATGGATTATTCTCCTGTACATGAGGGGTCAGAATGACTAATATGTCAGCATGGGTAGGATGACAACCTTGGCACTAACAAGGGCTTTGAGCATTCCATCATCAGAGTTTCAATGAAATAGATGGCTGAAGAGTTGTGAGTTGGAATTTTGAAGCCTATCCATTAAAGTATGAAGATTGGCTATCTTCATATAAAGCTGAGCACTGATTGTATATATGTGTGACGATAGTAATCTAGACCAACTGATGATTGCGGGTTTAGCATGAAATACGTATATTGGTGATTACTTATCTTTTCAACATGTGTGTAATTAGTTGGGTCAGCAATATGAGATGGTACTGAGAGTAGTGGGTCGTGTGAAAGTCTGAGTTCGAATCCTGCATATATTACATATATAAATGCAGATTTTAGCCTGTACAATGTATTAATTTAATATTACCATTTGTAACTGTGACAACGATTGGATTACTTGTAGGGCGATGATCAAGTTGGATTTTTTATTGCACTCATTATATTATTCTGTAGTGATTGTGGTTTGGGAAGTGGATTTATTGATAGTGGAGAACGAATTATTTCGTGCTTTATCTATATTGCAGAGACCGGCAATACTTTCATATATTTTTTTAACCTGACATTTAACTATTCTAAGACAAAATGTATATAAAGCAAAACATTTTTTTGTGTCTAGTAGTAATTGATTATATTGTCAATTCTGAATGTCATATGAGGTTCATGTGCACCCGAAGGGACGAAAGACAGTTGTATTCAATAGATCTTCAATTCTCGAGACGGCACTTTATCATTATACTAAATCATACACTTTTTTTTGTCTAAAGTGTAAATATAATATTTTTTATTTATATATGAAATTTTATTATTTTAAAGTATAGCTAGAAAGTGTTGTGCCATTAATATGTGTGTGTGTGTTTACATAAGCTCACGTAGATAAGATAACTGTGAGTCAAAGACGAAGCAAATAATAAATGTAGTAAGTAAACATGATATTCATTTCTGCCACTCCTTAACACTGTTTAACCTACTATAATTTCTCATTATAAAAAATCTAAAATGGAATTGATTTTAAAAAGAGCAATTTATTTTTGTCATAATTACAGACTGACATTTTCAGCTGTGTGGAATTGATTTTTTTTTTTTTGGCAGTTTTTCATGTATGACTAAAAAAAAATCTTCACACATTTCCTAAATCATGAAGGATAAACTGTCTAATTACCTGTTTCCTTAGCCTAAAGTAATTTATAAAAAGCTAATACCAAGGTGTAATTTCTTTCAGAAGTTTTTGAAATGATGAAAATATTCACGTCTATAATGACAATTAAAGAAGAAAACTTTGTAGTTAATAATACATTTACTACTTTCATTACCATTATTTGTCTTGTTCTTTTTACTTAATAGTTGCATCAATCTTTTTGAGAAATTGAGATTCAAGAATATACCATCATTACTACGGATCTCAAATTCAGTTGTTTCAAATAAAATACCGTAAAAAAATTTATGATACTAAAATATATCGATTTTTATGTTTAACAAAAATGTTAAAAGCAAATAGAGATATAAAAAGCTGTAATAATAAACTAATATTATTCTTAAAAATAAACATTTGAAAATAAAATATATCATTCCTAATTTTATTGAAATCATCATCAACCATTATCAATCCACTGCAGGATGAAGGTCTCTCAAAGTTCAATCCAACTTTTCCTATCTTTAGCTTCTCTTCTCCACATCACCCCTGCACATTTTCTTATTTCATCCACCCATCTCACATGTGGTCTCTTTCTGGGTCTTTTACAAACTCTTGGAATCCAGTTTAAAATTTCAATTGTCCATCTGTTATCATCTCTTCTAACAATATGTCCTGCCCAACTCCACTTCAGTCTTTTAATTTTTTCACTTAAAAGACATGACTGTTAATGAAAAATTTTTCAAAAAAGAAGAAAATTATTTATTGTGAAATTTGTTGAAAATAACGCCACTACTGATAGAGTGAAGGTTTTCGGTTGTAACTGTTAACGTTATAAGTCAGTCTACATAAAACGAGTGCACTGCAAAGACATGAGAATATATTGTTGTATAATAGTGATTGATTATGATGAACGTGTACTGTTATTGTTCATTGCAAATGTTTTTAATTCTAATAATAAAATTTAGTAATTATTTCCCATATAAATATCTTTATAAATATATTTTAATATTTGCATTATATCAATAAAAGTTTTAATAGATATATAATTGAGTACTGGGAAGAATTATAGCAATTATTCTTTTGGCTGGTATTATAATATATAGGATTTTCTATTTTATATATATATATAAATGAAAACATTTCAAATAATGTATATGTATAATATATAGGATTTTCTATTTTATATATATATATAAATGAAAACATTTCAAATAATGTATATCAAATCACTAAGTTGTGATCCCATTTATATATCAGAATGAATTTTAAAGCTATGATATAGTCTTAAGATGTTCAGATAATTTGATGTTCAGCTATTTATGCACAAACTGAATTTTTTATATTTATTATATATTCATACCACATCCCATTTATATAACAGATAAATCTTTATACAGTAACAAGTATAAACATATATAAAATATTGCCAAATGCAAACAAATATAAAGATAAAAGAATTTTTGTGATGAGCACATAAATTCCCATAAAAATTTGATGCCAGTTTTTAGGATTCATGGTAATGATCAAATCATGTATCTTGATTGATGCAGACCCATTAGGATACTTTTATTAAGGTCATAGGTTGCATTGACTGAATATCTCCAAGATTTAAACCATGTTTCTAGTAGTCATATTAATAATCATCTTTAATGTATGAGTATTATTTATAATTATGATAACTTGAAAGTTAATTTTCCCTTAAGTGGAGGGCACTGGCAATTAAAAAAATCACTTAATAACATCCCAGTTAAACTCAGCATTACCTTGGACAAAGATATATCTACTACCAATAACCTTTAAATAGTAATCATAGAAAAAAGTTACTTTCCTGCAGAAACAACAATATTGGAAAACGAATAGAAATATATTCTTAGTGTAAAAACAACATTATACAGATGGAAGGCATGTTATACAGAGCAGCAAGATTAGTAATTCAAATTAATGAAAGATACCAAATTTAGATAATTTAAGTTTATGCACCAACAAGTTCTCATTGTGGTGAAGAAATTGAGAATTTTTATATGGATGGACAAAATACTTTGATACACTTTAAACATGCTTATGTGACAGCCAATCAGATATAATAATGACTGCATGTGGAACTCTTAATTCTAAAACACAAGCCAGAACTATAAGAAAAATATGGGACCCAACTTCTTCTATGCCTAAATTTATATATAAATAATCCAGACTCAAGCATTTTGAACTAAGAGTGTGAAGCTTCAGATACCTTCACATTTAATTCACTAATTATTATATATAAATAAACAATGTGAAATCGTTTGATTTTTACATCTGATTGACTATCACATTAGCATGTTTAAAATGCACCTTTTGAAGGTTTTAGACTTTCATGTTATTACAATGTTATCTGTTTGTGCTTAATAAATTTGATATTTACATTTGTTACTATCATTTCATTAGATTTGAAAATTTGTTAGTAGTAAATCGAAAGATTTCACGTTATTTATTTATATATAATATTTAATGAATTAAATGTGAAGGGATTTTAAGCTTCACACTCTTAGTTCGAAATGCTTGAGTCTGGCTTATTTATATATAAATTTAAGCTTAGAAGAAGGTGGATCCCATCTTTTTTTTTATAGTTCTGACTTGTGTTTTAGAATTAAGAGTTCCACATGCAGTCATTATTACATCTGATTGGTTGTCACATAAGCATGTTTAAAGTGCATCTTTTGAAGGTTAGTCTTTCACATTATTAGTAATATTTGGTAAATCAATTATTTTATTCATTTTTTTACTGTTACAATATATATGAATGTTGGAAAATACTTTATTGTACATCTATAATAAAATAAACAATAATTATTGTATTATAAACAAGGCACAACAACTAAACATGAGTTATCAAATGCTATATATGTTGTATGTGATGTGGATATTGAACAACATATATTGTAGTTTGCAGCTCAAAATGTATATACAGTATTAATAAATTTAATTAATAATTGGTTAGTTAGAAATGAGTGTAAATTATATTTATATCATTATATAGTCTATTGTTATATGTTGTATTATTAATAAATTTTATTTATGTTACATATGTAAATATTTTGGATACTTATGTGGCTATGAATGTAATATAAATTGAAGATTTAAAACAGATTGCAATTATTTTGATTAGGTCATAAAATATTTTCCAAAAAAACTTTTATATATTAAATAATATTTAAATACAAGTATATTATCTATACTAAACTTAATGTAATTGAAGAGACTTGAACTCAGATTTTCAAGCTCCCTATATCTATACACTCCATGTTATACAACTGATACACATGACCACATACATGATTATCATTGTTATAAAATGTTTTGTATTTTATTTTTGTTATGATTATTTCTATTTTTGATCAGGTTGCCTTGACAACAGTTTGAAATTGCTGATTGTTATTAATAATGGGTTTGTTTAAGTGTTGACTGATTTTTTATATATAGTAATGGAATAATAGCATCTTACTTTTCTCATATCTACCTACTAAAAAGCTAAAAATTGTATAATGAGATACTTAGTCTATGATAATAGTAGAGTTGCACTCACAATGTTTGTAATTATATCTATGCTTCTAATTATATTCTCTAGCTTGGAGAAGAAAATCATTGGAAAATGCATTTACCTACCAAGTTTTCAAATATTATTTAAGGTTTGCATATTTAAAAAGATAAATAAGATATGCATTTTATATCTTCCTAAATGATTATGATTATAAATATGCATTAGAAAAACATGTTGATGAATATACTAGCAGTATGTAAGCATGTATTCACATATTTTATTATGGTCCCAGATATCATTTCCTGCATCAGACCATTTAATGAGAACTCTCTCTTTTACTTTAGGTGTCCAATATTGCATGAACTACATTTGATGAGATGGATTATTCAAACAATACTTGGGTTTCTAAAGCATGATAAATTATTCCAAATATGCTACAAAAATTGAGACTAAATAATGATTAAAATATATACTATATATTTAAATAAAATATAAAACTTTACATAATATGACTTTTATAAATAAAATTGACAAATAATTTAATAAAAAAAACAATTTGAATGAAAAAATAATAAATTTCAATTGCCAAACTGAGAGTTTATTTTGCTTTTAAAAACTAATAAAATTTTACTGAAAAATAAAAATAAAAACCTATTTAATAAACAATATAATGGCATGGATGTTTTGGGAGATGTATATAAATTAAAAAAAAAAAAAACATACCTTATTTTATAAAATGAATTTCACACAGCAAAAGAGTAAAGACATTAACTTATCTATTATTTAACAATGTATGCTTGCGTTTCCTCATGCACATAGTTTCTTTGCTTCATTCATTGTGTGTGTCTATATATTTTGGGAAATATGTTAGTCAATCAAATTCTTAGAGATAAGTGTGCATGTCGTATTTGAATGAATAATAAAATATTTTTTCTTTTTATATTATTTTAAAAATCATCTTGCAAATCTAGATATCATAAAATATTTAAAAAAATGTAATAAGAAACACTTAACATTATATCTATTGAATATTTCATAATAAAACAAGAATTGCAATTGAATAACAAAGTAAACAAAAATGAAATTTTCTTTATCAAGATTATTTTTCCGATTTAATTAGAACATTTCAAATTCACACAAAAAAAACGATTTGATAACATTTAAAAAATAATGAAGCACAGTGTTATTTGTTAAAAATAGTAACATTGTATTTCCTTATAAATCAGAAATTAACATATTATTTAAAACTATTTTATAAAACATTTGATAACTTACTGACATTAAATTTAAATAAGAATTATACAGTTGACTTGTAGATCAATTTCAAAGTTTTATATTTAATTATTTTGATATTAATTAAATTTATTTTAGAAATATGTTTACTCTACATTAGTTTTGAAGAATGAAGAACAGATGTTGAAATTACGTTTGTTTATCCTGCCATATTTTATTTTTGTACAGTGGATACAAAATAGCAATTTATCTAAAGAGAAAAGAAAACCCTCTCTGTTTTTGTATTCTTTCCAAACTGAATTTTAATCGATACGTTTTAATAATTTTAATTTGTTAAAACAATACAATAACATGTAAATATATTTTTATTATAATTGTGTGGTTATTTATAAATAAGTAAAATATTTATATTCAATTTTAAATATAACTACTTACAAAACAAAAATAACTTTATATTTTATTTTCTTTATTAAGGTTATTGTTATTATATTTTTTAATATAACATTATTAAAATGTAAGATTTTTAATGTCATAAGTGTATTAAAATATATAAGTACTTAAACACAAATGCACATTTATATTTTCTTCATTAAGAATTCTTTCATAATGACTTGTTAAGCTAATTAAATTGATGATTTATTTTGGTACGATGTGTATATTATAAGTTTCTTATATATATATAAGGGGACTTTATTAGTACCAAATTATTTATAAGAATTATTATATTTACATTAAGAGCTTTTTACATTTTATTGTTAAGTTGTTTTTTTTTTTACTTTTCTTTTGGTTGTGATGATTTCTATTATTGTATTAATGAGCAGCTCAGGAATATATTGCCTTGTCACATTTTTTTTGTTACATTTCTGGGTATGTATTTTTGAGTGTACAGATATACGTTATGCCAATCTTTGTCATTTTTTAAAAGTACATTGTGTTTTTTGTTGCCAAAGATTACAGCACAGTGAGCAAGCCATATTGTTATAAGAGTGTGAATGATTACTAAGGCATTGAATGATTTTAATTTTTTTATATTGTTTATGAGTGTTTTTTTAGATTAATTGTGTCTTTGTGAAATACGAAACAACATAAGGTGAAAAATATGGACATGTCTCAAAGATATGAGTTGTATCTTCTGGGAGTATATTGCATAATGTGCAGGTAGGATCTAGGTTTAATTTAAAGTGGTTTATGAGAAATAGCTTTGTTGGTATTGTATCAAGTAGCAGATTATGTAGGAATTTTAGCCATGACTGAGGCACACACAAATTTTGAAATTTAGTCAGTGTTCTGGCAGTTGATAGTGTTGACCAAAGTTTCCTATTGGTGTATATGGTTTTTTAGATCTTTGTATGATAGACAAATTAAAGTATTAATTTTATAATTATCCAGTAAATCAGGATGCTCAATGGCATGATTAATGAAAAAGTGATGATTTGTGTAAGACAAGCAGAAGTAGAGATGCAGGAATTGTCTTCAGGAAAGAATTAGTTGTAGTTATGATGTACACCTTAGCTCTAATGTAGGATGTGAAAGATTGTGAACATATTAGGTTAAGCCCACCCTTGCAAATTGGGAAACAGGCATTTTCGATTAATAGAAGATGTGAGGCTGATCCCCATATATATGCTTTTGCTATTCTCATGATATTTTAATTGTTTTCTTTTGGAGATGCATGCATGGTCTGTAAGAGGTAAGTATGCCTTCGAGAATGGCATTGATGATGCAAATTTTCATTATAGGGTAGAGCAGTTGTATTTAAGCATTTTATTTTTGTGTTAAATTTGTCTGCGACAAAAAGATTCAAGTGATGACTTAATTGTGTTTTTGATAGGTTAATAGGTATGCCTAGAAAGAAAAAAATATGTCTCAGTGAAGAATGAGTGAAGACTGTGGCTGGTAGATATTTGCCATAATGATTATTTGTTGATTTGTATTGTGGATCATGTTAGAGTTTCAAATATCAGAGGTATATTTTGCAGGTCTCTGAATATTGTCAGGACATTATCAACATATATGATTTGTGCCAGAAAAATACCTCAATGCATTGCTTGACATCCTTAATTAAGGGTTCTATGTATATCACAAATAGTAATGGTGCTAGGGAAGAACCTTGTGGAATGTCTGCTTCGCTTAAAGGGTTGAGAGAGTCTTATGTATTTTTTAAATTTAATTATTCTATTGTTAAAGTAATTCTTTATTGCTGTTATAAGATGTGTATGACTTGATAGCATTTGACTTAGTACAAGGAATAAGGAGTTCCAGTTTATGAGGTTAAAGGCTGCCTTGAAGTTTACCTGGCATGCTATGTAGTTTGTTTTGTTTGATATAGTCTATTGTTTCTTGTGCTAATAATATTGCTTGAGATGCTTTTTGCCCTTTGATGGCAAAGTGGGAAGGTGCAATCTTAGGTAAGGCATAGACATTTAACTGCTTCAGTATGATTCTAGCAAACATTTTCTGATCAATGTCTTTTAATGTAATAAGACACAAAATCATTTACTGTTGAATGTGGATTTTTTTTGTTTTACCTTAGACAGAATATATGTGTTGATAAATCAAGGATGTGATATTCCTGAGAACAAAGTTGATTATAGTATTTCTATATGAATGGTGTTATAATATAGTCCATTTGCTTGTATATATTAGCTGAAATGAGGTCATTTGCCAGTAATCTAGGTTGTTCTAAATGCACTATTTTATCAAGAACTTGTTGTTTTGATATGTAGTAATTTTGTGTGAGGTTTGTTTCACTTGTTAATATGTGTGATCTGAGATTTTTAAGAGAAAATTTCAAGTGGTTCAGAAGTTCCTCATCAACATTAGTACCAAAGAGGAGTGAATTATCTTTCAGTAGTATGTAAGATTTAATACGCTTGACGTATATAGTGAAATTAAATTCATAAAAAAAAAATTACACTAATATTTCTTAAGGCTAAGCGCTTTCAGAGCATTCGACTCCATATTCATAGCCTCCCAATCTAATAATTTATGCAAATCTATGCAAGCTCATTTATATTGTCCATCTCTTTGATATAGAAAAGCATGTATCCTTCCTGTTTATTGCCTTCAAGTCTCTTGCTATATACCATGCTTCTTTCACCTTCCTTTTGATGTCATTTCTCTCAGTGGAAACTATTTCAGCACCTGCAGGTTCAAATTCATGATTAGCCTCTTTTTGATGGTCCACAAATACTGAGCTGCCCTCATTTCTGTTTAATACTCTTTTGTATAAGTATTTGTGTTGAGCTACTCTATTGTTCATAGTGGCCTGGGTCTCACCATAGTATACTGCTCCACAGTTAGCCTGAGGGCATGTCATTTTGTACACCACATGTGGAGTAGTTTGTATATCAATCTTATCCTTAGAGTTGTTAATAATTCTATTAGTGTTAGGAGGGGTTCGAAAACCTACTGTGAATTCATTCTGTAATTTTTTGACTAGTTCTTTTGCAATATTAGGTATGTATGGCAGACATATAAGTTGTTTTTTGTCCTTTTTTAGTTTATTTATGTTTTCATAAAATGTTTTGATTCTTTTATTGATGGTTACAAAATCATAACCAACCTTCATTAGATCACTAATATACTTGTTAATATTTATCCTTCTATCCTCTTCATATTTGCATAAATGGTAATTCCTGAACAAGAAGGCAGAAAGCCCTGCCAATTTGTGGGCTTTGGGAGTTTTGGAGTTAGTATGGATGTATCCTCTAATATTTAGTGGTTTTACTTTCATATTGTAATTAAAACATCTGTGCCTTCTCTTAATTATTAAGTCCAAGTAAGTAATTGTATTCAACTCATTCTCTTCAGTGCAGTTAAATATCAAGTTGGTGTGTGCCTGCATTTCATCCAGAATGGCTGTTATTATTATTTTAGGTACTGCGATGAATATGTCATCTACATACCTACAATAAATTATTCCATGTACTTGTTCTTGGAACTTCGATATAACCTGTTTTTCAAAATAACCGATAACAATACTAGATACAATGCCACTCATGGGGAGTCCCATGGGCCATCCATTATTCATCCTATACCATTTATATTCAAACATTGCCAGTATATTCTCGTCTAACCATTCCATAAAGTCAATAATAAATTCTACCTTTTGTTCAGGACAGTGATTATTATGAAGCTCTTCTTTAATTATCCTAATTGAACCTTTTCTATTTATCGATCCATAGAGTTCAGATATATCTATGGTAGCTATTTTGAAATTGTCCTCAATGGCTGTGTCTTTGATTAAATCAACAAACTCAAATGAAGCTTTTATAGTATAACTGACAAATCCTATCAAGTCTATTAACCATGAATTTATTAATTTTGCAGAGTTTGCATAATGTGCGCCTCCAAAATCAAGCATTAGCCTTAATGGAATTCCTTGCTTGTGCATTTTGGCATTTGCAAACATCCATGGTTGTGATGTGGCAGATGGATATATTCTATTATATTCAGCTTGATTGATCCCTTCCCATAAGCATATGGGATAGGAAATTTTGCATAATTTATTGTGGTTTTTGTTAGTGCTGATAGATTTGGTATCATTTTTATCAGCCTAAAAACCATGTTGTTCTGGTTATATAGCTGAATTAAATGTTTGCTTTCACATTGGAGCTTATGAATAAGAACTTTTACTTCATCAAACCCTGTTATAGCTTTAAGGGTTGAGTTTATGTTTTTGGTATGTCACTTTATAATGTTGTTGGTGTTATAGTGTGATAGATGATCTGAACAGCTCTAGTTTATTACTTTTTTTAGTTGTGACAATTTTTCAATTGGGGAAAAGATTTTTCAGATGATGTAGATGGTTTCTGACTATTAATAGTGGAGAAATCATCTAGGGTTAGTTTGAATTGGCAAGGGAGTTGTTTCTTGTATGTAAATTTATATATTGTTTGTTTGTTTTGCAGGCAGCTTTGTATGAGTGTTATGCAGATGTGGTCTAAAAATGAGACTGTGGATAGATGAATTGAGACATTTTGGGATTGTAGGAGAATTGAAAAATGGGTGGATGAGAGAGGATCCTTGTGCACCTATGAATATAATGGTGTTTGTTGGATAAAGATGCGCTAATGGCAGCAGAGCAAGTTGCATGAGTCTGGATTTCAAGGCTTCTGGCAAATCAGGGTAGCTTCAGTTAATCATCACACATGATAATTGTACTGGGTTTACGTAATATTCTGTTATGCATGATTAGAAGGGTATCTACGACATCCCATGCCTTTTGACATGAATATATTGCTATAATATAGTAAATCTCAGAATGAAATGTAAAGGAGATGATGATTGCATTAACTGATAAGAGTATTATTTCTAGTTTCAATATTGGGAATTGTTTATTAAAACTCCAACATCTTGTGCTGCTCTGATGTTAGGTCGGTATGTAAAGATGTATTTTCTATGCAGAGTATTAATTATGGTTTGATTGGTTACACTGCTAATTTTTGTTTCAGTTATGATGAAAATGTCTGCATCATGATTATTTAAGAATTGAGTTAGTTGTGAGATTCTGTTATACAAGTTAAAACCATGTACACTTATTGTGGCTATTTTAATGTGTGACATGTACTGTGTTTGATGAGTTTAATTTAAGCTTTTTGCTTGTGTGATTTGTATCACAGTTAAATATTTTAATTCTTTTACTAGTTTCATTTGCAAGAGAGATATCTGTGTATGCTATTTCATTATTTAGCTTTACTGTTAGTTCAGGATGGTTTTTACAGTATGATGGGTCTTGAATATGGCTAAAAAATGAACTTTGTATAAAACTGTTATTCCAATCTGTTGATTGTTCCTATTGTTCATCAATGGAAATTTAGTTCTGTTGTAGAAAGTTATGGTTGATTCTTGATTGGGATGGTTAGTGAGTTGTATTGTGGGCATATCTGATGTGAATATGGAAGCCATGCTGGCCCATGATAACATTTTTTTAGTTTTGCTGCAAAGGTGACCAAGTCTATCAATTTTTCCACAAATTTTCACAGTTACCAATGTTGCATTGGAAAGTTATATGATGTATTCTGGTGCATTTGAAACATAGAGGTTGATGATCTTTGATGATAATTGTGATTGGGATAGATGTCATAAAAATTATGTGTGGGAGTTAATTGGGTTTATGATCATGTTTCATTTTTAGAGTAATTTTCCAACAGTTTGTTGGAATCTCAAATTTTGTTAGGTGTGAGTTCTCTTGAAATGTTTATTAATTGGGAAATTTCAGAGATGTTTCTTTGTAGCACTTCATCTGTAAAGTCAGAAGGTGCTTGTATGATGTGACCATGAACTATTAGGTTAGGGTCTTTGTTGACAGTATTTTTTTTAAATTTAAATGTGACACATTTTTTTCTGCTTCTTAATGTTGTTGTTTAGAGAAATATTCTAAGCATATAAAAGATTTTTCTGGGAAGGTGGCTGTTGATTATATGTTTTTGATCATGTTATGTTTTTGCAGTTCTTCTAGGTAAACAGGTAGAGAAGGACAAAATAATATTGGTTGATGGTCTGTTGGGTCATAGTTTTCTATTATACTAATAATCGAAGTGGAAGGTGAAAGACTGTTTGCGAATATTTTTCACCAATATTTATTTAGTTTACCAAAAGGGGCATATTTAGTCTTGTTTCTTTATCATTTGCAAATGAGTTAAGGTCTATGAATTTTGTTGTATTGCTGTATATAGGTTAAAAGCTGGTTTTAACTTTAATTAGGACCTTATGCCTTTTTTATGTTCAGATAGTGTGATTTCCACTGGGTTAGGTGTGTCTGATACACTGCTATCATTAAGAAATGTTAACGATTTAAGTTTACACAGTTTTCTGGGAAGACTAAGACTTATACTATTTAAGTTTACACAGTTTTCTGGAAAGACTAAGACTTATACTATTAGACATAATATTATTGTTTTCAACAAGTAACATTTGTTCTCCCCATGTGTTATCTTTGTTTGAGGATCGAAAGCTATCTGTGTTTTCTGCAGTTCATTTAATTTATTTTTTTTGCTAGTGGCTTTTACGTTATGTTTCTGCATTTTTTTTGAAAGGTTATTTGTTTGACAATTCACTTGAATATTTGTTTCAAGGTTGTTAAGAGTATGAGAATTTTTCATTGCTTTACTGATACTAACATTAGTTTTCACAATTTTACTTTTTGTTTAGGTTTCAGTTTTAATTGTGTTATTTTGTTTAGAGAGTGTTAAGCTGAAATTCCGGTAAATCTTAGCAGTGTCTGGTAAACTGATATACGCTGTTTTTTTTAACATTTTAGACATACTAGTGTTAGAAGCCATTATTGGCAAAATTATAGTGATACTATCTTATACCAATAAATAATTTCTATTTAAACTTACCGTTTAGTTCAGGCAGTTACCACTTTAAACTTTTGAACTGGCAGCCATGTTAGCATCTTATAAGTTTCTTGGTTAGTGAATTTACTTTGCAATATAAATTAATTTAGTTTACATATATTTTATTATTAATGTTTCAGTAAACAGTACAGGTTTTTGTGTTTCCCATTGCAATATAATATATATCTGCATACATTACTAGATATATAAATAGAGTAGCCTTAAATAAACTGCTTCAGCAAAGCAGCAAAAAAAATATTATTCACAAGGTTTGATCAACTAACATTGGTTAAAAACTTTCATACTTTTGCTTTCTGTTCTAGTAATAGTGTAACTGGAAGAATAGCTACCTTGTCTGTGAACTGACTATGTAAAAGAAATTAATAAAAAAAAATCAAAGATCTATAATGAACTTATCTTTTTATCTATCTCTCCAATTATTTATCTATATATCTATCTTATCATCACCATCATTTCATCCATTATCAATTCACTGAAGAATGAAATTTTCCTAAGTATAATTCAGTTTCTTTAGTTCATAGCCTCTCTTACCTCTATCAGGCATTTTATCCATCTCAAATGTGTTTTCTTTTGTATTCAGTGTAAAACTTCAAGTGTATACATATTATGATTTCTAAAAATATGCTCCACCCAATACTAACTTCTTTTAATTATTTCAATAATATATATTCTTATTACTCCTAATATATATTTCTATATGTTTTGTTGAATTGGCTAAAAGTTTGTAACCACATCACAGATTCATAAGTAAAAACCAATGAAACACATTTATTATAATTCTTTTCCCCCCAATTCAAAGGCATATTTTTAATACAAAGTTATTTTTATCAAGATCCAATCAAAATGTATATTTATAAATAATTTTATCTGTTATATATTTGTAGATATTATCTTCTTTAACCGACTTCTGAGAAAATATTTTGAACATTTTTTAACCATTAAAATATTTCTTGACACTCTGGAACATAATTTGTAAAAAAAAAAAAAACATCCACATTATTTTTAAAATCTAGATGACTTATTTTATTACAATACAATTTTAATCCTCAAAATATTTATTTGTAAAAGTGCTTTAAAAAGATTTGCAGATATGGAACATTCATACATCCTTATTAGAATTAATTGTATAATAGTTTAATCACATATTAATAAAGTCCAAAGAATCTCCAAACTCACAAATTTTAATGTAATTAGCATTCAGATATTTTTTATAATAAATAATATTTTTTAATTTAAAAGATTTACTCATCATCTAATCTGCTCTGCCTGGCCTATTGCAATGGTAGAGCATTAAACTCAAGTGTTAATTTTGACTCATGCCTAACCTCATATCAATAAACATAGCAAGCAATTAAAATATTTGATTCATGCATTCCAACCCAAGATAGATATGCTCCTATAGATATTATAGCATAACATGGATACCATAACCAATCTCTTACCAGAATATTACCTCCTAGATGTAGGGTTCTGTCTTATCCAGTCATACTGACACATTAAATAATAATCTCCTAGAACTGTTTACCTGCCAAACTTAGAATCCCATCGCACAAATCAGACCCTATGATCAGCACAAGTTACAAGACACAATATTGATCTTATCAACAATTACCAGACTTCACACAGTGATTGAAAGCCTAGCATTTATATATGCCTATTAAACAAACACTATGTTTCACTACCATACTACCACATTTGGACAATTTACAGCAGTTAAAAGCTAAAAATGTCAAAATTACATTGTCAACATTTATCCAACCCTTGGTCACTCTTAAAGTCACCCACTCACCTATAACAAAAGAAAACCTAAATGATAGTAACTGCCTAGTTGATGCCACTGACAATTTTATCCATTATACGTGCCTCATCTAAAGACAAATGCTAAACAAACCAACTCCAATACACACACTGCAGACATTCCATCCACCAACCAGCACCCACAAAAATCAACAAGACTTAACAACAAGGTAGACAAAAATGAACTCTAAGAACATGCATATCATCCAGACACCCAACACCTCAATAACAACTTAATAATGGAACACAGGATTCTGTCCAGAGAAAATCAAATAATATGTGAAAACACTAATGTCAATCAATGCAATATCCATCTGGTCCAAGATCAAAACATTTGTAATATTTGTACATGTAAATATAATATTATAATGTGTAAATGCAATGATCTCAATGCAATCCTAACTCTATCTAATCTCAAGCTAAATTAAATATAATTAAAAGGTAACCAAAATGATTTTAGAACATGTTAATCCAATAGAAAAATAATTTTGTACAAATTATACTAGATAATTGAATTTGGACGAAACTACAATTGTAAATATGCATGACTTATATATATATATATATTACAAGCATAAAGCTAAACTAGTCAATATAAAATCAAAACTACCCCAAATCTAAAATTAAACCAGACCAGAATAAAAATAATATTAAAACACAACCTAAGGTTTCACTGCTACAAGCAGACTTCTCAAGTGTAAAGAAATAATAAAAAAAAACACAACTTATATATACTATTAAAAACTACCCACAAATCCATTCACTTCCCATCCACCCTTAATATTAAAAGAACTCTTAAATAAGTTAATTGCTTCAGAATCATAAATTTTCAATAATAAAGACTCTTTAATTCTTCTTTTGATTTCATTTCTCTCAAAGAAGACAACCTTAGCTTCATCAAAATCAATAGTGTGGCCTGTATCTTTTTCATGGACATACAAAGCAGAACTAAGATATCTATTTTTAACTCTACTTTTATGAACCTTTACTCTTTCATTTAAACTCAAACTACTCTGACCTATGTAAACCTTCTTACAAAATAAACAAGGAATAAAATATACCACACCAGGAATAGTCTTTCTATCAAAAACTTCCTTTGTATTATTCAATAAATTATTCAATGTAACACCCCTTTTCCAAGCAATTTTCTTATTTCCAAACAATTTACTATTTCTACACACAATTTTATAAGAAGACAATTTAAATGGCAAAGAAATAAAATCATATTTTTCTTTAACCTTTACATCCTTACAAATATTACTATTAAATAAAATACTTTTAACAAATTTATCAGAGTATCCAACACTTAAATAATCTTTATAAAATTGATATTTCTGAAACAAAGCTACCCCCCTAGAATTATTTAATTTAATATTCCTATGACAATAATTCCTTAAAGCAGCTACTTTATGAGATACAGACTGATAGCTATCAGGTTTAATTATAGATCTTAATTCTTTACTTTTAACTAAATGACTGCACAATAAACAATTAGTTTCTATATTTCTAATCACCAAAAGATCTAAAAATTTTAACTTACCAAAATCTAACCCCCCTCCTTCTAACACAAATTTTATAGAAGAATCAAAACAATTAAACTCATTTACAAATTCCTTCAATTTACCATTCTCAACAACAAATAAACAATCATCAACATATCTGACAAATAATTTTACATATAAACAATTCTTTTTAATAATAATTTCCTCTTCCATAAAACTAATATAAACTGAACATACTAAAGGAGAAATAATATAACCTATTATCCACCCTTCCTTAATCTTATAAAAATTACCTTTATAAGTAAAATACATAGAATCTTCCAATAACAAAAGCAAATCTTTAATTACCTTAATTTTATTTTTTGATAAAGAACTTTTCTTAATCAATACAGACAAAAGAACATCAATACTGCTTAACCTATTAACAGACTGATACATATTTTCAATATCTAAACTTCCAAATACCCAACTACTTTCCATTTTAAAATTATTAATCTTATCAAAAGCCTCAAAAGAAGAAGAAACTGTGTACTGACCAAAATCAACAAATTGTTTTAAAAAATTATTCAAGAATCTAGAAATACCTTCTACAACACTACCTGTAAAATCAAAAATAAATCTTAAAGGAAAACCATCTTTATGAGTTTTAATATTCACAAACATCTTAGCTGATGTAAAATCATTAGGATAGCATTTTAAATAATCTACTCTATTAAAAATTTTTAAATTAACCATTTTCTTCATAATATCTATCAATTTTCTTTTAATCAAATTACCTGGATTTTTATCTAACAACATATATTTACCATTATTTAATTCTCTATCCATTTTCTCTTTGAAATCATCTCCTTTCATAATAACAAACCTACCAGCTTTGTCTTCACGAGAAATGATTACATCATTAGCAATTAACCTATTTTTAAGATGTTTAATCTCAGCAGGATTAATAACAAATTTTTCTTTCCTTTTTAAACTTTTATTCAAAATCGATTGAATACCAACTTTCTGCTCATCACTCAAATTACTAGATTCAATAGACGAAATTGTATCAAAAACTATATTTTTGAATGAAATGGAACAAAATTTGGGCCTTTACCAAGAATATCTAATTCTCTATCATTTAACTTCAAATCCGTAAGATTAACAACTCTATCCTCAGAAACATTATTCTCATAACCTTTATCACTACAATAAACTTTATTAACTTTCCCAAACAACCACTTTAATTTTCTTTCATATTTTTTACAATATAAATTTGACCTATTCTGTCTAAACTGTCTCATAAAAAAATTCAAAATTGAATAATTAAAATCTTGCCTCCTTTCTAAATAAAATCTATTCCTTTTATATAGATAAATAAATTTATAAAACCTTACAAAATTATCTTTTAAAAAACTATTCAATATATATGTTTGTAACTTAAAAACTAAATTTTTATTTTGAATCAACTTTTTATTTTTACTAAAATTAATAACACAACACCTAGGAAAAACACTAAATTCCCTACATTTTTTAAGAAAATAAATCTGCCATCGTAAAGATTCTATCTTATCACTCAATTTAGACAAATTTTTAATCCTTCTAATATCATTAAATGGAAAATTATTAAAAATTAAGCTCCACAAACCCATACTAAATACCCAAATTACCAATACTCTTATAAATTAAAACCCAATAAAACCTACACACACTTCTATATATATAATATAACTAAATAAACACAAATATACTCTTTCAACCCAAACTCACACAACAAACATAATATACATAAATGACATTCCAATATATCAATAATTAAAAACAAAAAACAAAATAAATATATCAATAATAAAATGTCTATAATAAATATCAATAATAAAATATCAATAAATAATAATAATAATAAAAAAAAAAAATCTTTACACTACATCAGCAAAACCACTCTTAAACTCAAAAAACTCATTAAAATGTAAACATTACAAGCATAAAGCTAAACTAGTCAATATAAAATCAAAACTACCCCAAATCTAAAATTAAACCAGACCAGAATAAAAATAATATTTCTGGTTTAATTTTAGATTTGGGGTAGTTTTGATTTTATATTGACTAGTTTAGCTTTAGATTTGGGGTAGTTTTGATTTTATATTGACTAGTTTAGCTTTATGCTTGTAATGTTTACATTTTAATGAGTTTTTTGAGTTTAAGAGTGGTTTTGCTGATGTAGTGTAAAGATTTTTTTTATTATTATTATTATTATTATTATTGATATTTTATTATTGATATTTATTATAGACATTTTATTATTGATATATTTATTTTGTTTTTGTTTTTAATTATTGATATATTGGAATGTCATTTATGTATATTATGTTTGTTGTGTGAGTTTGGGTTGAAAGAGTATATTTGTGTTTATTTAGTTATATTATATATATAGAAGTGTGTGTAGGTTTTATTGGGTTTTAATTTATAAGAGTATTGGTAATTTGGGTATTTAGTATGGGTTTGTGGAGCTTAATTTTTAATAATTTTCCATTTAATGATATTAGAAGGATTAAAAATTTGTCTAAATTGAGTGATAAGATAGAATCTTTACGATGGCAGATTTATTTTCTTAAAAAATGTAGGGAATTTAGTGTTTTTCCTAGGTGTTGTGTTATTAATTTTAGTAAAAATAAAAAGTTGATTCAAAATAAAAAAATTTAGTTTTTAAGTTACAAACATATATATTGAATAGTTTTTTAAAAGATAATTTTGTAAGGTTTTATAAATTTATTTATCTATATAAAAGGAATAGATTTTATTTAGAAAGGAGGCAAGATTTTAATTATTCAATTTTGAATTTTTTTATGAGACAGTTTAGACAGAATAGGTCAAATTTATATTGTAAAAAATATGAAAGAAAATTAAAGTGGTTGTTTGGGAAAGTTAATAAAGTTTATTGTAGTGATAAAGGTTATGAGAATAATGTTTCTGAGGATAGAGTTGTTAATCTTACGGATTTGAAGTTAAATGATAGAGAATTAGATATTCTTGGTAAAGGCCCAAATTTTGTTCCATTTCATTCAAAAAATATAGTTTTTGATACAATTTCGTCTATTGAATCTAGTAATTTGAGTGATGAGCAGAAAGTTGGTATTCAATCGATTTTGAATAAAAGTTTAAAAAGGAAAGAAAAATTTGTTATTAATCCTGCTGAGATTAAACATCTTAAAAATAGGTTAATTGCTAATGATGTAATCATTTCTCGTGAAGACAAAGCTGGTAGGTTTGTTATTATGAAAGGAGATGATTTCAAAGGGAAAATGGATAGAGAATTAAATAATGGTAAATATATGTTGTTAGATAAAAATCCAGGTAATTTGATTAAAAGAAAATTGATAGATATTATGAAGAAAATGGTTAATTTAAAAATTTTTAATAGAGTAGATTATTTAAAATGCTATCCTAATGATTTTACATCAGCTAAGATGTTTGTGAATATTAAAACTCATAAAGATGGTTTTCCTTTAAGATTTATTTTTGATTTTACAGGTAGTGTTGTAGAAGGTATTTCTAGATTCTTGAATAATTTTTTAAAACAATTTGTTGATTTTGGTCAGTACACAGTTTCTTCTTCTTTTGAGGCTTTTGATAAGATTAATAATTTTAAAATGGAAAGTAGTTGGGTATTTGGAAGTTTAGATATTGAAAATATGTATCAGAGCTGTTAATAGGTTAAGCAGTATTGATGTTCTTTTGTCTGTATTGATTAAGAAAAGTTCTTTATCAAAAAATAAAATTAAGGTAATTAAAGATTTGCTTTTGTTATTGGAAGATTCTATGTATTTTACTTATAAAGGTAATTTTTATAAGATTAAGGAAGGGTGGATAATAGGTTATATTATTTCTCCTTTAGTATGTTCAGTTTATATTAGTTTTATGGAAGAGGAAATTATTATTAAAAAGAATTGTTTATATGTAAAATTATTTGTCAGATATGTTGATGATTGTTTATTTGTTGTTGAGAATGGTAAATTGAAGGAATTTGTAAATGAGTTTAATTGTTTTGATCCTTCTATAAAATTTGTGTTAGAAGGAGGGGGGTTAGATTTTGGTAAGTTAAAATTTTTAGATCTTTTGGTGATTAGAAATATAGAAACTAATTGTTTATTGTGCAGTCATTTAGTTAAAAGTAAAGAATTAAGATCTATAATTAAACCTGATAGCTATCAGTCTGTATCTCATAAAGTAGCTGCTTTAAGGAATTATTGTCATAGGAATATTAAATTAAATAATTCTAGGGGGGTAGCTTTGTTTCAGAAATATCAATTTTATAAAGATTATTTAAGTGTTGGATACTCTGATAAATTTGTTAAAAGTATTTTATTTAATAGTAATATTTGTAAGGATGTAAAGGTTAAAGAAAAATATGATTTTATTTCTTTGCCATTTAAATTGTCTTCTTATAAAATTGTGTGTAGAAATAGTAAATTGTTTGGAAATAAGAAAATTGCTTGGAAAAGGGGTGTTACATTGAATAATTTATTGAATAATACAAAGGAAGTTTTTGATAGAAAGACTATTCCTGGTGTGGTATATTTTATTCCTTGTTTATTTAGTAAGAAGGTTTACATAGGTCAGAGTAGTTTGAGTTTAAATGAAAGAGTAAAGGTTCATAAAAGTAGAGTTAAAAATAGATATCTTAGTTCTGCTTTGTATGTCCATGAAAAAGATACAGGCCACACTATTGATTTTGATGAAGCTAAGGTTGTCTTCTTTGAGAGAAATGAAATCAAAAGAAGAATTAAAGAGTCTTTATTATTGAAAATTTATGATTCTGAAGCAATTAACTTATTTAAGAGTTCTTTTAATATTAAGGGTGGATGGGAAGTGAATGGATTTGTGGGTAGTTTTTAATAGTATATATAAGTTGTGTTTTTTTTTATTATTTCTTTACACTTGAGAAGTCTGCTTGTAGCAGTGAAACCTTAGGTTGTGTTTTAATATTATTTTTATTCTGGTCTGGTTTAATTTTAGATTTGGGGTAGTTTTGATTTGATATATATATATATATATATATATACATACTATATCAATCTTGTATCAATAATTCCTTTTGTACAACTATGTGAACCAATGTATTATTTATATAAACCGATGTAACCTTTACGTTTTAAATAAAGTTCTATTTGAAACATAACAATAATAACAGCAATAATAACAGTGACAGCAACAAGAACAACACTTAAGATTGAATTTACTGAATGATGATGATGTTGTTTTTTTTATTTAAGAGGTAGAGACAAAAATTGTGAAAAAAAAATTCACATTTATGTTTACTTGAAAACTAAGTCTATATAGAATGTATGTATGTATGTATGTATGTATGTATGTATGTATGTATGTATACGCATGAATACCAAGAACAAATATATGATTCAAGCTATTCAAAAATAAAACTAAAAAAGGAAAGCTTATAATCTGAAATTAATATGCTGTTCGTACTTAAATTTGCTTTGAAGCATTATTTGTTTAATTATAATTATGAGATTTGATCTATTTAGCAAAAGACATTTCTTTATTTATCTATTACATAATTAGAAATCATAGATCATATAAATATGTATAAGAATAGTTATTCTAAGAAAGTAATCACGCTTTTTTTTTAAATTTGAAAATTGTTCTATTATTATTCTTATTTTACAATACAACTGTTGATGAAATATAAATTCTTAATTTTATACTTTTTTATTTAGAAATCTCTAGAGGTTTTAAGAAAAATGTTAATTTTAATCAGTTTATGTTGAAAAATTCTTATAAATGATTTATTATTTTCATTTTTTATTAATTATTTTTTTGAATGAAGTATTCATTAGTCTAATTATTATTATTATTTTTGTTCGAAATAGACACAATGCTCAAATGATTTGCTAATCATTTAAAAAATTTTAATTGGCTAGAAGATTGCAAAGACTATCAAGACTGTTTCAAGTTACCCAGTCTAGCTCTTTTAATCATTTTAGATTAAGCTTGTGGTGTGGCAATAATGATATTAGATAACTTATGGGGCAATTGACTATGCAATTGTTAATTATCAGAGGGAATATTTTGTATGGGGCTCATTTTAACGTAGAAAAGCCAAAACCTGTTAGGGGATTTGATTTTGATTCAAGCCATTTTTAGTTTCATTTTAATTACAACTTTTAAAAAAGATCCTCAGAGCAAATCATCTGATAAATGTATGGATGCAATAAATTTACTCTTATACATTTAGAAAAAAAAACTGATTTAAGATAAATAAAAAAAATCATACAGATTTAATTGCATTTCAACAACTTTTTTATTATTCACAAGTATTAATTTTTTGTTGTCCCATATATAAAATAATAATTTTTAGAAGCTAATTGCATCTTTCATTGGATACAATAGAATTAAAAAATTTAATTAAAATCAAATGATATATATATATTATTTAATACTGTATATTTATTTTAACACAGCTCTCATAGAAAAAGAAATAAACAATAACTTATATTTATAAACTAGGCATATTATAGGAGAAGTGACAAAGGAAATCTCTCAGATATAAAGATGGCAGGAGTGGTAAAAGAAGTTACAATGTTTTGGTAAATTTATATCAAGTAATCATTTAGAGAAATTTCAAAATTGTGATATGTTTGATTAGATTGATAGAGATACCATAGGACTAATTAATGAAAATATTTTAGTCTATTATTTTGATAAATTGTGTGTGCTTCTCACCATGCAAATAAAAATTAAAACTGATAAATCCAAATATAAAGTATAACTTATTAGATTGACTAAATAAGTTGTCTATTATTTTGCAAGAGAAAAATATAGTTTGTCCTAGAAAACATAGGGTCATATATGCCATAGAAAATATAGTGTCACAATACCTTAAATGTCTTTTAAAATTAAAAATTTAGAAAATAATTTAAATTTAAAATGTTTATTTAATCGAGCAAATTCTGTTTATGGTATTTTAATGAGTATAATATAATTTCTAAGTACAGAATTATTTTTTGTTTAGATGACATGACCATATACCAATAAAGCATTAAAAATGCTACTGAAATAGAATCAAACCAATCAATTGTAGAAAATGTGACATAAATTTTAAATTTAGAGTTTAAATGTTGGAAAATTATTAGGAATTCTTTGTGTAGTTTTATAAATCATTTTTAACTATAATATAACAGAGCAATGTTCCACTAACGACATACATTAAAAACTGAAATTGCATTATCTTGCAATTGTATTGATCTGAAATATTTTAAGGCAAAAGTATTATGCAAATTTAAATAAGGATTCAAGATCAGACAATAATACATTATATGTATAAAATTAGAATTATAGTTCTTTACAGATATTCTTACCTGATTGCAAAAATATCTGACAAGTTGATACACCCAATTTTTACTCATATAAAATATTATTGATTAATCATTGATTTATATATTAGCTTAGATAATAATCAAAAAACAAATTCACTTTTGACTTTAAAATATTTTAGATACATATAATTTTTAATTGGCATACTTTTCATTTGCAATGCTCATCTTTTATTGGTACCTTGCTTCATTATATCATCACTGAAAACAATTTATAAAATAGTCATAGAAATTCCTCTGAAGCTTCTATTACTTAATTAACAAAACTGTAAAAAAATATTTAAAATCTATCTCATTTGATTGTGAAATTATTTAGAAAAACTTTATTAATTCATGACTGCTTATATTTGTTCAGTTTAACAAAATTTTGACCCCAGGTACATGCATATATCAATCAACTTGCCTAACTTATGTTTTCACACTACAAAGAGGTACAAAATAATGGTCAGTCTCTTGAATTTCTTCACCTCTGATAATAAAATTTATATGAAGTTGGCTTTAAACCTATTCGAGTCATCCTTGGGTGCCAGTCGTTAGTAGGTGAGACATATAAACATATAAAATAACAGACCTCATGTTTACCTCTATATGCATTATATATATATATACCAAAAGGCTATAATATGTATATATATATATATATATATATATATATATATATATATACATATTATAGCCTTTTGGTTTACTACCATCTATAAACCAAATATAATAAACTGAAGTAATTGTGGAGAATTGATTTTTTTATGTAAGAAAAAGTTAAAGGTTTTTATTTGAGAAAGTAATGGCTATATAGCTCAAAAGCAACATATATAGAGACAGTTTGTGTTTGTATGGAATATCTATTACTAAAGAGTTGATGAGAATTAAGATTGAATCGATTGTCAGTAGCTTTAATTAGCAGGTTCTTTCTAGAGAATAAGTGTAAAGTTATGGAGATTGTGGTAAATATTTATGTTTATGATTATCAGAAATTATAATTGATTTTATGCTTGAAATTATAAGAAATTATGATGGATATTTGTGCTCATTTAATCTGAATAATCAGTTTGCTATTGGATGGTCTGCACATCTGTGTGTGTGTGTGTGATACAGATATATGGGTTTGATTTTTTTTTCTTTTCCTTTATAAAAATTTTGACATAATTTTCTATATTATTTAAAATGTAAATCTAAATAAGAAATTATTTAGATTCAATGAATGTAGCCTTTGTTTGACAAGAAAAATGTTAGTAGGCTTATTTTTTTAATTAGAGTTTCATTGACTAAATTTTATAAATTGGTCATCAATGTGTTAATTAAAGAGCTCTGGTTTCAGATCAGACAAAGTTATTAAAGGGGTAACACCTTAGAAAGAGTTATTGTTCATTCTGAGTGGGGATTTTTTTGATTAGACTTGAAGAGAAACCACTGGGGGGGGGGAGATTTAACATCTGTTTTCTTTTTTGTTTTTATCCTATAAAAACTGGAAAGAGAAAGGTAAAGGAAGAAACTTTTGCTGATTGAGAACTGAGCTAAATAACTAAAAAAAAAAATTAATATCTCTAAAGGTATTTTTTTTTCTCTCCAAGTTTTTAATTTTCTTTCTCAGAATTTGTTAATGAAGTTAAGTTGTATAGTAAACCAAAATATGAATTTCTAATTCTTCTAAAAATGGTGCATATCTCTTTTTCTCAAAATTAATTAAGAAGAAGTCAACTTTTGATAAGATATTTTCTGCTGAGTGTAACAATTTATCCAGTCTGCTTATAAAATTTCCTGCAAGGAGAGAATTGTCAAATTTCTTTTATCAAATTAAAAGACCAATTCAGATTATAATAATTATATGGCTCTTTAAAATTTGTTTAAAGAACTGCAACAATCTTCTGAATAATGTTTTAAAAAGAGTTAATTCATGTTAGTAATCAGAAACTGCTTATTGCCTATAGTTTGAACCTTTAAATGGAAAGGAAGAGGAAAGGAGAACAAAGTGAATTCAAACCCAGGGAGAACTCATCAACTGGAAGGTAACCAACAGAACTTTTTAAAATTTATTAACTATCCTATATCTACAATTTGATTTAAAATAACTATCTACAATTTTGATTTAACTTGATTCAAATGACTGTCTGTGCGTTCTATGCACATTTAATTAAAATAACTGTCTGATGTGCTATTGTATAGCTATCTCAAGTAAAATGAATTAAACATATTAATTGATTAATGGACAGTGGAAGGAAAAGAAGTTTAAAGAGACTATCTGTAATGTTGATATTTATTCTTTATTTTATTTCATTTATATAATATGTCATTTGGTTTTTTTTTATTATTATTATATTTCATTTTGTTTATATGCTATGTCACACTCTGATCACTAGATTATTTAATTGAATATTTTGTTTATGTTTAAAATGTGTGAAGGAAAGAAAAGAAAATGATTTTGATACTATTTAAGTATAGATGCTCACATAAATTTAGACTTAAAAGTAAAGAGAGAAATGATATAAAGATTTTATTATTCTTAACAAAATTTTAATTTGTGCTTAATAGTAGATATGAAAAATGAGAGGATGGTCATAAAACCCATTATTATGCTGTGAACATTGATCTGTTATTGAAATAGATATTGGGTATGTTGTTGGCTTGACTGGTTAAATTGAAATAATTCATATATGTATTGATTTGGGATCTGGTTAGTCTTTGTCATTTATCTAGGCTGGAATCGATGTATGTGTGGGCATATTTAAAGCTATAAATGCTTGTCATTACTAATGTAAAGTAATCCTACCATCCAATAGATGGGAAATAGCTGTCTCCTGATTTAGATACCATGGCAGTTGGAGGACTAAGTTTCTCTCCATTTATTTTATTAAAATAGGGAATTATTAATAAAGTTACTGTTTATTTGTAGAAAATGTTTTGCATGCCAAATATAGAGAGTAGGTGTCTAGGCAGAAGCTCTTTACACAATTCTGGATCTTAGAAAAGATCTCTCTCTCTGGCTCAAGAAAATAGTTTAAGTTTGAAGTTGATACTGTTGTTGTTGTTTTTTAATTTCCCTTACCAAGATGTGCGCGTTATAAATACTGCATGGCGATGTGTAATATGAAGAGAGTTTTCTTATGTGAGACAGAATACCTGAAAGGATAAGGATTCAGTCAGATGAATATGTATGATGAAGAGTGACAAAGATTTTAATTAATAAACTGGTCGATCTGTGTTGATTGTTTTTTGAATGATGGTAAATTGAGGTCATCAAGCTGAGTGGACATATTGACCTAATTAAGAGATATACAGTCAAAATGTAAAGATCTGACAAGCACGAATGTAAAAGTGTGGGTTTTGAATTTAAACCCGTTTGCAAAATTAGTAGAGTAATTTTATGACATATAATCCTTTTTCATTGGAAATGTGAAAATTATTGCTTGATAAAATGGTTTAGAAATGTAAGAGTATTTCACATTGTTAGTTAAAATAATTGAAGTGAATTGTTTTGGAATAGTCCAATGGACAATGTTTACAATACTGATATGTCTTGAAGTTCGCCGTGGAGGGTGGTCCAGAAGTTACACTATGGGTCGGATCAGGAGTATGAACACTGCGGGGATTATCCGGCCTTAATTGAGGCTCCCTATGTATCTTAGTGCTGCACTGTGCTATGATATCAAATCTCCTGAAGTTGTTGCCTTCTCCATTGGCTCTTATATGCTTCCAGATTGTATTCTCCGATGAGTAAATTATTCCTTCTTCCTGGCCGTGGAACTTAAGTGTGACTGGCGATTTCTGGGAAGGGGTTTTTTCTCTCTATATGGCTATTGTTCTCTAAAGTATATTTTTACCAATGAAATCTCTACATTCTGAGAGCAAAAGCTTATCTCCAATCAGAAGGTCCACTTATAAATGTAAGTAAATTCTTATTAGATAAAAGTTATCAATTGCCCCAGGGATTTCTTGAATCTTTTAACCCGTATAATTTTAATCCAATTATATATATATATATATAGCACTCCTCCCCTTTACTTTAGAGAACCACGGTTCCCCCCTTTTTTTCTTTTCTTTTTTTTAACACAAGTAATCTTTAAGGTAGACAGGAGGCTTCCGCACTCTTTGAGGTTTATCTTTCCCTGGTTTAAGATTACTCTCATGTGTGGTTACTTCTTCAGCCATTTGGTCAGCTCCCTTTTCTTCTATAATTTCATGATTTTGTCCTATGTAGGGGGGTGACTTGTTTGTTACTCGCTTCTTAATGTGGTTTGTGTGGCGATGGAATTGTGTGCCCATTTCTGATTCTATGAGTACAATTTTGTTTGAAAGTATTTTCAAGATCACACCTGGTGTCCACTTTTTTTTTAGGAAATCTCTAACCCAAATGCTTTGACCCACCATAAATTCATTGCATTCCTCTGTCGTAGTTTCAATGGATTCATGTTGTGGGTGTAGTAGTGATAGTTTGGTTTTTAGTTTCTGGCCTAGTAACCTTTCAGCTGGTGAAATCCCAGTCGATGCTATGGGTGGGGAATGTTGGTAAAACATTGCTAACTGGAGAACTTCATGGGTTTGTTGAGATTCTGATTTGTTAAGGGCTTGCTTTAACTGGTGTACAGCTTTTTCAGCCAGTCCATTTGACTCTGGGTGGTAGGGTGGAGTGTAAATGTGTTTGATACCCCATTCCCTTGTAAAATCTTTAAATTGGTCTGAGGTAAAACCAGAACCATTATCTGTTACCAGGCTTTCTGGTATTCCATGGAAAGCAAAAATTTCTTTAAGAGTTGATATTGTTTCATTAGACCCTGTATTCCTAACTAGTCTATATTCTACCCAGTTAGAATATGCATCTATTATAACCAAGAATAGGTTTCCTCTGAAAGGCCCTGCATGATCCATGTGGACCCGCTCCCATGGTTTAGTTGCAGTTGGCCATGATGCATATGTTTGCGGTTTCTGATTTGCAGTTGACTGGCAGTTTGTACATGCCTTTACAGTGTTTTCGATGTCTTTATCTATACCTGGATGCCATACATAGGAACGTGCCAAAGCTTTGGCTCTTACAATTCCAGGGTGTCCATCATGGATCAAACTTAGGACTGCTGGGCGACCTTGAACTGGTATGATTACTCGATCGCCTATCAGTATGCATTCTTTATTTATTGACAGTTGGTCTCGTGCTTTCCAGAATGCCACTGGGAGATTGTTGGGTCATTTAATTGGCTAGCCATTACATATCCAATTCCATAATAGTCTATACCCATTGTCTAATTTAGTCCATTTTGCTACTAACTTGCTATTCAACACATTTGATTCCCATGTAACTATGTAGTTTATAGAGACTTGTCCTATTGTTTTTCCATTATTATCTGGTATTCAGGACAGTGCGTCAGCATGTGTTATAAAGCTGCCTCTCCTGTATTCAAGGGAATAATCATATGCAGATAATATTTCAATCCAACGCAGCATGCATAGGCTTAAGTGATCGGGTAATTGTTTTGACCTCGAAAATATTCCCAGTAATGGTTTGTGGTCAGTGATTGCTGTAAAATGCCTTCCATATAGATATTGGTGGAACTTTTTTATCCCATAAATGATTGCCAAGGCTTCTTTGTCTAGTTGACTATAGTTCCGTTCAGACCTTGATAATGTTCTTGAAGCATAAGCTATGGGTCGTTCACCTTCATCTATGGGGTGGCTTATTACTGCTCCTACTCCATATTCTGATGCATCAGTGGTTAATATTACCTGTTCATTGTTATTGTAGTTTATGAGTAGGTCATCTGATGTTAGCAAGCTTTTTGTCTTCTTGAATGCATCTTCGTGTATTCTATCCCAGCTCCACTTTCGGTTTTTCTCTAATAACTCGTGTAACTTACTGGCAATGTGGGCTTTTCCTTTAAGAAAACATTCAAAATATGCAATAAGGCCAAGGAAAGATTGTAATTCCTTGACATTCCGAGGTGTTTTTGCATTTTTAATAACCCGTATCTTTTCAGGCATTGGTTTTTTACCATTATTGGATAGTATATGTCCTAGAAATTCAATTTCTGGAGTATTCCAGATAAATTTTTCTTCATTTAGTCTGGCTCCTGATTTTGCTAGCTTTTCACAAACTTCATGAACCTTGCTCTGGAGTTCTGTCTCTGAATTTGCCATTATTAATATATCATCGAAGTAAGGTATCACACCATTTATTCCTCGGAGTAGTTGGTCTATGTTTGATTGGAAAATATTTGGTGTGGTGGTAATTCCAAAAGGCAAATGGTTGTATTTAAATAGACCAAAAGGTGTAGTCTGTGTTAAGATCTCTGCTGACTTTTCTGTTACTGGTATTTAGTGAAATGCAGCATTAAGGTCTAATTTTGCATAGTGAGTAGCTCCCTCGAGAGTGGCTAATACTTCACGCACGTTTGGCACTGGATAATTGCTTTTATTTAAAGCTGGGTTAACTGTTATCCAGTAATCCCCACAAATACGTATACTGCCATCTGGCTTAGTAATGATTACTATAGGTGTTGTCCACTCTGAGTTTTCTGTAGGTGTTAATACCCCTTTATTTGTTAACTCTTCCAGTGCATTGGCTAGTTTTTCTCGTTGCGCATATGGCACTCTCCGTGGTTTACACAACACAGGCTTTGCATTCTTCCTAAGCTGTATTTCAACTGGTTTTGTTTTAATTTCCCCTAGTTCTTTTTTAAACAATGACGGGAATGTATTGCGTATTTCCTTTTCAATCATAATTTTTTTGTGATAGTTATTTTGATGCCCATAGGTTTAAACCAATTTCTTCCAATTATGGGGTTTGTTTTTCCGTGAATGATATATAACGGGAGATCAGTGATTTTGCTATTTGTTTGTACCGGAACAATAACTTTCCCCACTATTTCAATGTGTTTCCCGTTTACGTCTTTTGCTATCAGATTTGTTTTTTCTAGATTACTGGTTCGATTGCGAAATTGCATTATTGTTTTTCAATCTCTATAAGCCATTAAAGATATTCCAGAACCGCTGTCAATTTCCATGGCAAATGGTCGGTCAAATATTTTTACTGACAACATTATTTGATCGTTATTAATGGTTTCCATATTTTTAATTTCCACTTGCTTGTTGTTTTTACATGCTTCCACTAAGTGTCCTATTTTCCCGCAATTTCTACATTTACTCTTTTTCCATTTACACATTTTTGCTAAATGTCCGTATTTTACGCATCTGTAACATTTCATTTCATCATTTTTATTTCTTTCCACGAAGTTTATTTGTTTACACGTTTTAGCTAAATGTCCGGATTTTCACCACCTGAAACACTTCATTTTGTCATTTCCGTTTAGTTCCACGAGGTTTATTTGACACCATTCTGCTGCCGTTGTGCTCTGGAATTGTTTTGATTGCTCCATAGCCACTTCGTGTGCAAGGCGCATTTTGATCGCTGTTTTGTATGTAAGGTCATCGATTGTTAATAAACTGCTCTCGGAGCCTCCTGTCAGACATGCCCCATAAGAATTGCTGCAATAGTGCTTCTTCCAAATAATACCCAAAAACACAATCTTTTGCTAATTCCTGTAGTGCAATATCGAATTTGCGAGTGTTTTCGCCTTTATTTTGCCTATGATTCTGCAAATGGAGGCATGCTACATGTTTGGTTGGTTTGGGATCAAAATATTTTTGAAGTATGTCCTGTAGTTCTGAATATTTCAGTTCTTCTGGTTTTTTCGGGTTACATAAATGATTTGCTGTTTTAATTACATCTGGACCCGCAAAATACAGTAGAGTGGCAATTTTTCTCTCGTCCTTTACAATATTATTCATTAAAAGGTATTTATCTATGCGGCTTGCATATAGAGGCCATTCTGATTGTCTATGCATGTCAAATTCTCCAATGTTTACCTGCTCCATGTTTAATTTGAACGGCGTCACTTATGAATTTGTGAATTTCAGATTACTAGTTTCCCGATGTTTATATATTTCTGAATATCCTACTGGTTTGTCGACTGCACCAATGATATGTCTTGAAGTTCGCCATGGAGGGTAGTCCAGAAGTTACACTATGGGTCGGATCAGGAGTATGAACACTGCTGGGATTATCCGGCCTTAATCGATGCTCCCTATGTATCTTAGTGCTGCACTGCACTATGATATCAAATCTCCCGAAGTTGTTGCCTTCTCCGTTGGCTCTTATATGCCTTCCAGATTGTATTCTCTGATGAGTAAATTATTCCTTCTTCCTGGCCGTGGAACTTAAGTATGACTGGCGATTTCTGGGAAAGGGTTTTTTCTCTCTATATGGCTATTGTTCTCTAAAGTATATTTTTACCAATGAAATCTCTACATTCTGAGAGCAAAAGCTTATCTCCAATCAGAAAGGTCCACTTATAAATGTAAGTAAATTCTTATTAGATAAAAGTTCCAGGGATTTCTTGAATCTTTTAACCCGTATAATTTTAATCCAATTATATATATATATATATATAGCAAATACAAAGTGGGGAGGTAAAAATTTATAGGTTTTCTGCTTTTCAAGATAAGTTTTCTTAAAGCTAGAACTATACGGAATTCTGTTTTCAGCGTTTGTATTTATTATTATTATTAATTATTTATTTAATAAATGAATGGGTCAAAACAAGAAGTGAGTCATCCAAGAAATTAGTTAACTCAAACATGTATTTGAATAATAGTCCTGAATGGATCAGCGTTTGTATTTATTATTATTATTAATTATTTATTTAATAAATGAATGGGTCAAAACAAGAAGTGAATCATCCAAGAAATTAGTTAACTCAAACATGTATTTGAATAATAGTCCTGAATGGATCAGAAGCATATATTTGTGTAACAATATTATAATTTAGTGTGTTTTTAGTTTAATATTTATCATTATTATTTCATGTAATAAAGTTTTATTATTGTTATAAGATTATATTGTGTTTTGTGTTTTGATGTTTCAAATATCTCCAGAATCTATATAACCAGCACCTATATTTAAGGTAATATTAGTTCATATTTAAAGTTAATTATTCATTTTCTATTGATAATTTATTTCCAAGATCGATTTGCAGTAGTCATTATTATATTGTTCCCATATTCGATTCACATAGTTAATTTTATATTGATAATTTATTTCCATGATTAATTTACAGTATCAATTTTGTCTTGAATATTTCTATATTCGATTAATATAATTCATTTTATATAAGTCATTTTATAGACTTCATTTTCACACAACTTATTGTTATAATTAATTTACCTAATCTAACTTATGATTATTTCCGTAATTTAATTTCATAAGTAAATTTTGATTGATTTATTGATTGATGCCCATGGTTTACTTCCTTGGTTTACTTTAGCAAAATAAAATTATTAAGGTTATTAATTAAAAATAGATTAAAAATAATAGAATAAAGATGATAGGGAATAGTTAAGTTTAATAAATTTAATATTTTGATTCATTGTAATGTTGTGAATATTGGGAGCAGACATAAAATTCCTTTCCTGCTCTCGGTGTGTTAGAGTGATTCCCACGATTGAACTTGTATTAAAATTTATTTGGCATATATGGGATCATATCCATTACAGTGTAATCACTTATATGGGCACTTCTTGACAGATCTAGACCTTGAGAAAGAGTAGTTCAATTATTAACCTGAGAGCTAGTTTGGAAGCCAAGTAGCTTATTATAACAACATTATCATACTATAATAAATTATTCTACTATTATGAAAATAGGGATCATGAATTGATAGTTGATCTAAAGATATATGTGTGTTAGAGAAATAAGATTAGAGATTCTCAGATTAGAGATTCTCAGATTAGAGAACATAACACAGACATTCCGTGTTATATAATTGTGGCTATTGAAAGTGATAGATGCTGAGAACGAAAAATAAAGTAATGGGATTAAATGGGGAGGATTTATTTGTGATAAATTTTATCTAGTACTAAATTAAATAATGATTTTATATTATGAACATAGATTATGAGTTCTCTGCATTAATTACTGAGTTATTTCCAGTCAGATATAAATGAGAACTGTATACAATATTTTGTAGTACCACTCGAGATCAGATATTTGTAATAAAGTTGTGGAAGAAAGTTGTCTCATTATTAAAAATTTTATCATAAATTTATCATGAAATATTTGCATGACTAATGTTAGGTTTGAAATTAAGACCACATAGATTGAATGGTTTTATCAATATTATTATTATTTTGAGAGACAATTTAATTACTTTCTCCAGTATCTCCTATAGTCCTAAATTGACTAATGATGATGATCTCCAGTGGGCATTACAATTTATAGCTGCAATTTGGCACCCCTGGTATATATTTGATCCTAAAGCATAAAATTCAATTGACTAGCTACTTGAAATAAATGAGAGTTTATTGAGATTAACTAAGTAAAAGAGTGCGCGAGAAAGTTGAGGTGACAATATATATATATATATATATATATATATATATATATATATATATAATAGTTGTTAAGCCATATAGTATATTATCAATTTATTTTAATAGGTTGAACTTGATATATTGAAATTGACAGTATATATTTCATGTCTCAAAAAATATATATATATTTAGAAACTTAGTGAAAATATAACTGGAAAAATCTTACATCATAATGGGGTAAAAAATCTACATACATATAAAAATAATATATTATATTGTGCAAAGCACAGAGTCATGGAGAATACTACTGTTGGGACTCCACACTCAGGCATCCATGTCCAGGAAAAAAATTAAACATATAAAAAATATTGTGCCAACATAATTTCACCCGTAATCTCTGTCCAGGGTCATGTGAATAAGTACTGAGTCCTATGCTTAGGTGTCCAAAATCAGGAGGAAAAAATAGTTGTGCTTTGCATACATGTAAAGAAGTTATAAAATTGTAGTAGTTAATAAACATAATTAATAAACTGAGCACTTTTGAGAAATCTTTGTTCCCATAATCATAGCTTGTCATTAACTGTATATAGAGTTGCACTAGGATACAGAACCAGAGAAAATAATCAAAATCCCATGATTGGGTGTTCATAATTGGGAAAAATCTACCATATATATATATTGGCCAGAATGTATATAATGTATATAATGTCCATGCACAAAATGGCTGTTGCTGAGAATTCAGCACAGCTAATCTTTAAAAGATTAGAATTTAAAATAGATGATAATTAAAACACGTGTATAAATGTTTATATATGTGAAGTAAATAACTGGGTTTGGTCTATACTATATTCCCATTTCACCCACAGTACAAGTATATGTGTTGTATTATTATCGAATTTATCTTATAAAAAAAAAAAAAAAAAACTACATAAAGAATAATTTTAAGTTTGTAATGACTTTTGTTTACATTGGGAACATTTTTGTTTTAATTGTAATGTTCTGACATAGGTATCTAGAAGTGTTTTTTTTTTTTTGATATTTTTAAATAAATGTTTTTCTTTCTTTTTTTTTAAAAAATATAATGTCAAATTTTATATTTTCATTATAATGGATTTTGTTTTTGGTAATTATAAAGAAAAGTTTTGGTAAATTGGAATTTTTTTTATATATATAAAAAGAACAAAAGATGGAAAGGACTGTTTTGTGGTAAACGAAAATTTGATCTTTTGATCTGTTTTAAAGATAAAAAATTAAATGTTGGTTTTATCTAATGTAATGAAGCATAATGGGTGCTCTAATTAATTAAGATGGAAACTATAATTTCTATGATTAATAAGGTATACTTTGTAACAAATAAAATTAAGGAAATGTATAAAGTATATTTTAAATTATTATAGGCTGATGCAATAGCTCATGGGGGGATAGTTTAATTGGCTGAAAGGGCATCATATGTGCTATCTATTAGGAGGAAAGAGTCAGTTGCTACTAAGAAGTCCAAGCAGACAGACCATAGACTTTGAAAAAAATAAAAAAATAAAAATCACTCATGATCAATCCATGCAGGCAGACCATAGATTTTGGGAGAAAAATCAAAGTTTCTTAAGAGCAGTCTAAGAAAGCAGTAAGATCCAATATTATATTATCGTAAAGAAAGTTAAAGAAAGCTGAATAAAAAAAAGCATGAAAGTGATAATAAAATCAGTTGTGTTAAAACCTATCTACCAACAAGAAGTACAACTATAAATTTCAAACAAGTACCTAATTGAGATGGCAGTTATAGTTATTCCAGTATATAAAAAAAACCATGGAGTAGGTCACCAGCAGCAGTACACCACCAGTTCATCCCTAAAGCCCTACAATGTCTTAAAAGAAGTTACTCAAGACCTGATAACAAGGACTCTTTGATATATGTAATGGAGAAGGAAGCCCTGTCTGCCCTATGAAGTAGCTCGTGTGGTCCGCTCAAAGTCAAACTTTATAACAGTTGTAAATACAGATAAGTTTAGATCTCTTAATATTTATTTATTCATTTTTTAATCTATAAATCAGTAATGTGTTTTTCATATATACTCTTAATATTATCTTTTATGTAATCTTTATATCACTTATATTATATAATAGTTGCACGCATGTCTCATTTAGATTCACTACATGGAGAATCTCTACCTTCTAATTCTTTACTATGGCAATACCTTACATAGAGTATCCTTCAGCTGTATTATTTTTTATTAGGCATCATTTATTACATTTAAAATAAATAAATGTAGATGTGTATCATGTATAAATATTTATGCACCAAAACATAAATATGTGTGAAATATTAATAATTTATTAATCCTAGAGGTAATCAGTAGACATGCATGTAAACTAGTGTTGTAAACTAGTGTATTTTTTAATGGATTTAATACCTATATGAATTATGTTTATTCGTAGGGAAAATTTATTACATACACTTGCTTCTTAAACTATTATTTTTCCAGTGGGGAAAGGGATATAGACCACACCCATTATGCAATTATTTTAAAATGACATTTTCTTTGTGTAAATCTTTTTTGTAAATAGATGGAGTTTAATCCAAGTACTATATATATATTTTAATTATATAAAATCCTTAACCTGGTAAAACATTTAAAAGTTATAATGAAGAGTAAATTTTTTTTTATTAAAAAAACGGTTTGCCACTCATGTTTGCTTAGTTCAAATTACTTATTCAATCATTAGCATGTAACCGGAGTTATTTCAAGTAAACGGATTGAACCACCCATTAATCTGAGATGGGGGAATAAATTATGAGCTAGATAGGGATAACTTACTGGGGGGTTATATTGTCTCATGTTTTATGTCCGAACATATTAAATTTTTTCTTATGATATATAACTGTGATCATTATATTTGCACATTCTCTTAGGAAAGAAAAGGGAGGGTCTACAATACATTTCTTTGTTGGGGTGGCACTAAAGGTTAAATAAAAATATTTTAGTACTTTTAAAGGTGTGTAAATTAAGAGAGTGGCTACCATTTGGTTAATTGGACTGGTGTGGGATGATGTAACAGGGAAGGTTCTGATTGACCTCACTTTTTTTAGATTGTATCTCCTTCCTCTAATAATTTTTTTGGGATATTTGCTTTTCGTATTTAACCATCAATATCGCAGGGAATTATTATCGTTATTTTACTTTATCAAATACATCACTTTCATGCTCAGTGCATATGTGGGATGAAAGATTTATAAAACTGTAAAGAGTGGAATGGACAGACTGGTACAATATACATTTGCCAACATAATTTAATAAACAGTCTCCTCCTGAGATCGTGTAGCTATTTATTGTGCCCATACACTGCAGCACCATAATCAGAAAAAAATAGTTTATATACTATATATACATAATTTTCTGCAATGTACAACAAGTTCAAGGTCATAATTTTCTGCAATGTGCAACAAGTTCAAGGTCATGGTAATAATTAATCAAGGCCCCATGATTGGGTGGCATTAATTGGTAAAAAAAATTAATCTATTTAACAGTCATATTTTTACATTCCTGCAAAAAAAATCCAAAGATCAAGCAAATTACACCAAAGTGATCCAGATGAGGATTTGAGACCTTGAATCTGACTATACTTCAACTCATTTACCAGCACTCCATGATTTAATTATGGATGACATTTATGAGGTTATGTCAATTAAAGTCATGAGATGACTGAGAAAAGGGTTGAACATGAAACTCAGTAGAAAGATTAACCTTTCCATAGTTTTTTTTTTCAAAAAAGAGGCCCAATTTGTACCTTTATACAATTACAGGTATATGCATATACGCTATCATGTAATTCAAAATATATGCAAAAGAAATGCTAATTTTATTTATTGAATTATAAATATATATAAATCAAAATTTTTGAGTCATATACATTCTAAAATGTAAATTATATTTTATATGAAAGAAAACCATATTTATATATTTTTTGTCTAAAAAACCTGATGGATATAATGAGAGGTGAAAATGAATATATATATATATATATGCTATCATGTGACTCAAAATATATGAAAAACAAATGCTGTTTATTTTATTATTAAAAATATATATAAATCATGTTTTGATTCACATACTTTCTAAAACCTAAAATATTTTGTAAAAAAATATAATAGATATTCAAAAATTTATAGATAAGCAAACTTAATGTGATGTTGAAAATTTTCAAGACAAAACAACGTTGTATGTTTTCAAAATCTACATTATTTTCATAGAAATATTTTTTAAAAAAGAAAAATAAGTTATAAATCATTATTATAACTTACCAATTGAAAGAATAATGCAAATTATTAAAAAAAATTGAAAATTATTTTGCAGATTAGCAAAGACGAACATCTTTTCTCTAATATAGGTAGGAAAATCAGTGAATATGGTGCTACAATTTACCAACCACAGAAAATTGAATAAATCATTAATTATAACTGACATCTATGTGAAACTTTAAAAATTAATACCTGAATCATATATGCATGTGCTAAAATCGAAAAAACGAAAATATTCGGACAAATCTGCTAACAGTTGTAAAAGGAAATTCAAAATGCAATATTGCATTGAGTACTAATGCCACAGGTGGTGCTTTGTCTGCAACAATGCATTGAACACTATCCAAGGGTTAATAATTTAATAATAATAAATATTAAAGAGATCTTTCAACACTCATGGCTTACTAAAATAATGTGTGTATATATATGATAATCAAAACAAGTTATAAATTTTGTAACTTGCTTTAAGCTTGCATTTTATGATCACTAGATGGAGCTTTACCAATAGCTCCTAACAAGCTTTTCTTTACATAAATGCTGAGAAAGATAGAATTCAAAATCTCTATCATTGCCACCCACCTACAGACAAGCTGGATTTGAGCTTATTGGCACATGTCAGTGATGGCTTGGGAGACTAGAAACAAGATCTAAATACTAACTCTAATGTCAATACTTATCAAACACATTTCTATCAAATTTGAAAGCAAAAAATTTATCAGACATGTAATGTCTTTAAATCCAGCTTAACAAAATAGATAGATATATGGGTCTGAAATCAGTTCAGTTTCGCAATATAGTAAAAGCCTCTGTAATATATATCATTGCAAAAACCTTCAAAGGTATATTTATGATAATCAAAACAAGTTATAAATTTTGTAATTTGCTTTAAACTTGCATTTTATGATCACTAGATGGAGCTTTACTAATAGCTCCTAACAAGCTTTTGTTTACATAAATGCTGAGAGAGATAGAATTCAAAATCTCTATCATTGCAACCCACCTCCACACCAGTTGTTTTCGAGCTTATTGGCTCATGTCAGTGAAGGCTTGGGAGACTAGAAACAAGATCTAAATACAAACTCTAATGTCAGCACTTATCAAACACATTTCTATCAGTTTGAAAGCAACAAATTTATCAGACATATAATGTCTTTAAATCCAGCTTAACAGACTAGATAGATATATGGGTCTGAAATCAGTTCAGTTTCGCAATATAGTGAAAGACTCTGCAATATACATCATTGGAAAAACCTTCAAAGGTATATTTATGATAATCAAAAGTTATTTCATGCTTTCAAAATGATAGAAACATGTTTAATAAGTGCTGACATTAGAGGTAGTATTTAGATCTAGTTTCTAGTCGACCAAGCCTTCACTGACATGAGCCAATAAGCTCGAATCCAGCTGGTTTTGAGGTGGGTGACAACAACAGAGATTTTGAATTTTCTCTCAGCATTTATGTAAACAAAATCTTGTCAGGAGCTATTGGTAAAGCTCCATCTAGTGATCATAAAATGCAAGTTTAAAGCAAGTTATGAAATTTATAACATTTTGATTATCATAAATGTACCTTTGAAGGTTTTTGCAATGATTGATATATATATATTGATATATATATATATATATATATATATTGATATATATATATATATATATATATATTGCAGAAGCTTTTACTACATTGTGAAATTGAACTGATTTCAGACCCATATAGCTATCTAGCTTATTAAGCTGGATTTGAAGACATTATGTGTCTGATAAATTTCATGCTTTCAAAATGATAGAAATGTGTTCGATAAGTGCTACTTTAGAGTTAGTATTTAGATCTAGTTTCTAGTCTCCCAAGCCTTCACTGACATGAGCCAATAAACTCAAAACCAGATGGTCTAGAGATGGGTGACAATGATAGAGATTTTGAATTCTATCTCTCTTGGCATTTATGTAAACAAAAGCTTGTTAGAAGCTATTGGTAAAGCTCCATTGAGTAATCATACATATGTATATATATGTATATTAATTTAGATTTCATTTGAAATTTGACTTGGAATGGATTGCAAGTGACACACTCAACAATATTAAATTTAAATACCTTTAGTAAATAAAATAAACTGTCTAAGCATAATAACAGAAAGATGTACATTGTTAGCAGTGTTTATGCATACAGACATTGCTACAATGATGAGATAATTATTGTACAGAAGTCTCATTTTAATAATAATGTACTTTATAGACTCATGCTTGTATGATTTGCCAACTATTCTCAAGGTTTGTGAAAAATAAGCTAAACATTACCAGGATGATATAATATATAGCATTAAGTTGCTAATTCTAAATTATTATCAGTGAACAAATAATAACACTCAAATACATATTCCCTTTTTGGAGCAATGTTGAAGATAATTAATATGGTGGGGCAACGAGTTACTATAGATGGCCATCTGAGACTATGACACTAAATACTAATTAAAGACTGCAGTATGAATGTGCAGTTATTCATGGGATTCAGTACCTAGTACTTGGTACCATTTGATTATACGACTTGCTAGCACAATAAGGAACATTTAGTTCAGTGCATTGGAATATCTGTGAAAAATAATAGTCTGATAGATGAAAAGACCCCTGTTTCAAAGGATCCTTGGAGATTGAACATGGTGTTTCTGTGTGAGAAGGAGTTGATAGCACATCTCACTCCAAGCAAAAAGGGATTCAATTAGAAACTGCTGGAGGGTTTCACTGTAAGTTTTACAACAGTTGACCAAAAAATGATTGGTGGGAAGGGAGTGAAGATTGATTTTGAGAAGAAATCAAGTAATTTTGGTTTTAGGGACCACCTTTTGAATTTGCAGATTAATTGAGCATTGGTAAGGTTGAGAAATGTAGGGGAGAAAATGGAGAAGTCTATAGTCCAATTGAAAAACTTCCAGTACTTTAATTTGGAATGGATGGAAGGTATAGCAAAGCCAGCATTTTGCAGAATGTTAGTGATGAGTGAGGTCCATGATTGGGCCTGCCATTGGGAGGAGGAAGGTTGGTGGGAATGATGCTTATATGCAAAAGATGGGCAGGAAAGTGACTGAGGGTGAGTATAATATTGTGAGTTCTCTGGATCAGAAGAGTGTTGATAGAGTGCAAGCCCAGCCCATTGAGATTTTTAGAGAAACAAGTTTTTTAAGACTGATGGCCACTACCTTTCTCTCCCAAAGAAAATGTGTGCAAAAGGCATTGATTTTGGATATGAAGGAGAGTGTAGGTAGAACAATGGGGAGGTAATATGCTATATTGGGAAACAATAGAAGATAGAGAAGCATGACTCTCACATAAAAGAAGATATAGATGCCTGTGACAGCACTGAGTGTGGATGATAGGTTTTGATACAATGCAATATGGATCCAAATTCTTATGTCCTTAGGAGATAACATGAAGGGGTATTTGAGGAAGTTGTGTCACTTGGCATTAAAGGTGGAAGGGATTTGTTTACCAGAAGAAAGTTTCCAGGCCACTGATTTGTCACTGCTAAATTCCAGCCTGTGTGTTTTAGTGTATCACATGATCTTTTGAAGTTTGGGGAGGAGAGCAACTGAGGAAAGAAAGATAACCACATCATCTGTTTGACAGGAGATTGTGTAGGATAGACAGGAGGCTCTCTGAAATGTTAAGGTCCCTGAGGATGTCAAAGAGCAGGTTGACCCTGACAAATTTGAAGCCTGCCTGGATGTCTAACTGGACAGTGATGGGCCTGCCACTTTGAGACTGCCTTACATGCTCAATGATCATCTTTAGGAGTTAGCAGCCCCAAGAGTGGAGCACCCTTGCAAGAAAACTGTGAGGCTAAAAGGGCAGGAAGTATCAATTGTTTTAATGACTTGGATGGTAGACTCAATAAATTTTATGAGTAAAGAGATCTTTGAAATGGGCCTAAAACTCTTGAGCTCAGTGGGTGGCCAATATTTTTTAAGCAAAGGGACCAATGCAAAGGAATAGAGACCCTCAATGATGTAAATGTCTGAGGTCAGATTGTTAATTATGTTGAGGGTGATGGGGTGGAGAACTGACTGATGTGAAGCAAGAGGAACTGTGGATAGCATGAAAACCAGGGTGGATGTCGTCAAGTTAACTTTCAGTTTATGTAGCACAGACTGAGTAATGCCAGAATCAGAGTTGACATTGGAGGTTGATTGTATAGTGAAAGAAGGAATGTCAGCCTTGAAGACAAGTACTTGTAATGATTTCTCAAACGAAAGTGTAATTCTTGACCTATGTAGGATTTGTTGCTGACTGTGATGAATGAAGGGTTTTTTTGTTTCCTGTGGGAACTAAGAGCCCACCCTAAGTAATTTTTACTCCAACAATGCTGATTCTCCACATACCTCTGGGTACATTTAACTGAGATGTATTCAGCTAAGGCCCTTTGAGCATTGTTGTATTTGGATGATGATGTCAATGTGTAATTGCCCACTCTCCTGATCAATTAGTCGCTCTGCAATTTTGTCCATTGCAGCCAGCAATATGAGTGGCCCTCAGGAATTCCAGGTGTATTTGTGTATGGCAGCTTGCAGAATTTCCATAAATCTCATCCATGCAGAGATGTGCTCTATTTGAAAGATATTGATTTTATGAAAGTATATGTAAATTTTTGAAAGTAGTGCTAATGGTGTAGTTTGTTTGTTGAAGAATCACATTGTTCTTCTGAGGCCAAAGTTTGCTGGAGTCAATGTCTAAAGAAAGGTATAATTTTTTGTGATCTGAAAAAGGTATTGTGTAAAGTTGCAGGCTGATCCAATTGTGAAATGAAGATCAGGAAAGTAGAATGTTAAATAGATGAGGGTCTGATGCTTACAGGTGCAGAAACAGTAGGCATGGTCTGGGAAAAAGTCCTAATCACATATTAAGCCCCTGGAGAAGAGATGTAGATATTTGAGTGTAAAGAACTGGTATGCCACATTGAAGTCACCAAGAAAAATGAAAAGGGAGGTGTGTAATGAACTGGTATGCCATGTTGAAGTCACCCAGAAAGATGAAAAGGGAGGCAGCAGCTGTGATGTAGTTGATTTGATGAATAATAGATTTAATGAGGATGTCATTTGAAGGCAGATATAAATAAATCATAAAACTTCTGAAGCATCCAAATTGCACTTTTAAGATAATAGAGTGCACATCAAGATGTAGAATGGAAATGGTGGTGGGGAATGTTTTTTAATGAATATGGTGACTCCTCCAGCAGACATCAAGGCAGTGGAATTGTTGAAAAACTGAAGGTAGACAAAGTGGAGTAAATCCTGTGGTTAAATTGTGTGGAGAGTTGTTTTGGGAAGGAAGAGGATATTAGGAGAGTTGAGTTCAAACCAGCATTTTAGAGTGAGGAGCCTACAGATTAAATTTAGGCCATGAATGTTTAAACTAAAAACAGAGACAGGCATATGGTGACTTCAAGATGGGTGTAGGATATGGAGAAACAGCAGGAAAGTGGAGATTTTATGGTGTAAGACACGGAACTAGGTTGGGAGAAAGGTGAGATATGCAGTTCTTTTTTCTCCTGTCAGAATTTCACAATTCTCTTTTGATGTCACTTGATAAACAACTGTCTGAGAAAATTTCAACAGGGGATATTGAGAGGATATGAAGGGAGTTGGCCAACAAAGGCCAGGTTGAAACCAGAGCATTCTCTGCTGAAAGTACTCTATTTTTCCTCATATCTGAGATTACACTGGGTTCAAGAAAAGGTTTCATTATGGTTTCACTGAGAAGGTCAATGACATGATTCTGCCCATCAGAGTTGGTGTCACTATCTGGTGGGTTAGGGTGTGCATGTTTTTGAGATTTATTGTTTGTGCTAGAAGGCCCAGAGTTGGTAGACTCAGGCAGGATCATTTTTGAGTTTGAATTAGTGGATGTGTCCATCAAGGAGGGAGGGTTTTGTAGCATAGCTGTACCATGGAGAGTGGGCTGTGAGTGAACTCTACAATATATGGCCGAAAGAGCACTGGAATCTTGCTGTAAGGTATGACAATGGCTGAATGCTGAAAGGTTGAGGAAGCATCAGACAGAGGTGAAAGGTTAGCTGAGGGAGGAAACTCATGTGTATTACAGCTGTGTGAAATACAGATGTGGTTTAGACCCTTTTTTCAGGCAAGAGTTGCATCTCTTTAGAGGGTAGTCCTGAATGAAGTTGTTGTGGTCTTTGCAGATGAAACATTGTGGCCTGATACCCTTAATTGAGTGATCATAGGTGATAGATCTGCTGCTATTTACTGTGGGAATACTCTCATGAGAGAATCCTTTTTTTAGAAAGAATTGATATGAGGCCATGTTGATGAAGGTGAGGTCATCAGTGAGAGGATCCCTAAGGTCCTCAAATGATATCACCTTGGCCAAATGCCTCAAGATATTTCTATTGGTGCTGTCTTTCAGTTTTTGATAAACACCCTAAGTATGGATGGTCTATTGCAACCAGAAACATATTGAGTAAAAATTTAACATATTTTTGAAGGCTTATCTTTGTATTGTGTTGTGAATCTGTATTGCAATGTATCAATAATTGGGAAGGGTGAGGATTTTATGTATACTATCAGTTAGATTGTGGAGTTTAATAAGGTCATAGAGATGCTATAAATATGTAACCATAAGAATGACTGAACTGACATTCTGGTAGCAATGAAGTGCCTTGAGGAGAAGTGATAGAACTGTGTGGTTAAATTGTTCCAAGATCACAGTATGGTTCTCTGGTATGAGTTGCTTATTAGGAATGAGGGTTTCTGGGGTAGCTGATTGGTGATTGTTAGGATAGTCTCCATCAAGGCCCCACAGACTTTGAAGGAGCTCAGCTTGGCATGTTTGTGGTGTGGTTATTTTGGGATTTTTTGGTAAGGTGTTGGATGTGGCGTGAGCATAGGAAATGTCAATGACTTGCTGTGGTTTTACGGAGTTAGTTATGGAAGGATGGTTAATAAAGGATCACTCCATAGTGTGACTGATATTAGTGGGGATAATGTTGGCAGACTTGGTTGCACTGGTAAATTGAAATGGGGAATCATGAATAACATTAACTTTGGAGTAATTCTTGTGTGTTGTTTTTGGAGGTTTCAGAGATGGATAAGGAGTTTTCTGAATTATGTTTATATATAGTAGGTGAGAAAGTTTTAGTGTTCCCAGTTATATTTGGAGCAACATTGTGATTGGTTGGATTGTTCTTTTTTAATTGCATTCTATCTTTGATAGAGAAAGTCTCAGCCTGTAAAGGAAAAAAAAATCCAGAGGGCAAGGATATGGAGAGCTCGAATTAGGTTCTTTGGTGATGGTGTCCTTAGTTGAGTTTTGTTTGAAATTCAATTTGGTTAAAATGTTTGAAGGTTTGTTGTTGTAAATTAGGTTTTTGCACATTTTTGCTGATAGGGGTGGCAGCCATCTTTAAACCCTTTGGAAGAATTAAAAATTATACAAACAAAATAATTTTGAAGTGGAAAAAAATTTGATTTAAAAGCTGAAACAAATCCACCATAGAAATATTATTAATGTTGATTTTAGTTGGCTAATGCACAAATTGATTGTAATATGAGGCAGTTTATTACCTTATGGGGGGGGGGGATGGGAAAAAAGATTGTTAGAAATGACCTAATGAGTGACACATAGAAAAACAATAAAAATGTTTTGAGTGATAGAAGAAATGGAATAGGAGATGAGGGAATAAAACCCTCTATGATCCATAAAACAGTCAAACTACCCATCAAACAGGGAAAAGAAAATGGTTGTCAAATGTAAATAAACATAAGGAAAATAATGATAAAAACACACTAAAATTGAGAATTATGAATGAAAAAGCACATAAACAGCAAAAAGTGTTCTTTAAAAGGACAAATACATATAAGGAATACTTTTAACTGCAGTAAAACTATCTTTTTAAAGCCTTTTTATGAAAGCTGTGAAGCAAGTGACCTTCTAGTAGCAGCTCCACCTATATTATAGAATTGAATTGATGCATTTTTGTTGATAAGATTATCATAAACTTTCAGCATTAGCATACACATTGCAATTTCTCATATATAAGTATAAATAAAACAACATTTAAAACGAAGGATTATAAAAAAGCAAGATTAAATATATATAATAAAGATATTACAGGGAAAATTTCAGTATAAAATCAAAGATACTTAATTAAATGAGTTGGCATTTTGGCTACTATCAGAGGTCAACATTTTTAAACATAAAAGGCCTTATTTCTGAAAACAGAAAAAAAAGAAAAAAAAAAACTAGGCCATCACTAAACAATAATTCTCCATATTAAAACAGCCTTTGTGTTTTTAATACTTTATTTTTTTTTATAAAAACTAACAAGTCACTTTGGTCAGCATATTACTTATTCATATTATAAGTTCTAAAGAGAGTCTGTATACTTATGCTTGGATCAAAATTTTATACTGAATGATTCTGATGGAACAAGAGTAATTCCATATTTTAATTTTCATGTTTGCATCTTAGATAATATAAATAGTTTTAAACATTTTAAAATAAAAATTAAGATTACTAAAGTAATAATTTTTCAGTATATAAATTCTAAGTCTGAATTTAAATACATCACCGCCTAATGTATTTCATTATCTATCTAACTGTATATATATATATAGAGTCTTCATACCTGAATACCCTTACTTACTTAATAATTACTATTTTATTCTACATTAAATAAATTAGGAAACGATAAAAGTATCATTTTAATAAACAGTGTTTTTTAAATAATAGTTTTAAATCTGAATTACATCTAATTAATCCACAATCCATATATTGTTACTTAAGGCATATTAAATAAAACATTTTTTTTAAAAATATTATTGGAATGCGAGTATATACGACCTTTTATGTGTGTGTGTTTATCGCTTTGATTGATATGCTATATGTGTAGTGCTATGCAATGTATTCCTAATGCTTATTTGTGAATGTACGCTATCCCAATATAAATCTGTGTTGTATTACATTCTTTTGTTATTATATATTTGTTTGTGTATAATAAATAAACTTACTTTCCCCTTCAAAAAAAAAAATGCTCTCACTAACAAAAATTCTACCATTTTAAAATTATCCAGATTACAGGGCTTTGTTTATTTATTAATAACAGGATATAAATTGAAATTTTAACTGAATAAATGTTTTTGTTTTATTGTAAATATTTTTGTTTAAATAAATTTTCGACGTTTATATTTATCAGAATAACAATCAAGGAGTCGGATTTTTTTTCCAAGTGGTTACTCATTTAATTAAAACAAAATAAAATAGCAATTCACTCTTTCAATGGATTTTTAATATATTTATTTTTGTAGTTACAAATATTAAATTTAATATTACTTTTTTTTTTATTTTGAATTTTTTCCAAGATCCCCATTGGCATAATGTTTGATTAAAATTCAACGATTTACCTTAAATTAAATTAAAAGTGTTTCAAATGAAGTTTTAAAAAATGAGCATTGTTTGTTAAATTCTCTATTTGAATTCCTAGGAGAGAAAATTAAAATGTAAATTCAAATGTTAGATTAGCAAAAGAAAGCAACAAATGAAAATTAAATAACATTAACAAAAGTTTTGCTAATCAAATATCACACTGCTCTGTCATTATTACTATGTTAGTTCTTGATCTAACATGATTGGAATCGGTTTTATAAATCATTTTAAATTTTTATTTGTTGTTTGAAAACCTTTCATTTCACGTCCACATTTACTTTTAATTGAACTTTTGACGTTTATTGATCTCAAGAGAGTACATTTTTCAAGACGTTCTATCCTGTGATTAGCGTTCAACTGATAAACATAATTAGACTTCATAGTCAATGCACAAAAACAAATATAATTTAAAACTGAATATTCCCTCTAAGAGAAGATTGCTGGAAATTTTCTTTTAATAAATGAGATTATTAAATTGTCATAATCATTAAATATGAATCAAATTAAATAACGGATGTTGCATTACATTAATTAAAGGTTAAGAAAACTTTTAGTAATTACTGGAGAACTTCTTTTTATCATTATTATTAATTGTAATTCAATATAAATAAGGCTTTTATTCAAGCTAATTATAAATAAATATGTTAAGTTCTCGGTCTAAAGTTTGTTTGGCAATCAAAGCAATGAAGCAGGCTAAGCCACAGATGCATTTGGTCATCGTTAATAGTCTTAGGTTATCATTATATTGACATTCCTATTAATAAAATAAATATCATTGCATTTTATGATTAGAATTATATATATATTATAATTCTTCCAACATATATATATATTGGATTATTTGTACAAATTAAAATTATTTTTTGAATCGGCTTTTTACGTAATTTGCATTGCAATGGGATCGCGTTAATTCAATGAAATCAATTTTCTAAAATAATGTCAGTTCCGAAACATGGTTTTTAAAAATTTAATGCTAAAAAACATTACATTAAAGATTGAGAGTATTACTGACTATATCGATTTGTGGCTTAGATATAATTTAATTCACCTATAATAAATAAACAATTTTTTGATGTTGCTTATGTGATGATGTGACGTTAGAGTACAAAAGGAATGGATAAAATATACAATGCATTTAATTGAATAAACGATATTTTTTATTAACGTATACACATTGTAATTAAGCTAGGAATTTCTACTTTAAATTTGTTTTTCAACTCGTGTGTTCTATTTCACAATTCGTTATGTGATTTCACTCATAGAATGAAATCTCACTCATAAAAGGTGACAAATAAAAATTATAAAGCTGTTTAGGAAAAATCGGTTGTATAAGATAGAGCGGATAGCTTAAGTGAGCTTGAAAGTCTATGTTCAAGTCTCTTATATAATTACATCTAAAACTCCAAGTATATAAATTATACTTGCATTCAATCAAATAGTATAAACTAGTTTATTAAATAAATTGATATTGTATTAATATAATTTAAATAAATAAAAATCCATGTCAGTATTTTTTTAACTTTCCATGGAATGAACATTTAAAGTTATTAATAAGATACTCTGTGTATTTGTTTAAACTTTTATTTTATAGATTATTGCACAAATAAAATACTTCTTCTGAAGATGACATGTGTTTAGGTTGTCACTACAATCTTGATACTATAATATATAAAACGACATACCAATGTGCTGCCAAAGTTGAATCATGCTATAAACTGTTCTACAAATTGGAATAACAATGTGTGAGTTTAAATCCAGTATATATCATTACTGCCAATCAATCAATAGTCTTCAGCCCATGGACAAGTCCAGAGAGCAGTCACATCATTAATTCTCAATTTTGTCACTCTATTCTCTTCTTTGCCCAGCTCTTCAGATTCATATAATTCTTCCCATCTCTTATATAATCTAGTAATGCCAATCTTTTCTGTCCTTTCTTTTTGTTTTCACTCACTATTCCAACCAAAACATCTTTCATTAAGCTATACTTTTTTCTTAATTTATGTCCAATCCATATTCTCTTTCCATTTCTAATTTCCTCAATTAATCTTTTTTTATTTACTTTTTTCAAAACTTCTTCATTTATTATTTTAGTCATCCTACTGATTTTTTCCACCCTTCTCCATGATCACATCGCAAAGACTTGAAATCTGATCTTAATTTTATTCCTCGGGTATATTTTTACAATTACACAAGGTTACACAACACACCTAACATTTAATTAAGCTTTTACTTAATTATCTCTTCAAAGGTCCACAAAATATTTTCTCTCTCTCAGTAAATGTCACTTTTTCCAATACTATTCTTCTTTTAGCTTTATCTCCACTTCCATTCTCACTCAAACAACTACCAATTTCATTTGAAATTGTTTTCTTTAACCTACTTACATTAGTAACAGCAAAATTTTGTTTTATCTTTGCAATTTTACAATGTTGTTAACAAAGATTACTACAACCATTTTGATATATGTGACTGGCTTTTAATACTAAGGCAAATATTATTTGATTATTCCTTCACTAATTGAAATAATATTACTGGAAACTATGAAGAAATTTCAGTTGAACTAATTAATTTACACATTAAGGCTTTATTTGATCTGAATATTATACTTGCACATGATTAGATAAATGAGGGTGAGTGAATGGTTCATGACTCTATTAAAAGATAATTTTTATCTCACTTATTGAAAAAAATAACAACACAATTTTAACATCATCTTGTGTACACTTGATGAGAGTTTAAATACAAAGGATATGTAACTAATAATCACTAATTATTCATGCTTGCCCTAGCTAGCACAAACAAGAGGATATACTTTATGATGGATGATTTTGTGAATTACTTGTGAATTTTTCATAGGGGTCTCATTATATTTTTGATTAATGAATTATAACTGCATATCAAAGCCTTTGCTTTTCATTTTATCTGTAGAGCAAAAGTTTGACTTTAAGAATTTTTCATCTTTCCTTACTCTTTAATAAAAATAGTTTAATACCCATTTATTGACCATATCTTGACTATCTAACTGAGTTGATAATGTTTTTTACCTGATTGAAATTTAAAGAAAATTTATAGGCCTGTCAAGAGCTGGGTTATTTTTATATTAAATAAACAATACTTTATGAAACAAATTAAGAATAGTAACTCTAGTAAGATAAAAATGTCAAGAATGATACTAGAATCAGAAAACTTAAATAAGTACATATTCAAACTATAAAACCACAAGAATGTTAATCAAATAACAAAATAAAATATTACTACTTTTAGATAATTGTAGGTATTATGATGCAAAGCTAATATTTTATTTTTACAATTGTTGCTAGTTTGATTGTAGTCTTAAATTTCTTGTGTCATTTTGTGTTTATCACTTATATTTTTGAAGTTTTTAATTATAATATCTTTTTTGATCTTTTTACCTTGCTAGATATTATTATTCCAATCAATTAGATGTTGCAGTGAAAAATATATTTAATTGATGATATTTAAGATACATAAAAAGTCAACTTTTATTATTTCACAACTATCCATTAGCGCTAACAGTCCAAATCATCTAAGAATTTTCAAAGTGGTCAATAAGTGGTCGATATCAATCCCCTGGGATCGTTTTGAACTTTCAAGTGTTCAATAGTTTCAATAAAAAAAATTGGGGTCAACACAACAAAAATATACCTCTTTACTATTGCTATTTGTTTGTTACTTTAAAATATCTATGATTCCAATAAATACCTAATTAAAAAATTAAATAATTCAAAATCGCTTTTTTGATAAAAACCTAATACATAACAAAGGTGTGAATGAAAAGTAAAATGTATCATTAAAAGAGTCACATATAAAAGAATGCATGAAAATACATGTAGCACATATATGTCTGTATATTGTCTTATTGAACATATCAAAGCATGTACAAACATGAAAAACCATTGCATGTCCACAATTGTTCATGGTAGGACAAAATTGTATTCGGTATTAGCAGAATCTATCAGTTTTATATGGTCATGCTTTCATAAAATCCTATAAATTGGTTCATTTGATGTGAAGATGTATTTGTTTGTGATTTGAACTTTGAATATAATTATTTATTGAGGAGCAGTACTGTGAAAAAGAAAATCAAAGGACACAGTTTATTTGTTTGAGTTTAAACAAAATCTTCAGTTTCATGTAAGTCCATGCTTTATTGCTTTTTTTTTTTTTATCATAGGGGCTGCTAAAATTATTTGCTAATAAAATTTTTGATTTTCTATGATAATAATATGACTGAACCAAAAAAAATACACAGTCTATACAGCTTGAATTATTTAAAGCTAGGAGTTGTTCCATCATTATCAAATAAACATTTACCAATGTGTTTCAGATGCAAAAATATTTTTACCAATGATGCTATGAAACCATCAAAACTTGAAGATCACTTGAACAGAATTCATCTTGACAAAAAAAAGATTTGTTGTACTTTTAATTACTTAAAGACAAAATTCTAATTAGGACTATGATAGATAATGTTTGTTTCATCATCAAAGCAAAATTATGATGGATTAAGGGCAATGTACAACATATCACTCCTCATTATTATGTCTGGTGAGCTGCACCCCATAGGGAAAAAACTGATTCTACCAGCTAACATTGAGATATTAAGCACCGTACTCCACAAACCTGCAGAAGATGTTATAAAACAGATTTATTTGATCAATAACACAGTTCAAAGATGTATCAAATAAATGAGTTATGATCTGGAAAACTATTTGTGTACTTATTTGCAAAAAAACATTTTGGTCCTCTAATTGGACAAGTCAACATTTTCCAGTAATAAAGCTTTGTTGCTGGAGTGTGTTTGCTTTATTGAAAATCAGGAAATGCATGAAGTACAGGGGAAAGACATTTCCATTGACAAATATCATATCTGTTGTGATAGATGGAGAACCAGCTATGGTTAGTCATTATTGTGATGTTATAAGTTAGCTGAAACAATGTATCTAAAGTGCTTTCCATGATCCATAGGCAACATTAAGTATCCAGGAATGTTAGTGACAAATTGCATCAATCACTTCAGTTTGTTTTAACAGCTGTGAACAAAATTCAAAGTAATGTTTTTAACACTAGATTGTTCACTTTATTATGCAAGGAAAGTGACAAAGATTTCTATTGTTTTCCAAACTGAAGTCTGCTGCTTCCAAAAGTTTTATGTTTGGTGAGATTTTTTGTACTTTTTCAATCTGTTTTAAAGTTTTTGAATGTCAAGGATTCCAGTTTGGAAAAAAAATAATTAAAAATAAAACAAATATTACTTATTTAACTGACTTATTTGATAAATTTAATAATGTTAATTTATATCTATAAAAAGATAGTTTGTATCTCATTAAAGCAAAATTAGTCTTATCAGCTTTTGTTACCAGATTAATGTTTTTAAGCAAAATATTGCAAGATCTGAGCTTACTCAGTTCCACAACTTATTTATGATAGGTACAATTTTAGAAGAAAACCTCTTGTTGTACATCAACCATATGGAAACTCTTCAATTAGGTTCAAAGATATTGTATCATTGGAAATACCAGACTTAGTGCAGAAGCAAATATAATTTTGCAATATGAGCTGATAACCGTCAGCAGGAATGAGGATCTCAAGGTATAATTCAAACAGAATTATCAAAAGTTTTGGTTTTGGCAACAAACAGATATTTCATTTCTGTACCCAGCATTATGGAATTGTTGTACAAAAGTATTTGCTGGCATTTCCACCATCATATCACTAATCGTGCAGATTTGAGAATGCAACTCACTAATTAAAACTGGACATAGATAAATTTAAAACTGGACATAGATAAATTGTTGACAGATCACCAGGCACACTCATGTCATTAAATTCAGTTTTCCAAGCTAATTTATTTGGTATTTTTATTTTTATAATTCTGTTTTAAATCATTTGTTGTTGATTTTAATTCTCTCTGAATATGTTGATTTTTCCACTTCATTTTTATATTTAATAAAGTGATTTCAATATTTGTACTTATTTTGAATTACATATTTATTTTATAAATATAAAAAAAATAAAAAAAATTCTGCTCGTATTTTATATTTGCTTTAATTTTCATTAGTGCAGGTTTAAATATCAAATGCTGCACAAGGTAATGCCATATTAAGTAGTCCTTTTATCTTTTTCAATCATTAATTACAAGTAATTAAAATGAAAAGTTTGATATCTACTAACATATTTAATATCGAGTACTGTACAAATTTATTAATATGAGTAAATAAAGTAAATGACTAAGGTAGTGGGCCGATAGTTTTAAAAGTATTGGATAAAAGGTCTGCAGTCGGGCTTGAGACAAATAGATCTTTTGACTTATGTTGTTTGTTTATATAATACTAAATATTATTTTTATGATTTTAAATTAAAATTTGTTAGGTTTCAGACGTGCATTTTTATTGCCTTTAACTTTTTAATGGAAAACAATGTGAATTGCATACAAAGTGAAGAGATATAGTTCTGATAATATGATAACAATATTAATAATAAGAAGAAAAAAAAGAAGAAAGGAGGAAAAACAGAAAAAGGAGAGGAAGAAGAATAAATAAAGAAAAAAAGAGAAGTAGAAAAAGCATGAGCAGAAGTAGAAATAGAAGAAGAAGAATGAGGAAGGAGAAGAAAAAGAAGACAAAGCTACAAAAGGAGAAAAAAGAGAAAAAGGAACAGAAAGAAAAAATGAGGAGAGAAGAAGAAAAAAGAAAGAGATGAAGCATAAAAAGAATGAAAGAAGATGATGAGAAAAAAAAGAAGTCAAGAGAAGAAAAAGAAAAAGAAAAATAAGAAGGATAAGAAGCAGGAAAAGGTGAAAAAATGAAAAGAAGATGAAAAGGAGTAGAAAGAGGAGAAACGAGAAGACTAAAGTAAAGGTGAATAAAAAAAACTAAAAAAAAAAAAAAAGAAAAGAAAGGAAAAATAAAAAGAAGAGGAAAAAGAGTAATAATAATGTTAATATCAATAACTTGTAAATAATATCAAATCACATGATCTCTCAAATACTTACTCATTTGTTCAAAGAACAATTATTTCACTCTCTACTAGATTCTTCTACAGACTAACACATAGTACACCAGAAATTAGTTAGTATGGAGATGAGAGTCTTATAATATTATAATATCTGATATCCATTGATTATTCATGATTAGAGTAAGTAGCTCTAGAATAAAGAAAAAATAATGGTTCTTATTTTGTTAGATGATGGTGAAATTTGGCAAGATATTTTAACACTGAATTATTGAAATTGAGATTAAGCATAAACATTATGAATAATCTGATTATATATAATGGATGTAATATTATTTGATATCTGTAAATAACCCCTACCCCCAATCTTTTTACCTCCCCCCCCCCATCCTTTTTTTTTTTATTATTTTAAATATTCATTGTTTTTTTTTTTTTTGTTTGTTTGTTTCTGGTTTTTCCCCTCTACCCCCCCCCCTTTATATAAATTAAAACTGATTATTGTTTATTAAATAAAGTCTTAATTAAATTTGTATATAATACTTATGAATTTAATATGAGATAAAAGTTCGAAGTAATATATTGTAAATAACATTTTGAAATGAACTCTGAAATTTTAACAGTTTGGTCTCTTTATAAGTTTAAAAAAAAGGAATGATAAACGAATTTATAATTTAAGAGAAAGTTAGCTATCGAATTGGAATCAGATAATAAATAACTAATAATTTTTAAACCGCCAAGCTAGTTTATAATAGATCAAGAAAGAACGTAAATATTAAAAATGACATTATTTATAAATGAAGTTTTAACAAACACATTTGTCCAAATATAAAAGTTAAAAAATAATCAAATAATATTATGTTTTGAAAGAAAAACAATAACAATCTAATAAAGTTAAAAATGAAAAAATAACAACTAATATTTAAAAACATTTATAAATCAATTATTTAATTTCACTCCCTATCCCAATCAACTAGTTATAAAATTGCATAAGAATAGCATATTCTGAAATAAGTTTAGCAAAATCATGTTAATTATTTACCATCAATTTTATTTGTTTGGGCTACCAATTAATAGATAAAAAATATAATGGTTTAATGGAAAAAAATATTAATTATATATCTCTGGTTTGCCAAACTTGAATTTCTAATTGTTAGCCCAAACAAATAAAAATGATGGTAAATAATTAACATGATTCTGCTTTGACTTCATAAACTTGAAGCTATAATTAATTGTAAACGCTAAGATTGTTCAAACAGTGTCAGTCTTTATTATTTAGTTAATTGATTATAAATTAAATTTAATAATTCTTTATTTACATGTATTTCATTCTCAATTTTCAAGAAAATTAACAAAACAAAACTTATTTAATATAACAAGTATAAGGCATAGATGGATTCAATCTATTTTTTATTGTTTCCGCGACATATAAAAAAATATTTAATCATAGTTTATGGTATTATAGTTTTTCGTTAAGTTTTTATATATTTTAAATTGTTTTGTTAATGTTTAAGTATATATATATGATTTTCAATCATCACTTTTTTTGACATGTAACACAATGAAACAGTGTTTTAGCACCTTTTAAAGTTTATTTTTAATGTTTCAAATGTAATTAGATGAAACGGTATCACACATACATAATTACAATCTATATTTATATAATTTGAACAAAAAAATGGTGGCTTATGAATCATATGAAATATTCTGGCTTACGAATCAGATGAAATATGTATGGATTCAAAATTGATGCTCTCATGTGGTGAGAAGTGAACTCGTCCATGTTCACATTAGTCAGTTGTTGTCAACAAATGATTACAGTGACACATGTGCAGCCAATAAAGTCTGACATTTGTGATTCAATGCACTTTCAGCATGATTGGCAAGGTGTGGAATATTTAATTTTTTATTTTTAAGTAAATTTGATGTCATTTTTATTTTATTTTTTTCTGTAAAAGTTTACCCCACAATTAAAAAAAAAAAACATTTCCAGTTACTGCTCAATCAAAGTCCAAGGTGATGACAGAAAATATGGAAATATTGGTGCAAGTTGATGTTTCTGAATCATCTCAAATGGAAAACATCATTTGGCAGTAGACACCGACACTAAAAAAATGAATCAAGCCACTTTGTCAGATGAGATTGGACAAAACTGAAATTCACTATAAACTTTTAATCAATTATTTGAAGTTTTACAATTTCATTTTCATTTAGTTATCAGTTGTATAGTATTCATTCAATAAAAATATTATGATAATCTTGTTTAATTTTTCATTGGCTCCATAACATTGGAAAAGCTGCTTTAAGTTTCATTTAAATGATGTTTGAATATAATTTTCTTAAGTAAAAAGCTTGACAAAAAGTGACTTTCAGAATTTTTTATTAAAAAACCCTGTATATATATATATATAAAATAAATAAAATATCCATTAATTAAAAACAATATTGTAATTATAATTGAAATAATATTTTTAACGTTTTACAAACAATTAAAAATAATCTTTAAATCCACAGAAGTACTTTCGGTTACTTTCTAACCTGCCTCAACTGCCATTAAATTCAAAAACTAAAAGCGGAAGCAAACATCATCAATTCAAATTCCATGAATCTCGTATTTTAATGTTAGAAGCTTGTCGATTTATTAAATGCGTTTTATTCCTGTTTATAAAAATTGCCTCTTTAATTTTTCTTTTACTATGGTTTCTCTCTTCGTGAAGAATTTTAACATTTTCAAAATTAAATTTAAATTTATATTTACATGTTTTTTCATGATCGAAGAAAACTGAAGAAGATATTAAATCGCCATTATTTTTATTTTTTACATGCTTATATAACAATTCATGTTCCTTCAATCTTTTCTCAATGCTGCACCTAGATTCACCTATATATGATAGCATACAATCACAAAAAATTTGATATATGACATTACTTTTTTGCTTGACAGGTATGACATCCTTAGAATTATTAACTAATTTATTAATATTGTTTGGAACGTAGAATGAAACATTAAATACATTCTTATATAAATCCTTAAAAAATTTTACTTGTGGATTTGAAATAAATGGAATAGATATCCATTTTTTATTATTAATCTTCATTTCTTTTAAATTATAATAATTTTTTTTAAATTGACTTAAAGTATTGTTTATTTATTCCATTTTATAACCAACATCAAGCAATTCCTTGGCAAATATCTCAATATTTTTCAATTTATCACTTTGGTAACGACATAATTTTTCATTCCGAAACAAAAAAGATTTAAAACTTGCCATCTTATGCATCATTGGTAATTTTGATTTACAATTTATATATCCTCTTTTTTGCAATGGCTTAATTATTAGTTTATAATTTAATATACTGTTATCTCTTGTGAATTAAATAAGTTGAATGGCTTGAAATGGACTATTGAAAAAGAACAGGACCATAAGATTAACTATTTAGATTTAATGATCATAAGAGATAACAGCATATTAAATTATAAACTAATAATTAAGCCATTGCAAAAAAGAGGATATATAAATTGTAAATCAAAAGTACCAATGATGCATAAGATGGCAAGTTTTAAATCTTTTTTGTTTCGGAATGAAAAATTATGTTGTTACCAAAGTGATAAATTGAAAAATATTGAGATATTTGCCAAGGAATTGCTTGATGTTGGTTATAAAATGGAACAAATAAACAATACTTTAAATCAATTTAAAAAAATAAATATTATAATTTAAAAGAAATGAAGATTAATAATAAAAAATGGATATCTATTCCATTTATTTCAAATCCACAAGTAAGATTTTTTAAGGATTTATATAAGAATGTATTTAATGTTTCATTCTAAGTTCCAAACAATATTAATAAATTAGTTAATAATTCTAAGGATGTCATACCTGTCAAGCAAAAAAGTAATGTCATATATCAAATTTTTTGTGATTGTATGCTATCATATATAGGTGAATCTAGGTGCAGCATTGAGAAAGGATTGAAGGAACACGAATTGTTATATAAACGTGTAAAAAATAAAAATAATGGTGATTTAATATCTTCTTCAGTTTTCTTCGATCATGAAAAAACATGTAAATATAAATTTAAATTTAATTTTGAAAATGTTAAAATTCTTCACGAAGAGAGAAACCATAGTAAAAGAAAAATTAAAGAGGCAATTTTTATAAACAGGAATAAAATGCATTTAATAAATTGACAAGCTTCTAACATTAAAATACGAGATTCGTGGAATTTGAATTGATGATGTTTGCTTTCGCTTTTAGTTTTTGAATTTAATGGCAGTTGAGGCAGGTTAGAAAGTAACCAAAAGTACTTCTGTGGATTTAAAGATTATTTGTAATTGTTTGTAAACTGTTAAAAATATTATTTCAATTATAATTATATATATATATCACCATCATCATCATTTTCAACCATTACTGATACACTGCATGATGAAGGTCTTTCCAAATTTAATCCATCTTCTCAGATCTCTAGTCTTTTTTCTTCACAATACCAGCACACTTTTTCATCCATCCATCTATCTCACATGTGGGTTTTTCTAGGTCTTTTAAATCTCTTGGAATTCAATTTAAGATTTCAACTGTCTATCTATTATCGTCTTTTCTAGCAATATGCAGGATCAACTGCACTTAGGTTTTTTAAATCTTTCAATGATATCAACACCATCGTTCAATCACCCATGTATTTGATTTTCAATCTCTTTTTGTTATCCCAACTTGTATCTCTCCATGAATTATTGAGTAGTCTGAAGTCTCTACATTGTTTTTTTGTCAAATATCCAAATTAGAAATCCATAAGTAAGAACTGGAAAAATATATTTATGGAAAACCTTCCTTTTCAAACACATAGGCATATTTCATTTTAATATTAAGTTATTTCTACCAAAAGCACTTCAAAGAAATTTAATTCTATGAGTAATTTTATCCATTAAGTTTACATCTGTAGTTATAATTTGACCAAGATATTTATAGATGTTAACTTCTTGTGACTCATCATTATCAATATTTATTTCCATCTTGAAAAAATGCATTGAACATTACTTTAGTGTTTTTAACAGTTACTTTTAATACTACTTTCTTACTTTTATCTGATAACTCTTGCAACATTTATTGAAGCTGTAAATCATTATTTGCAAAAACAACTAAATCACCTGCAAAATCTTGATGATTTAAATAATGTTCACTTACTTTTACTCCCTTAGCTTCTGATTTTAATCCACAAAATACACCTTGCAAAATTGGTGTAAAAAGTTTTTGAGATATAGAATCACCCTGTCATACATTCTTCTCAATGTTAATCTTCCTAGTATCATTATATAATCCAATTGTTGTTGTTGCATAAATATTCTTCAGAAAATGACAATATCCTGGGTCTATACTATCCAATGCTTTAATCACTGAAGAAATGTACAGAATCAAATGCCTTATATCTAGGCTATTTAGAAAATTCATTTATCTTTATTTATTTATATAACAGCAATAAAATATTTTTATAAAACAATATTACAATAAACGATCTAATCAATAACTCTCGCTTTATAATTGTCCAAATATATATGCTGAAATTATATAGGGCCAAATAACCATTTATTATGGAAATATAAATCTGTCGCAACCCTCATCAGCCTGCACACCAGGTAAAGATTTATTCTATTCAATTTTGGGTATACTTTAAAAGGCAATCTCATAAATAATTAAATTCCAGTATTTTGTAAATCAAAATAGAAAATGATCCATAATTCTCATATTTGAATTTTTAATTCAACGCCCGCAATAGACCTATATACTCATTTAAATCTTAGATTCTCTGTTATGAACTTTGATCAGAACTATTGTTTTCAACGAAATTATAACACATACTCTAACTCAAATAAAAGAAGAAAATATATTATAATATCCATACATAGTGTTTAATATGTTCTTGAGAACGCGTGTATGTGTGTGCAAATAAATTTTATCAAATCCAATGTTCATTTTTTATATTCAATAAATTTCCATTATTATTTAAATAAAGGAGCATTCCCTTTCAAATCATCTTCTATAATTAAAATATATTTTAATATATAACAGATTTATTCACGAATATTTTTTTTTTAAATTTATCTTTCTTATTTTTTTTTGTTCCCTGTTTATTTCTAGTCACCCATGTTTATTTACTTCATGTAGTTAAGATAAGAGTTAGAGGGCCTATTATTTAATTGTATAAATGTAATAAAGAATAATATGAATAATTCTTGCTTGGACTGTAAGATTTAACGGGATGAGCATGTGTATTTAATTTAAGGATCGCTAGTCACCAAATGGGTCGACTCCACATTTGGACCGATCTATAAACCACCAGTCTCCTCTCCATTGTTATTATTATGTTTTTTAATAAAATGATATTATTGAAATAAATTTCATGGGATGTAATTCCTGGAGTGCACTTTGTTGTCGCGGGGTGGACTTCGAAATGTTTTGATAGATTTGTAGTGATTTTTGTGAAATAAATTGTAAATTAAATCACAATAAAGAGTCGTATATAAGAAAAATAAACAGGGTTTCTTACGCTTATACTCACACACTTGGAACTATTAGGTTTATCGGTTATAATATATATATATTGTGGGTGGGACTGGCAAAAAAAGTTTTAAATACTATAAACCTAATATTTGTATTTGACACACAGTCATCCAGATAAACATGGATGAAGCTGCAAAAATGTATTTTTTGTATATGCAACCCATTGTGTCTTCACATACAACATATATATATATATATATATATATATTAGTATATAGAGAGTATATTATATATATATATGTATAGTATATATACATGGATGTTCATAAGTTCATTAATAACTAATCATACATGAAATCATATATCATTTTAACTTTTCACACAATAATTTTTTGCGTGAAGTTAAATAATAATTGACAAATTCAAGAGATAGACTTCACATATATCATGTATGTTATTTGAAATTGTAAATAAACTTTCAACAGTTTATCAAATTACTATTTTTATATCCATCTATATTCATGTGTATTTACACTGCCTACCTACCTAGACATACATCTACCCATATCTATATGCCTACTCTTATTTATCGCATCTATCAATTTCTTTTCATGTATCTGATTATTTATCTACCCATCTATCTGTCTCTATATTTATCTGGCTATCTTTCTATCTGTCTAACAATTCCAGGCATAACTGAATATTTACCTATTTTTTCTACCTCGGTTTCATATCTACATTTTTATCTATCTATCTGTCTATCAACTATCTATCTATCTAATTATTCCAGCTTTATCTCGTCTCTCCATTCCAATCTATCTATTCAGTCGCCTCGTCTGTCTATCTGTTTATATAGTCTATCTTTTGTCTAATCTGTTTCGTCTTGTCTATCTATCTATCTTTTATCTATCTACCTATCTATCTATCTATCTATCTATCTATCTATCTATCTATTTGTCTATCTATCTATTTATCTATCTATCTATGAGATCTGTCTATTTATTTGTCTGATTATATATGAATCTTTCATAAATATATGTGCAGATCGGGGTATACATATTGCAAAAATTTCCCGCATTTACTAATGCCCTTGAGTTTTATAATTAAGCATATGTATATAGAGAAAATTGCATATAGCACATTTTTTCGCGAGTTTAATACATATAATAAAAGCAAATTTCTGCGTGTTTAACTTTGATATTATAACATTATATATACATAAGCGGATATTTTTTATAGTTTATTGCTCATTCAATTTTCGTTACTCCCATCGTCCGCATACCCTTGTTATTTCCTTTTTATTTGATTATTAACAGCATTGGTTGAACTCGTGTTTGAATAACGAAGTTTACTTTAATTTTATTAGTTAATATCAATTTACCTATTGTCTTTTACAATGGTTTCTAGCGTCATCTTCTGGTTGATATTCCAAAAAGAAACATCATTTTAATATTATCTGGCAGATGTATTTCCACTCACAATTATATCGTAGTATCGTGCTAATGTTAATGCTAAACAAATTAAAGTACATTAGATTACATTTCGTATGATGTGTGTGGTGCGCCACAAGATAAAAAGTGGTGCACGCGAATTCCTCTAATTCTATTTTGTGATTAATCAAATGCTATTGATTAACCTTCAACAGTTTGATATGCTCTCAATAAAATCGATAGAGAAAAAGAAAAGTAGAGATCAGTATGTTTTTATTTGAACATATTTTTGTATACGGCGTATATGACGATGATGTAGCATATGGTACTTTTGACTTATAAATATAAATTCTTATAGCAAACTAATTATCATATACGCTTATATGACAATATTAGATTTAATAAGCAAATGTGATTTTCACCAATACATTCACCCAAACCAGAATGGGATCATCATTTTAGCAGTGCTTTTACGCTTAAATAGGGGCTTAGATAAAATTTTCATTCGTCTAGATCATATTGGATGCGTGAATAAAATTTTATCACTATTAGCCGAAATGCTCGTTGAATTTTAGTTATCTATGATATTTCAGGTTTGATTAGTGAAATAGCCCCAAATGAAGAACTTATCATAGAGTGTATACATTAAGAACCGTTCATTAGTTATAAATTGAAATATTTATGTGAAAAGGTAAGAATTAGTAAGCGATTTTAGTTCAAAGATTGCAGTGTATTTACGTTTAATATTTTATAAAAAGTGTGCTAATGGTTACAACTAAATTTGACTTCAAGCATAAAATGATGATAAACATTATAAAAGCATTAATATAGGTTGGAATAGCATTTTCTGTTAGATTTTTCAATTGTTTCTTACTATTTGATGATATGAGAAGGCAGCGAAAAGAAATAGTTCCTTGTTTCGTGCTTGAGTAATTTGTCAGCAATGAGTCTAAAGATTGGAATTTTTTTCAATACACATAACTACTAATTATCGGGTGGGATAAGATCAAACAAAAAACATATAGTAAATAACATTTTGTTTTTAGTAAAAAACTTAAAATTTCATTTGCTTTACACAAATAAATTCAAGTAAGCAGACATATTGTTGACTTCCTTGTTATATATAAAAATATGATGCGTTCATTTTTATTAAAAATTTGATTCGCCAGTTGTACATATACATACTCGAGTTGTATGAGAAAGCACAATACAAGAGGTACTCTGCAGCCGACTGAGGGCAATACACTTTTCAGGCTACGAACTTTGACTGCTGAATTCAACCTTAAAACATTCAAAGTACTTTATTTTTTTTGAAGTAAACTTCAGGCACCATTTAATCACAAGAGTTTTTACCCAACATACTTGATGATTAGCTATTTAATTCAATGCCTAACTAGCTCAACAGAAAGTAATAATAAAGTGCTTTTAATTAATGGTAGCCGACTGTCAGTCACAATCTCCAAAATAATTTAATTTAAATATTTTAAAATTAACTGAGAACTAATTTATGACTATTCACATTTTCTCTGAATAAAATAATAATATATAGCAATATATCATAACACACATTACAATGTAAAACTACAAAATCAAACATAAACATTAAAAACATATAATAATACACATTTTAAACATAAGAAGCTGTTTATTTGCCCGATTTGAAAGCCCTTGAATGTTTGCCGCTTGTATTACTGCACATAAATAAGTTCTTTTTATGCTAATTATAGAGTTCATTTTATATTCCAGAAGGTTTCGAGTAAAAGAGTAAATGGCTACACAATATATGATACTAATGGAAACAAGAATAATAATAATAATAATAATTACTACATTATAGGATTTTTAAACATTTTCTCTGAATACGGCTTCTTCCTGTATGATCGCTCGGTTGGTATTTAATTGCTGAGAATGGGTTCTCGTTACATTTCAGTTCGGCAGACAAATATGCAATGGCTCTGGTTGTTGGATATTCATTTTGGCTAATTGTAGACCTCTTACTTCTAGGCCGGTCGGGAATGTAAAAGATTGCTTAGTGATACTCCTTTTTATTACTAGCAATGACATGTTTTCTTGGCATTGTTGTCAAAATAAAATTTGTTTGTAGTTCACTGAGACATTTCGCCGGAAAATTATTCTGATCTCATGATGACGGCCTATTTATACATACTTTATTGTTCAGTCATCTCTTTTTGATTAAATTTAATAATTAAATTTGATTATCTTCGTTCGCATTCTCTTATTAGATTAATTTACTTAGAATAAGACTCAACAATTATTTCTCATTGCTTGTTTGTAATATTTTTTGCACTTCATTTTTATATTTCAAACTTTTATTTTTCATTTTTTTTAATTCAACTTATGTACATTATATATACACACATTTTAATTTTTTTAAAATAACATACCTATTTTTAAACAAATTTGAAAGAGAGAATTTTTTTATTTTAAAGATTTTCTCTTTTTTTTTAATAGTTTAATTTTTTTTGTTAAGATATTCCCCCCCGGTGCCAATTGTAATTTTTTGTCAAAATTAACTTATAAATAATTCTCTAATTTATTCTAAACTATATTTTTGCTAGTTAGTTTTTTTTCTCAATTTCTACTATTTTCTTAGATTTTGAATTATATTTTCTTTCTAAACTTTATAATAAAATCTTTTTGAATGAGTTTTTATTCAATAATTTCTTATCAAAATAATCCCATTGTATTTTGACTGAATTTCTTTAGCTAATTATTTTGACATTAAAATTTTATGTTGAATAAAATTACAACCTTGTATATTAGAATTCCTCAATAAATGTTTCTTTCTCCAATATTATTACTACCATAGCAATATACATTCGAGCGTTTTCAGATTAATATCTAAAATAAAATAAAAATATTTATACTGTCATTATACTCGTTATATTTGCATCCTATTTGGGGCCCCGCGTATATAATATATATATATATATATATATATATATATATATATATATATATATATATATATATATATATATATATATATATATATATATATAACTATTTCAAATTAATATAAGATTTGTAACTCTTAAATTAACACAGAAATAGCATCTCTCAGCTGTATGGCATATTTTCAATCCTTATTTATAATATTATTTAAAAAATTATAATTTGTAACTATTTTATGTCACATTGTAACCATAATAAATATTTAGATAGAAATTATTAATTATTATATTATATGCCTATCCAAATTCAAACCATTTCTAACTATATTAATTCATCATAGCATAGATAAGAAATTATAGAATTCAAAATACTTTGAAATGTCAGCATTAAATATTTTCCCATAGGGCAGTCATTTGAACAATATACTGGCCATTGTCATCAAATAAAATGTTAAATATATAACTAAATAAAAATTCACTCTTGGAGTGCTTACCTCCAACTAAAAGTTTTCTAACAAAATTCTTCTTCCAAGTCATATAAGACCATCTCACACTGGCAAAGTATCTTTATGACAACTTATAAATATATATATATATATATATATATATATATATATATATATATATATATATATATATATATATATATATATATATATATATATATATATATATATATATTTCTATAAAAACGAATATTATGAAGTTATTGAAAGGAATGATTTTTGTTTCAGTTTAAATGATGAGCGCCACTAGATTGTCTTCAATCTAGATAGTATCTGTTTATAGTGTACTTAATTCAGTACATTTTTAGTTACACATGATTTGGATGACTAATGAAAAAATGACATTCTTACGATTCCTATCTATATTGATAGTTATAAGATCCCAATATTGCCAAAGTTTATACTATAGATCAAAAGACTTATATAATAGTTAGCTATTTATTTATATTGATTTAACAGACATAATCCTTATTAATGGCTTCCAAAGAATACGTGAAGACTCTCATTATTGATATTGATGGCCATTTAACTAGACATTTTCATAATATAAAAGGTAATAATGACATTGATAATAATATGATGATGATAATAATAATAATGATGATACTAAATTATTTATTAGAACTCAATAAATAATAAATTATCTTTATAAAATTTATAGGCATCTATTAAAATTATCCTATTTTTCATTGATTTAATAGTAGATTGATCATCATGAATCCTGCATAATATCTTTATAAACTCCTTATTTACTTATATTCATTACGCTAAACATTAATAAATTATAATCATTAAATTTAATGTTTAGCGTAATGAATATATTTTAGTAAATAGGGGTTTATAGAAAATTGAATATTATGCAAAGAGATTCATGATGATCAATCATCACCACTAGTATTATTAAATCCCAGTATGAAATAGGATAATTTTAATAGATGCCTATAAGTTTATAAAGATGAATTTATTGTTGTGAGTTTATTAATAAGCTCAGGCTAGTATCATCATTATTATTATTATCATCATATCACTATTATTATCATCATTATTATCATCATCATTATTACCTTTATATTATGAAAAATAATCTAGTTAAATGGCCATCAATATCAATAATGGTCTTCACATGTTTGTTTGGAAGCCATTAATAGGATTATACATGTCTGTTCATCAATATACGTAAATGAGCTAGCAATGTCTATAAGAATCTTTGATCTATAGTATAAACTTTGGTAATATTGGGATCTTGTAATTTTATCAATATAGATAAAATGTAAGAATGTCATTTTTTTTCATTAGTCATCCAAGTCATGTGTAATAAAAATGTACTGAATGAGTTTGAACTCAAGTACACTATAAACAGATACTTATCTAGATTGAAAACAATCTAGTGGCGCTCATGGGAAAACACATGTACTTAGCTAAACTGAATAAAGAGTGATATCATTCCTTTCCAACTTCATAATATTCGTTTTATAGAATATATATATATATATATATATATATATATATATATATATATATATATATATATATATATATATATATATATATATATATATATATATATATATTATAAGTTGTCATGAATAGCACCAGTGTGTGCATATGACCATGAATGGTCTTATATATTTGGAAAGAAGAATAGGAAGGATTTTTTGTTAGAAGAACCTAGTATTGGAGATAAGCATAAGGCAATCCAGGAATTTCACAGTGGGTACTTTTATTTAGTTGCTATATTTAATATTATTTTTATTTGATGACAATGGCCAGTATGTTTTATTGTTCAAATGACTGCCCCAATAGATAAATAAATACCAAGAATATTTAATGCTGACATTTTCAAGTGGCACAGTGATTCTATAATTTCTTTATCTATGCTATGATGAATTAATATAGTTAGAAATGGTACAGATTGGATAGGCATATATCTAATAATTAATAATTTCCCCTATCTAAATATTTATTATGGTTACAAATGTGACATATTAAAATAGTTACAAATTATAGTTACAAATGGCATGCCAAATAGGGATTGAAATATGCCACACAGCTGAGAGAGGTGTATTTCTGTGTTAATTTAAAGAGTTACAAATCTTATATTAATTTGAAATAGTTACAATATATATATATATATATATATATATATGTAACTATTTCAAATTAATATAATATATATATATATATATATATATATATATTATACCTACTGAAATTTAAAATAAATGTAAATATGTAGTATAATGACAATTGTAAAAATATTTTTATTTTATTTTAATTGTAAATATATTAATCTGAAGAGCATCGGAATATGTTGCTATGACAACAATAATATTGGAGAAAGAAACATTTATTATTAATTCTAATATACAAGGTTGTAATTTTATTCAACATAAAATTTTAATGTCAAAAGAATTTATAATTAGCTAAAGAAATTCAATCAAAAATACTGTGGAATTATTTTATTAAGAAATTATTAAAATAAAACTCATTCAAAAGATTTTATTATAAAAGTTTAAGAAAGAAAAATATAATTCAAAATCTTTAAAGAATAATTAGAGTAGGGAAAAAATTTAACTTAGCAAAAAATATAGTTTAGAATAAATTAAGAAAGTGGTATTTATAAAGTTAATTTTATTAAAAAAGAATACAATTAGCCAGGGGGGGGGGGAATCTATCTTAACAAAAAATTAAACTATTAAAAAAAAAAGAGAAATCTTAAAACTAAAAAAATTCTCTCTTTCCATTTGTTTAAAAGAAAATAGAAAAATAGGTATGTTGATTTTAAAAATACATTAAAATGTGTATATATGTGTACATATAAAAAGAAGTTGAATTAAAAAAATGAAAAATAAAGTTTGAAATATAAAAATGAAGTTAAATGCAAAGATGGCTACAAACAAACAATGAGAATAATTAAAAAAGTGAGATCTTATTCTAAGTAAATTAATCTAATAAGGAATGCGAACAGATAATGGAAATTTAATTAATAAATTTAATCAAAAAGGATGTTAATCAAGCTGAACAATAAGAGTAATAGTATATAAATAGGCCCCGCAAAAAGGTCATCATGAGATCAGATAATTTTCCAGCAGTGTTATTCCAGTGAATACAAATAAATTTTATTTTGACAATGCCAAGAAAAAACATGCATTGCTAATAATAAAAAGATATCCTGCTGTGCTGCAGTCTCTGACAGCCCTAGAATATCTAGAGGTCTACAATTAGCCAAAATGAATATCCAACAACCAGAGCCATTTAAACATTTGTCTGCCAGACTGAAATGTAGCAAGGAACCACATTCATCAGCAATTCAAATTCCAACCAGCTGGTATGACCCACATCATACAGGAAGAAGCCATATTCAGAGAAATGTTTAAAAATCCTATAATAACAGTAATTATTTATTATTATTATTATTCTTGTTTCCATTGTATCATAGTATATTATTGTAGCCATTGCAATCTTTCAAGCCTTCTGGGTCAGTATAATAAATGAACTCTATAATTAGCATAAAAAGAACTATTTATGTGCAGTTAGTCTAAGCAGCAAACATTCCAGAACTTTTCCAAATCAGACAAATAAACAGCTCATATGATAAAATGTGTGTGATATATGTTTTAATGTTTATGTTTATTTAATTTTGTAGTTTTATTGATAATGTGTGTGCATGATATATGATGCTATATATTATTATTTTATTCAGAGAAGAAATGTTGAATGAATTCATAAATTAGTTCTCAGTTAATTTTAAAATATTTAGAATAAATTATTTTTGGAGATTGGTATTTGTTGGTCGACTCCTTTACTAATACCATTAATTAAAGCACTTTATTATATTACTTTCTGTTGAGCTAGTTGGGATTTATCAGGCATTGAATTAGTAGCTGTCATCCAGGGTATGTTAGTTACTTCTTGTAATTAAATGGTGCCTGAAGTTTACTTCAAAAAAAATAAAGTACTTTGAATGACAAGGTTTGAATTCAGCAGTCAAGAAGTTCCGTAGCCTGAAAATATGGCTGTAGGTTATACCTTGTATACCCTCAGTCTGGCTACAGGTACCTCTGGTATTGTGCTTCTCCGCCTGAGGAATCGGGTGCTGTAATATTTAAACTGCAACTGGCGAAGATCAAATTTACAATAAATAATTGTATCATATTTTTTATATATAACAGGAAGTCAACAATATGTCTTATAATTCTGCTTTTCGCAATTTTGTTTATTAAGCAGTAAGTTTTAAGTTTTTTTTTTACTAAAGAGTAAAAATGTTATTCTATATGTTTTTTTTTCCAATTTGATCTTATCCCACCCGTGTCAATATATTAGTAGTTATATTATTTCCCTAAATCTTATTGAAAAAAAATTCCAATCTTTAGACTCACATTGCTGACTGAAATTACTTCCAAGTTTTTAGTAGGGGTATATTTCTTTCACTGCCTTCCTCATATCATCAAATAGTAAGAAAACAATTGAAAATCTAACAGAGAATGTAATTCAACCTATATTAATGCTTTTATAATGTTTATCATCATTTTAATGCTTGAAGTCAAATTTAGTTGTAGTTTAAACAACACCTTTTTTATAAAATATTAAACTTATTAAATACACTGCAATCTTTGAACAAAATCATTTTACTAATTCTGCCTTTTCACATAAATATTTCAATTTATAACTAATAATTAGAGAAATACATAATAATGCTGCAGTTCTTAATGTATACACTCCTATGATTAAGTTCTTCATTTGAAATTTATTTCATTTAATCAAACCTGATATCATAGATAACTAAAAAATTCAACAGAGATTTCAGCAACTCAGTGATAAAAATTTTATTCACGCATCCAATATGATCTAGATCTTGAATGAGAATTTTTATCTAAAGCTAAATTTATATTTAAACGCTAAAAACGCTGCTAAAATTGATGATCCTATTCTACAGAGTTTGGGTGAATATCATTGGTGAAAATCACATTTGCTTTTCCATGCATCTAATATTGTCATATAAGCATATGACTAACAAAAATTAGTTTGCTTATTTCTATAAATTTTGCTCATTTTATAAGTCAAAGAAATCTTATAGAAACCATGATAAATACCATGCTCTTTACATCATCGTCATAATTTTCAGCATTCCTGAATTCACTTGAGTATCGTCGCTTCATGTTCCATCCACTTTCTCTGTTCTCTACTTTCTTTTCTCCACATCATTTTTATTGAGCATAGCAAGTAATTATCAAACTATTGAAAGGTTAATCAATAGCATTTGATTAATAAGTCAACAATTCTACAAAATAAATTAGAAAATTGCGATACTTAATTGCACACATATGCGCGCGCACACACACGCACATGCAATGCTTTATAATCTAATGTACTTTAATTTGTTTAGCATTAACGTTAGCGATACTACTGATATAATTGTGAGTGGAAAAATACATCTGCCAGATTTCAATATTAAAACTGATGTTTCTTTGGAATATCAACCAGAAAAGATATTTATGCATGAAAATTACGTTAATGTAAAAGACAATGGGTTAAATTATGATATTGGCTTAATAAAATTAAAGAGTAAACTTCGTTATTCAAATACAGTTCAACCAATACTGTTGTATCCAAATAAAGAAATAACAGAAATGTATGCGACCATGCACGGATGGGGAGTAACACTTCGCGGTAAGTTAATTTAAGATGAAACAATCGCTATAAAGTATCCATATATATATATGTTATAATGTAAAGTTAAACACAGAAATTTGCTTTGATATATGTATTAAATATAACGCGAAAAGAAATATTAATATATGCAATTTTCTCTATAAACACATATATATCTTAGATATAAAACTCAAGGGCATTAGTAAATCGGAAACACACAATATGGTATACTAACAAAAGATCTGCACATATATTTATAGATATATATATAATCAGACAAATAGATAAATAGACAGATGCATAGATAGATAGATAAATAGATAGATAGATAAATAGATAGATAGATAGATAGATAGATAGATAGATAGATAGATAGATAGATAGATAGATAGATAGATAGACAAATAGATAGGTAGATAGATAGATATATAAATAGATAGACAGACAGACAGGCAGACAGACAGATAGATAGATAGAGAGAAGAAAAAAGATAGACAGATAGATAGATAGATAGATAGATAGAGAGACAGATAAATAGATAGATAGATAGATAGATAGATTGATAGATAGATAGATAGATAGATAAATAGATAGATAGGCAGGTAGAAAGATAGGTAAATATTCAGTTATATGAATTGTTAGATAGATAGAAAGATAGCCAGATAAATATAGAGACAGATAGATGGGTAGATAAATAATCAGATACATGAAGAAATTGATAGATACATGGATAAATAGATAGGCATGTATATAGATATAGATAGATGTATGTCTAGGTAGGTAAGGTGTAGATAGCTAAATACATAGATAAATAGATGGATATAAAAATAGATAGATGGATAGTCAGTTTGATAGAAAATGATTTGAAGTTTATTGCAATTTCAAATAACATACATGATTGTAATATTTGAAGTCTAATCTCTTGAATTTGTCAATTATTACTGTCCAACTTCACACAAAAAATTATTATTGTGTGAAAAGTTTTTTTCATGATATATGATTTCATGTTGTGATTAATTATCCAAAAGTTATTAATAATTTATGAACATCCATTATTTTCTGCATCTCATAGCTAATGTCTCTCTCTCTCTCTGTACATATATATACTCTCTTTCTCTCTCTCTCTCTCTGTATATATATATGTATATATATATATGTTGATATGAAGATTTTAATGGGTTGCATATATAAAAAAAACATTTTGCAGCTTCATCCATGTTTATCACTCAGTGGATGACTTGTGTGATCAAGTCTAAATGTCGGTTTATAATTATTTAAAACTTTTTTAACACGGATGTACCCACAATATATATATATATTGTAACCGGTCGCTTAATTCAACCGATCGTATAAGGATTGAGAGCTCCGAAATAAACATGATATAGCGTAAAGCTTTATTTATTTTCTTACATCGATAGTTGTTCATTATCAATACAAGGGGGCGCCAGATACGATGATTTAATTTACAATTTAATTTCTCGCATCACCTTACGTCATATCAAAACGATTTCGAAGTCTAATCCCGCCCATAAGCTCAAACTCCCAGCATGGACCAATAAGGGTCACTCAGGGTCGCGATGAAATTGTTTCAATAATATCATTTTGGTAAAAGAACGCAATAATAACCAATGGAGAGAGAGTTTGGTTGATTTATAGATCGGTCCAAATATTGGATCGGGTCATTGGTTATTTGGTGACTAATACGAATGCTTGACTTACGCATCCTTAAATTAGAAGCTTATAATATCATCCCCCCGTTATCTTACAGTCCAACAGAATTATTCATATTATCTTTATTGACATTTACTTACACAGATTAAATAATAGGCCCTCCCAACTCTTAAACCTATCTTAACTACATAGTAAATAAACATCGTGACTTACGGCATGATGAAGTTTAAAGAAATAAACAGAACAAAAAAATAAGAAAGATAAATTTAAAAAAAAAAAAAATATTTAACTTCGTGAATAAATGCTGATTATACTATTAAATATATTTTTTAATTATAGAGAATGATTTGAGGAATGCTCGACTTGTTTAAATAATAATGGAATTTATTGAATATAAAAAAATGAAACATTAGTTGATAAATTTATTTGCACACACATACACGCATTCTTGCACTCGCACAGAAAAGAACATATTAAGCATAATAAACATGGATGATATAATATATTTTCTTCTTTTACATTTGAAGTTAGGTATGTGTTATAATTTCGTTGCGAAAAAGCAAACAATAGTTCTGATCAAAGTTCATAACAGGAAAAGTCCTAAGATTTAAATATGAGGAATTATATAACGTCTGATATTTTATTTACGGACGTTGAGGTTAAAAAATATTAATATTCAAATATGAGGATTATGGATCATTTTATATTTTGATTTACGAAATATGAATTTAATTATTTATGAGATTGCCTTTTAAAGTATACTTAAAGAATGAATGGGAGCATAAAAGAAATAAAATGTTTACCTAGGATTTTGCGTAATCTTCTGCTGCTTCTAATTTGATGAGGGTTCGAACCGGTTGGATACTGTTTCCATAATAAATGGTTATTTATTTTATATAATTTCAGCATAGTATATTTGGACGATTCTTGTAAGTTAGACGGGACAACGTCATTGGACTGATTGGAGTACGATGTTTGGATGACACTGTTGTTGATCACTCGTAGCGGTGGAGATGTTCTGGCGGCGGAGCGTCGATCAATCACTGAGGGGTTTCTTAGCCCATCATGACTATCGACGCTCTAAAGGTTAATTTCACAGTGGTCATATTGGATAGCCCGGATAAAAAAAAAGGTTATAGCTGTAGCTTCTGGAAGAATTTTAAAATTATACGCATAAGCAAAACAAAACAAAGAATGTAAAACTGTAATCAAGGTTTTTAAGGTGAAGACAAAGACTAAGACTCATATTTATATGGGTTGGCTATTATCTGAGGATCCAATCTCCCCCCAGAGTTCAATATTCTCTTGAGTTGTCATTGGGGTCCATGTCCTATGTAATGTTCATTCAATCCATATGCTTGAGGCAATCTTAGGTTTAGGCAATCTCATATTGCAATCTCAGTTAAAAAATTTATACTTATTCATACCTTTGATGCATACGTGCGTGTGTGTTTTAAGAGAACAATACAATCTTACATTAGTTTAAAAGTCGAGCATTTAATCTCAAAATCACCTCTATAAGCTTTTAACTTTTGCTATAGTTATAATTTAAAATAAACCCTTTTCTTAATTACCCCCGCGGCAGATACAAGTAGAATTATTTATTGAGATTTAGAATGGAAATTACTTATTGAGATTTAAAATGGCATATTAGTAATATTTTAATATTTTCATTTTTTAGAGGATATTATTACAATAAAGTATATGAAAGCCTTAAATTATTTAATTAGAATTATTAACATTTTATTAACTATTTAATCAGAAATATTAACATTTATTTTATTAGTGTATTTTTATAAAGCATTGAAAATAAAACTACATTTATTTTTATCATAAACCGAAAGTAATTAAAATATAGAGTATTTACACTGCTTGTGTGTGTGCGTATATTCATATACCGACTTTGTCTCGGTATATATCCCCGCGATCCGTCTAAAATTAAAATGCGAGGATTGGCATTTTAATTTTCACAATAAAATCCTTTATTTCTTTCCTTTCTTTTTTCCTTTACCCCGCTCCTCCTCCGTATGTTGAGGGGTTTGAACTTCATTTACTAATTTCAAGGCCCGGGCATTATATGTCCCAATTCTTCGGGTTCCTTCATACAATATGAAGGCATTGTTCCCGTATGCGCGTCCTATGATATAAGGTCCTTCATATAAGGGTTGAAATTTTTTATAAATGGCCTGTTCTGGCCGACTGACCGGGTTTGTCCGTACCATGACTCTGTCTCCTTCCTTGAATATTCCTACCACGATTCCCTGTCTTTTCTTCCGAACTTGGCTCATTTTCTGCAGTTGCCGTTTAGCTTCTTGGGCATCCCTTACCCGATTTATTTTCTCCTTTTGGGGCCAGGATTCTTGGGCATATGGGTATGGCCTCCTTCTCCCAAAATGAAGGCGGTCGGGTTCGAAACCAGTTGACTCATTCCGGGTTTCGTTTATCATGCTCACAACCCGTGGTGTTTCCCTTACCCACGCCTTATGGTTTCCATGCACGTATATTCTGAAAAGTCGTCCCAGTTCCCGCATCACTCGCTCGCATGGATTGGCTTGAGGATTTCGAATAGATGTTAGGGCATGCTTAATATTATTTTTTTTTGTCCACTGTGCCCATTCTTTAGATACGAATGGAGTTCCATTATCTGACAGAATTCTTTTTGGTTTTCCCACTTCCCTAAATTGTCGATTTTCCAGAACTCGAATCGCCTGCTTTGCATTTGCTTGACTGATCGGAAAAGCTGATACTAATTTAGAGTACAAGTCATATGCCACCAGCAGATATCTCCTCCCGTTTGACATCGGTAGTGGCCCGTAGAAATCAATAGCTATCGTGTCATTTGGCTCATACACGAGGATGGGTGTCGATATTCCCTCATTTGATCTATTCATTGGCTTTGTTCTGGCGCATGTTATACATTTCTTTATTTCTTTGGTCACATCCCGGTGGAGATTTGGCCAGTAAAACCATTGCTCAATCCATCCGGCGGTCTTGTTGCCCCCGAAATGTCCTCTTTCATCATGTGCCTGGGTTATAATATTCTGGCGTATTGCTCTTGGCACTATCACCCGATAATTCTGCCCATTCCTTGTCTGTCGTTGAAGAAGTCCGTTTCTGACAACGCATTTCTTTCGATGGGCCCATAATGTATTTCCTTGACTATCTGGTATCGCGTGGTGCCTGCCAAAATCCATGACCTGTCTACACTCTCTATCTTCCTGTTGTGCTTCCCTGATTTTCTGAAGGCTATAATGCTCCCTGCTTTGGGCTCGTGTCATCGCTATGTATAAATCCCCGTTTTCTCCAAGGCCTCATCCCATGGGATATCGGCTAAGGGTATCTGCTATTATATTGTCCCTCCCCTTACAGTATTCTACTGTATAATCAAATTCCTGAATGGTGAGACTCCATCTTATTAGGCGGCTGTTTGTCAGAAAACTCTTGTTCAGAAACTCTAAGCTTCGGTGGTCGGTCACGACCACCACTCTTGATCCTACCAGGTATTGCCTCAGTTTCTTGAAAGCCCATACGATGGCCAAGGCCTCTCTCTCTGTGACCGTGTAATTCTGCTCGGCCTTCGTAAAAAGTCTACTTATGAAGGCGATTGCCTTGCTCTGTCCCTGGCTATCCTTTTGGAACATCATTGCTCCCATTCCTATCCCACTGCTGTCCGTTTGTACATAAAATGTACATCCAAAGTCTGGGTGTGCCAACACTACGTGTTTTAAGAACCCTTCCTTTATTCGGCGGAAGCTAGTCTCCTGTTCTTTTTTCCATGCCCATGGTGTTTCTTTCCTCAGAAGTCTGAGTAGTGGTTCTATCCCTTCTGAAAAATTTGGATAATATTGTTTAAAGAAGTTACACAGTCCGAGGAAAGCCTTGATGTCACGCTTCTTTTCGGGCTCTGGAAATTCTTGTATGGCTTGTATTTTTTCAGGATTAGGTGATACCCCCTCTTTACTGATGATATGCCCTAAAAACTTCACTTCGGGTGTCATGAGCCTGCTTTTTCCCAGGTTTATTTTGATCCCTTTCTCTCGACATTCTTGAAATAATTTTTTAAGGCATTTAATATGTTCTTTATTATCCCTAGACGCGATGATGATGTCATCAACATACATAGTGCTGAAACCCTTCACCTCCTCTGACAGCACTCTATCAAGGCATTGTATCAAGCCTGCTCCGCTATTTTTCAGACCAAATGGTATCCGGTTGAACTGATAGGCGATGCCATTATATCGGAATGCCGTGTACTGGCGGTCATCTGGGTGTAGGCTGATCTGCCAGTAGCTGCTGGTCATGTCTAAGGTAGAAAAAACACCTTTTCCATTGAACCGATTTATTAATTCGCTCATGGGGGGCGGAGCATTTGTGTCCGCGATTGTGATTTTGTTAAGGAGTCTCGCGTCCAGACACAATCGTACCGAACCATCCTTTTTCTTTGCTACGACGATTGGGTTGTTATATGGTGAGGAGCATTTTGAGATTACTCCCCATTCCAGCATGTTATTTATCTGTTTGCCTATCTCTGGCCGGTATTGAAAGGGGATCGGGTATGATCTAGACTGATACGGTTGATCCTGAATGAGCTTTATCCTGTGTTCGTAACCACTGATGACTCCAGGTATGTCGGAGAATATGTCCTTGTATTCCTCAAGGACATTTCCCAATTCCATCTCTCCTTCCTCTTGCCCTGTTCCGATCTCCCCCGTTACCGTTTTCTTTTCTAACTCCATACTATGTACGGCATGTTCCATATTTTTTGTTTGACTTTGTTCTATAAAAGGTACCATCCTTCCTGAGATCCGGGCTTGTTCTGTTTCGTAGTCGATGCTACATTTGTATTTCCCCATAAAATCGGATCCTAATATAACATCGTGTATTAGTCCCTGCATTACCAGCATGATTTGGTTATGTTGGTTTCCTGCTATTTTTATGTCTACCCATGTCTGTACTGCTTCCGCCTGGGCCCTTTTCCCATTTGCCAAGGTTATGTGCATTATCTTAAGCGGTAGTGTTTTGAGGTTTGGTTCTTCCTGGGTAAGTTTGCTGAATGTTTCTTGTGATAAAACTGATACTTGGCTCCCTGAGTCGAGTAGTGCATGAGTTTTCATTTCCCCTATTTTAACCTCTATTTTAGGGCATTGAGGTCCATTTCTACTTCTTCCCTCTTCCTTTATGATCTTTCCTATATTGGCTATTTGACTTTCTCCCTCTTCCTCATTTTCATCCTTTATCTCTTCTAACCTCCTTATTACCTTGTCCATGTTATCTATCCCTGTCAAAAATCGTTTTGCCCATGCGGGTAATCCCCTTCGTGCTATTCTGATCAACCATTCCTCAGATGGTGCGCCTAAGTTTATTTGTCTTAGCTGTGCCATTCTCCTACGAAAAAAATCTTCCATCGTTTCTCCTGTTTTCCATTCCTCATTTTCTATTTCTCGTAAGGCTCTCATTTGTCTTGCTTTCCCCCAATAGCTCTCCTTTATCATTTCTTCATACTGCCTAAATGTCTTTGGTTTTTGTTGTCTCGATTTCCACCAATCTAGAGCCCCTTCACGTATGTGGCTGACTGCTATGGCTATTTTACCCTCTTCATTGAGTGTTTTGTAAGCGAATAATCTCTCTAGGCTCTCTATGTGTTCATTTGGGTCCTCATTTCTCCTTCCCTTAAATGTTTGTACTATTTTTCCTATTTCACTTTCCCACATATTGTCGTTATTGATGTTCATTTATGACTTACTAAAAGATTTTTTTCTTTCTTTATTTATATCTAAACTGTTACAACTTTTTGTTGATGCTTAAGGAACGTGATTATTTTATTTTTTTATTTATTTATGATAAGAAGTGATTGATCAACGTCCGCGCCTTCATCTCCCGCTATGTTCTCCTTTGCTTTATTCGTTGTCCATCCATAATTTTTTTCTTTTTCCCTTTTTCGTTTACGTGAAAAAGTTTTGCGTCTTTTACGAGGTTCGGCCGCTTTTGGCTAATGTCTTGATTTGCTTCTCTCCAAAACATTATTTATATTAGCCTCACGTTTGGAAGCGCCATTTGTAACCGGTCGCTTTATTCAACCGATCGTATAAGGATTGAGAGCTCCGAAATAAACATGATATAGCGTAAAGCTTTATTTATTTTCTTACATCGATAGTTGTTCATTATCAATACAAGGGGGCGCCAGATACGATGATTTAATTTACAATTTAATTTCTCGCATCACCTTACATCATATCAAAACGATTTCGAAGTCTAATCCCGCCCATAAGCTCAAACTCCCAGCATGGACCAATAAGGGTCACTCAGGGTCGCGATGAAATTGTTTCAATAATATCATTTTGGTAAAAGAACGCAATAATAACCAATGGAGAGAGAGTTTGGTTGATTTATAGATCGGTCCAAATATTGGATCGGGTCATTGGTTATTTGGTGACTAATACGAATGCTTGACTTACGCATCCTTAAATTAGAAGCTTATAATATCATCCCCCCGTTATCTTACAGTCCAACAGAATTACTCATACTAGCTTTATTGACATTATTTATATTTATTAATAATAGACCCTCCCAACTCTTAAGTCTATCTTAACTACATAGTAAATAAACATCGTGACTTACGGCACGATGGAACTTAAATAAATAAACAAAACAAAAAAAATAAGAAAGATAAATTTAAAAAAAAGAGTAAAATATTTAACTTCGTGAATAAATGCTGATTATACTATTAAAATATATTTTAATTATAGAGAATGATTTGAGGAATGCTCGACTTGTTTAAATAATAATGGAATTTATTGAATATAAAAAAATGAAACATTAGTTGATAAATTTATTTGCACACACATACACGCATTCTTGCACTCGCACAGAAAAGAACATATTAAGCATAATAAACATGGATGATATAATATATTTTCTTCTTTTACATTTGAAGTTAGGTATGTGTTATAATTTCGTTGCGAAAAAGCAAACAATAGTTCTGATCAAAGTTCATAACAGGAAAAGTCCTAAGATTTAAATATGAGGAATTATATAACGTCTGATATTTTATTTACGGACGTTGAGGTTAAAAAATATTAATATTCAAATATGAGGATTATGGATCATTTTATATTTTGATTTACGAAATATGAATTTAATTATTTATGAGATTGCCTTTTAAAGTATACTTAAAGAATGAATGGGAGCATAAAAGAAATAAAATGTTTACCTAGGATTTTGCGTAGTCTTCTGCTGCTTCTAATTTGATGAGGGTTCGAACCGGTTGGATACTGTTTCCATAATAAATGGTTATTTATTTTATATAATTTCAGCATAGTATATTTGGACGATTCTTGTAAGTTAGACGGGACAACGTCATTGGACTGATTGGAGTACGATGTTTGGACGACACTGTTGTTGATCACTCATAGCGGTGGAGATGTTCTGGCGGCGGAGCGTCGATCAATCACTGAGGGGTTTCTTAGCCCATCATGACTATCGATGCTCTAAAGGTTAATTTCACAGTGGTCATATTGGATAGCCCGGATAAAAAAAAAGTTATAGCTGTAGCTTCTGGAAGAATTTTAAAATTATACGCATAAGCAAAACAAAACAAAGAATGTAAAACTGTAATCAAGGTTTTTAAGGTGAAGACAAAGACTAAGACTCATATTTATATGGGTTGGCTATTATCTGAGGATCCAATCTCCCCCCAGAGTTCAATATTCTCTGAGTTGTCATTGGGGTCCGTGTCCTACGTAATGTTCATTCAATCCATATGCTTGAGGCAATCTTAGGTTTAGGCAATCTCATATTGCAATCTCAGTTAAAAAATTTATACTTATTCATACCTTTGATGCATACGTGCGTGTGTGTTTTAAGAGAACAATACAATCTTACATTAGTTTAAAAGTCGAGCATTTAATCTCAAAATCACCTCTATAAGCTTTTAGCTTTTGCTATAGTTATAATTTAAAATAAACCCTTTTCTTAATTACCCCCGCAGCAGATACAAGTAGAATTATTTATTGAGATTTAGAATGGAAATTACTTATTGAGATTTAGAATGGCATATTAGTAATATTTTAATATTTTCATTTTTTAGAGGATATTATTACAATAAAGTATATGAAAGCCTTAAATTATTTAATTAGAATTATTAACATTTTATTAACTATTTAATCAGAAATATTAACATTTATTTTATTAGTGTATTTTTATAAAGCATTGAAAATAAAACTACATTTATTTTTATCATAAACCGAAAGTAATTAAAATATAGAGTATTTACACTGCTTGTGTGTGTGCGTATATTCATATACCGACTTTGTCTCGGTATAATATATATATATATATATGTAGAGAGAGAGTGTGGGAATCATATATTTTTTAAGAATTACACAAATTTAATGAATAATATTTTTGTAGTGAAAATTTCACTACACCCTTTATTTGCAAGGTAGGGTCTGGCTTCTATTCATTTAAACAATATGTTTCTGCTTACATCTCTCCACACAGAGTATAATGCGCATAAAACCTGTCCAACTTGTAGTGAAAACACTACACAAAAATTATTCATTAATTTGATAATCTCTAATCTAATACAGGATTAATAAAAAATTGTTAATATAATTGCATAGCTTTCTTTATCTTAATAAAAGTAGAGAATTATAACGATGACCTTATATTTATAAATATTTCTAGGAAACCTTAGAAGCACTTTCAGTTAATATCTTAACTATCTTAAAATAAAAACAATTTAAATTCAGATGTAACAAACAAAAACATTAAGCTGGTTCTAATAATCATTGTAGACAGTCAAATTTATTCATATAAAATCCAATAAATTGAACAATTTACCCACAATCATAATGTTATAAACAATATGTCACTTCTATTCTTACATCATTGCTTATTCAAAATGTGTTGATGAATTGCATTCATGGATTGTGAGTTGCATAAAAATTAACACTTTACCATTTTAGATTGCAGGAGTGGGAAAATAGCAGCCTGAGGGCCACATGTGGCCCACTAAGAGTTCTTATGTAGCCCACCAAGACAATAAGAAAAATCCACCTTGAATTGAGATTTTCTTCCTGTGCTCAACTGAAGATTTGTCTCTTATTTTTTACTAAGATGTCCACGTCAACACCAACATGTGCAGTGTAGATATGTTGTACCATGCTTTTCAAGTTGATCTGATTAATTTCAATTTTGTCTTTGCATTAGCAAATATATACATTTCCAACTATAGTGAAACCATGAACTCTTAGAAAAAATGTAAAATCGGTGATGAATGTCATGTGTTTAATGAAGAATGGACAAACAAATATTTCTTTGGTAATACAGGGAATAAAGCAGTGCTTATTGTGACATTAAAAAGATATGGCCTTTCTCTAATCTTCATTTCCACAAAGTGGCCTCTGATGGATCCCTATGCCAACATCTTCAGGCCCTGAGACAAAACATTTGCCCACCCCTGTTATATTGGATAACCAACCATATTGTATTATATAAATGACAGCCAGTATGCATATAAACACCTTTAGGTTATTTAGTCACTATCCTGTAATCACAAATAATTTTGAAAAATTTTCCATTTATTTTATATTACATATGTTCCCTTACATTGATTTTAAAACTGACTAAGAAATGGTCATTAGCATGAAAGCTCAATATAAAAATGAATTTTATTAACAGTTGACATCTAATGAATTTTAATTTTTTTATTCTTCTCTTCCACTTTCTTTGCATATCTTCATATAATCATATATATATTGTTTATAACACTTCTTTTATTAGAATTCAATGCAAACAAATTTTCTTAAAAACTTCTTTATTTTCCTTACAGTTTCGACTGTCCAGAAGTCTTCATCAGAGCTCTAATCTTCTTCTCTGCTTTTTTGAAATTAAAGCAGAGAAGATTGGAGCTCTGATGGTGACTGCTGGACAGTCGAAAATGTAAGGAAAATAAAGAAGTTTTTAAGAAAATTTGTTTGCATTGAAGTGTATATGAAAGATGTGTTATAAGCAATATATATATATATATATGAATTTTAATTTTGTTGGTAAAAATTTGAATATTGTCATCTGAAACAAGACAAATAACTTTTTGATGTGCTTAATAATGATCTATCATTATGTATTGCAAGAAAAGATGAATAAATGCATATGATATTTTATACCGCCAAAAACTAACTTTTTCATTAGAAGGTTTGGGGTATTATCAACATTTTAATCACTTGTTTTATTCACCATCATTCATTTACTTTACTATCGGACTTTACAGCCTCCTGTTAATATTAGGTATAAAATTTACTTTTGTCTGACATGATTGTATATATATGTTTAAAACATGTTCACTAATAAATATTTATTTTGTCTTCATCAATTATCAACTGCTATTTTAATTGAGAACATTAGTTGTCAGCAATATGAGATGTCATGGACAGTTAAGGGTCATGTGAAAGTCTGAGTACAAATCCTTTATATATTAGTTGTCTATGTAATAAATGTTTAGAATAAGAATTATTTTTTTCTACAAAAGAGTCTGAATATCACTGATATATTTTTGAAGACGATTTCATTTCAATTTTTGGATTCATAAGAAATTATTGGATGATCAGTTAAAGCCTATAGAATCGAAATCATTGTCTAGAAAACAATTATGAAACTCTTGAAAATCAGAAAAATAGATATGTAGAATATTAATTATTATTATCATCATCATCATCATCATCATCATCATTATTATTATGCTACAAGAATTAGTGAGAATAAAGATGGCACGATTATTTTATTAAAAATGGCTCATTTTATTGAGAATATATGTCACCAAATTAAAAAAATTCATTTCCACAATATTAATAATTATTATAGAAACAATGAAATCAAACTTATTATTGCTATTTATAGTTCCTAGTTAATAAGCATTTATTTTTATAGCGCTCTGCTTTATAAATTGTAATACATTAAAGATCAGCCTTTTCAAGCTATTATTTTGCTATAATATTTTACTTTCATATATGAAATTTTTAATAAGATTTATATCCACACTGATAATAACTTTTATGGAAAATCATTCAAGAATTTCACTCAAGTTCGTTTGTAAACACATCTTCAAAACAGTGTGTAATATGTATGATAAGAAAATACTTATGAAGGGTGATTTTTATGTAGATTTCATACAACGTGTGTTTGTTTCACCCATATACAAAAGAATTATTTCAATTACTATATATAAAACAACCTTCATAATACCATGCATTGTTGGAAATTTATAAATATAGAAAATGATATTGGTAGAGATTTGATTTCCATTTATCACCTATTATTAGAATGTTTTTGTATGAAGAAAAAAAAGTAATAACACTCATTTTTATTTTATTTATTTAAAAAAAGAATTCAATTTTTTGTTTTTCAAGAAGTAAGTAAAATATGACTGGGTATTTTACAGGTTTGTGTGGATTAATAAAAAACTAAATTTACATAATTATCAAAAATAAATTAGGTAAAATTCATATAACTGAAACACAGGCTTATTATATACCTGTGTTTATATATATATATATATATATATATAAACACATATATATATATATATATATATATATATATATATATATATAAAAGGTATATGAGCACAGACTTTCACATGACCCACCACTCTCCACTCTATCTAATAACACTGACACACTTAAACACATATATGTTGAAAAGATAAATAATCACCAATATACGTATTTCATGATAAACCAGCATTCATCAGTTGGTCAAGATTATCATCTCTACACATATATGCTATAAGTGCTCAGCTATATATTAAGATAGACAATCCTCATACTTTAAAGGACAGGCTTCCATCTACTCCACACTCCAAGTCTTCAACCATCCATCCAATTGAAAATCTGATGATGGAATGCTCAAAGGCCACCCTGAGGCCAAGACTCTTGTCACACCCATATTGACCTAAGGTCAATCTGAACCCCACATGCACAAGACTTAAACCATTTAATACACATGCAAGGATGGGCAGACATCTCTACAATGCAATAACCAAAACACAGGCTTATAGTATATATGTGTAGAGATGATAATCTGGACCAACTCATGATTGCTGGTTTAGCATGAAATACATATATTGGTGATTATTTATCTTTTCAACATATATGTGTTTAAGTGTGTCAGTGTAGTGTGGTGGGTCATGTGAAAGTAAAATTCATATATTAATTTTGTTAAAAATATACAACAATCAGATGATTAAATTTTAGCTATAGCTTTACAGTGGCTTCTTATATTATATTTCACGTAAATTTCCAGTCAAAATATCAATTTAGAATTTACTGTGAGAAATTGTAGTTTCTTTGAAATAAATATGGGATTAGTTTTTATTTTAAATATATTATTTTAAAACACGTACATATATATAATTTATTTCTAGTTGACAATTGATGAATATCAATAAAATTAGAATACTCTATTTGTTAACAAAATTAAAATATTTAATATAGGATACATTTCAATATTTATGAGCAAGATTAACATGGACATTTATAATATTAATGACGTTCATTTTATTTAATTTACAAAAGTTATGTATTAGGTGTTTTATTCATAATTTTTAAAAAATATTATAAAAAGGAATGATATAGTACTTTTTTAATTAAATGGATTCAAGCAAAATGTTCTATCACTTGAAGGTATATCAGTATGCAATTTTTAATATTAATTGATGCTTTCATATTTGCTGGATAATGTATTAATAAGTGCGATTCCACATTATCTTGCCAAAATATTTACAATTATAATTTCGTAAAAATCGAATATATATATATTCTTTTGATGTTGTTAATAACATTTGTTTTACAGACAACAAAGATGGCAGTGATGACCTCATGACTGTTACCTTGCCAATTGTTTCAAACGCCAAATGTAAATTTGTATCGCGTTATTATAATGTTCTTTATTACGAAGAGGACCTCTTACTTTGTGCGGGAAATGTGGAGTCGGGAAATGTGCAGAATCGAGGGAAAAGTCCTTGTGAGGTATTATACATTTCTGTGAAATGTAACTGACTGTTATTTTTGTTTATTATGTTTAAGTAGAGAAATTTGAACTTGGGATTTGTCCTCCACTTCATCTCAAATAACCAAACTTGAAGACCACATATATGCAAAAAAGATAGATGATCCTTTATAAAGATGTTTTGTGCAGACTTAATACTCACAAGTGGGTCTAATCATATACTCTCACACATATATACAAACAGTGCTCAGCTTATATTGAGATGACAATCGTTGAGTGCCGGTTCTGCATTAAAAATCGTATATGGGAGATCATCTGTCTTTTTTTGCATGTATGTGGTCTTGTGAATCTGCTGTTTGAGATGGAGTAAAGAACGAATATAGATTGAAAAATCCTAAGTTCAAATCTTTCTATTTACTTATATAAAATATATTCAATACACTGAATGAGTAGGCTAATTCATTATGTTTAATAATTTTAATTAGAATTACATTTGGTTAAAATAACTTCTAAACAATAAACAATTGCTTATTTAATATTGACAATATTTTACTACTTTTCAATATATATTTATTAGTAAATGATATCAGCAGCTTAGTATTTTTTCTAAGATATCAATACAATTCACTTAATGCAAGTTTATTTTTTCCAGCTTTTCATTTTATTTCAAGTACCACTTCATTTGTACATAATACAATCCTGATCAATATTTTAATTGTATATTTATTCCTAGCCACAAAATCATATATATATATATATATATATATATATATATATATATATATATATATATATATATATATATATAGTGTATAAAATACAATCAACAAACCTGCATAAAACATTATTTAATGTTTGCACAGTTTGATGCTACTAAAGATGACATTTTGGTGGAATCTATGTTTAGTTGTCATAGTAGGATGACAGTCTGGACAATAAGGTCTGTGGATCTCACACATTGTCAGTCTTGACACACTTCTTATAAATTTCTGCAAAATAAATCATAAGTTTATTATTATTTGCTGAATGAAAAGATATAGCATGCATTAAGATTATTAAATAGATAGTTTTTATTTTATTTAGCAACGTGTTTTATTGTCAGTTATTAGAAAATAACACCACCCCCATATATGCAACATATAACTTTTTAATACTTGAGAAATCGACTCATATTTTAAATACAAGATAAATTCTTTGGAAAGATAAGATGAATTCATCCTATTTCCCTTATCTACATATATATGTATGGACAAATCTTAAGTCATTGTAAAAATGTCACAAACGCTATTTATTTATTATTGAATGGAATTAAAAATTATTTTAAAAATCATGCTCTAATTTATAAATGCTTAATATATATATATATGTTTGTGAGTGTGTGTGTTTAGTTAAAAAAGATAGGGTGATTCATTTTATCTTGTGAAAGACTTTTTCTTGTGTTTTGAAAATGAGAGTATATCTCAAGCGTTATAAATTCATGAGGGCATGTTTAGGGAAGTGATTCCCTAATGATTGTTAACGTTTTTAAATTTATTTATTTTTAGTAATAAATTTTAATCTTCATTTTTATTTCCTTTGGTAATTGGCAATTAAATGTTTCATAATATTCATTTTTAAAACTTAATACATTTTTGACAATATAACATATATTTAAAAATCATTATTATTCTGTGTATAAATTACTTATATATATTGAACCAGATAGTTTATCCGATTCAATGGTTTCATTGCCAAAAATAAAACCAACTTTTAGTTCCACTAAATGCTAAAGTTTAAAACTATTTAAAAGTTGTTTATAAGAGTATGTGGAGTATGTGTATTAACAAACATACTCATTTATGTTTAAAATATGTCATTTTATTTTTTTATAAATTTGATTTCTAAAATAGTTTTCTTTTACTGCTTGTTTTTATTTATCAAATTAATTAAAAGCAAGCAACATTTTAATCGCATTCCTGTTTTTTTTTATTTTGATTATAATCCATTTTTAGTTTGATTTTAAAAGTGGAGATTTCATTTTGTAGTTGTTGTCTTTCTATAAAATCCCTGATTAGAATTCTTCAGCAAGTTTGAGTGAGAGATTAAGATTTGCCCTGGACTATGGCTTATAATCACAAAAAAACAAGAAAGTTTAGGCAAGAGATAGTGAGAGGATATAAATAATCCCAAAAAATTTGGACATTTCAGATTATTCTTGCCTTGACAAAGCTAATTCTGTGTCACCATGATTCATTTAGCATCTTATCATTTCAGTATTCACAGTTATATTAGCTTGCTGAGATTTGTACTCCATTGGCAGTTCAGATATTTTTCTTAAAACTTAGTGTACTCATTTTTTGGAATGCCAGTAATAAAATTTCATCTTCTGCTACCTGTCTTTAAGTTGATTTGGTATCATTGCCTACATTTGCTTTTGAAAGATGTGTAAATTCACTGCTATGTATTTTCTAACCTACAACATGCCTTGCTAAGTTACCCAAGAATAGACTCCTGATCCCAAACAGTTCTTTCATCATGCAATGAAAGTCTGAAGTAAAAAGAATCCCAAATTATGCCACTACACTTGCCACCATGAAGAGATGACACTTGAAAGATGAACTCAAAAATAAATGTGCACACTTTTTGAAAATTATGTGAACTCTGCTTTACTGTAAGGTAAAATATGTCTTATTCCTTTCAGGTTATATAAATTTAGTTAAATCTCTCCTGAATCTAAAAATAAATCTGTAGTTTTAATAGTTATTTAACCTTATAATTATTAGCCCTATTTGCTTTTCCTTGTATTTATAGTGTGTCTTGGAATCTTAGTTTTAAGATTCCAAGTTTGTTTTCCATTTTAGTTATCAGAGAATGTATTGTGAGATTATATTTTATTTTCTTAATATGTTTCTCTTTATTTCATTAACTATTGCTAAATGCTCTGGCTGTTTTTTGTAATTTTAGTTTGCTCACCTGCCCTTATTTTAATGCTCAATAATTAATTTAAATGATTGTGTATGCACATTTTATAAACCACAAATCTTTTGGCTAGTGTTTTATCCTGTTTGTTATTTTAGTTTTTCTGTAGTTGGATATTTCTTTTACTCTTTTCCAGATTACGTAAGATTGTAATCATTTTATTTTGTCTTGTATGTGAAATCAACCATGAATTACTTTAAACATAGTAGATCATGGGCTGTCCTAGTGGAAATATGATGTTATTGTCTTGACACATTATTCTGGGCCAAGAAATGCTCACTGGTGCTGTTTCATTGATTTCCTACAAGACTGTATTGTTTTCATGTTTCTGAATTAGGAAACTAGAATTGTTGTTCTTTTATAAATCAACAACAGAAAAATACTATTAACCCCCTTTTAAATTATAGGTGAGAGAACATTCCTTTCTGCTAATACATTTAATATTTTAATATTTTCAGCTCATATACACTCTCTGATGAATTTTCTTATTCAAATCTAGGTCAAACTTTTGTATTTTATTGACTAGATTTATTTGGTTCTATTTTCTTGATTTTAATAAAATTTTCAAATTATTTAAACTTAATTTAGCTGATGTTTGTCTTAGTGCTTTTATTTTCTCAATTGTCTGAACAACAGTTAAGATCTCTTGCTGTCTTCCTGAGTATAGTCGACATGAACCATTATCACCATTCACTTTTGATAATAGTAAACAAATTTTCCAGATACATAGTGATCTAGTGATGCCCTCCATGATCAGAGTAGATTGAGTGACTGTTACAATATATATGTACTGATCTATTCAGTTAGCTATATTCAATATTGTCTTTGTTTCTTTAAAACCTTGTGTCTACATCATGAAATAATTCTGTGACAACTGATCAATAAAATTAAGCTGCAACATACTTTATTATTTAAAATCTCAATTCCTAAATAGTTTAAATCTACAACATAAAACTAAAAGATAATATTAAAAACTTGTTCTGTACAAGTTATAAAAATATATATTTTTAATTTTTGGAAAGTAATTTAAATATAAACTTTATGTTCGTGATTGATATTGTTAATGTTTTTTAATTTGAAAAAGAATGGGAAACTGTACTTGAAGTGTTTTGATAATTTGTTTATGTTTTTTTTTAAATAAATGGAAATAAATCACCTTATAGTTTTTATTATGGTCTTGTGTCATATATGGGGAGTTTAGATAAAGTTTTAATTTTTGTTCCATTCCAAAATACCCTGTCTATACAAAATGGTAAAGCCTTTTTTTTTTTTTGTTGATTTTTGTGAAGTAAAACAGAAACAACTAATCCTGATGGAAATTCAATGAAATAAAACATGTTTCATCTGACCCTTTTTAAATTTGTTATGGTTGGAATTTGAAAACTGTCAGTTCATTATTATTTTGATTGTTTTTTTGTAATTTGTATTGAATATAGTAAACAATTATTATTTTTGTCACAGCCATCTAAAATCTACATTTGTGATAAGTTCAAAACTACAACAGACAACTATAATAAAATAATAAATCATTTTCCTGCATTAGTTATAAGAAATCTTTTTTCTGTTTCATTTTACTGTTTATATATATATATATATATATATATATATATATATATATATATATATATATATATATATATATATATATATATATATATATATATATAATACCAGTCCATACTCCTGTGGAATTCTTTTCCTAATCTTGCAGTGAGCATGAAGTGACCAAGATTGAACAGGTAAAGAAATGGATATCAATCTAGCTGATTGTCTGTACTCATGTATATTGGTACTTCCAGCTAAATTGATAGAAAGAGTGGATTGACAGGACTCTTCCAGTTAAAAACACCCTTTAGTTGATACCTTATTTGAATGCCCGAATATTTAGAACAATGGCAAGTACACACCTTTGAAAAATCTATTTACAAAATAGTCTTTTGTGCGCCACTTCTAGAAAAGAATCAAAAAATGAATTTTTCACCCTCCTAGAAGGATGTGCAATACCATATGTTCAGCGGAGCATAGGAATAAGATTTAACACCCTGGTAGAGTGATATTCCTTTGTGGCTAGCTCAGTCACTTTACATTCTAGGGTCTTCAAATGGGTAAGTTAAATGATTATTACCGGTACGTGGTTGATAAAAAAAGAATACATTTTGATCAATATAAATAATAATATGAAAATGAAAGAAGTTTAATATTATGATTAAATATTTATTTAATCCCAAATACCCACTACCGTTTCATACTAATGATGATATAATAACAAAATACTAAATAATTAATTATCCCAAACCATATATATTCGAGGCGTTGAAATAGATAAAATACAATTTTAAATAAGAAAAATAATAAATCCCTAAAGCTATTTACAATGTTTATAAGTAATGGAAGTGGTCTGAGCTCTTTTTACCCAATAGAAATAAATTTTACTTTGTGTGATTTGATATACAGATATGAGATTTTCGGTCAAACAGGCATACGCTTTTACTGATAACTTTAAAACCTTTTTATTGATAGCAATTTAAAAAAAAGACAACTATGCATACGTATATTTGCAATATGAGATATTTCACTAATTTGATACTTTTCAACAAGTCAACAAGGTTGCATTGGCTCAGATACTATATCGTACTCACCATAAGGTACTGCATCTATTTCCCTTTCGCTATAGATAAATTCCTGTACATGTATATACGCGCATCACAATTATACACTTACTATTACTTTAAATATAAAGTTATTAGAGTACTTGCTTACAGGGAATCTATAATAGATCAATCCCTTCTTGCACTCATCATAAGGTGCAGCAGTAACAAAAAAAAAACTTAAAAAGGATATACGGTTAAATACATTTTTAGATATTCAGCATGAGATATCGTATTTACAGATTATAAGCGTATGTACGTATATACATACATGTATATCCATATATGATGAATTCCAGGAGTAACAACAAGAGGAAAATGAATAGCAACAACAACAAAAAAAATCTCATTGCAATCTTTGTTGAAAATACTAGAATTTGAAATAGAAAAATTGACTCAAAGGATTTAAGTAAAAGCTTTATTATTTATGCCCCTAATAACCACAAATTCATATACATATGCGAGAGATTCTCTCTCTTTTTTAAATGATTGATAATAATAACAAAAAAATAATATATTTAATTGGAAATATCAAAGTTAATTATCTCAATATTAATAAATATCTTAAAATAAACTTATATCTGCATCTTCATTCTTCTCCTTTGGGCTCTTGAGTGGGCTTCAAATTAACTGGCTGTGTGGTGAAGATTTCATCCATTTAGCAAGGCAGCGCTTGTCATCATCATGGGTGGCTGAAATTGGCGTGGTCACATCTTGGCAGCTTGGGACAGAGAAAGGGCGGTACACCGGCTAGTTGTCTACCCCACGGTCATTTTGCTGGAATCTCTAGTATATTGCTTCATATCTTCTTTTTTTATATATCAAATAATAATTAGGATTATTAATAAATTTTCATAAGCTGTCTCCAATGGCTACTCGAATCCACAAAAGACAAGAGTTCTTAAAAGAACTGTATAATGGATTTGTTCTTAAGAATGTCACCAATAGTCCTATTCGTAAATGAATCTCTAAGTAGCTGGTTGCTTGGAGAATTCTGGAGCCACAAAAAAGAATGACTTGCCCAGAATGGCTACCAAAGAAAGAAATGAATCTCACAGCACTGACTAAACTATATCAATCTGACTAAACTCGATCAATCCCACTAGCCCTCTGAGAAGTATGAATCAGCCAATCCTTTCAATTTATCTTATCATTTAGATTATAACATTTCTTACAATTTTTCCGATTAAATTCTACATTTTAAGTTTAATATAATGGTTCCATCTTGACTAGCCCAGACCACTTGCTTACAAAATCAATTCAAAAGAATTTTTAAAAAAAGATAACAGTTTAATTATAGCATTATCAAACATTTTGCTTTTGATCAGATTTTTGCAAAAGCAATTAACATTCTTAGTTTACAGAATAAAATTAGTTTTTAGAAAAATAATTAAAAAAAAATATAATAAAAAAAAATATATACAAGTATGTTGGAACAATTGCTTTAATTATTTACTTTACTAATATGTTCCAACATTTGATCCATTTGTTTAATAAATTTGCTTTTCTCTATTTGAATTTTTCAGAAAAAAGCAAAATACATAAAATAACATATCATAAAATATACAAAAATGAAAAATAAAAAAAAATACATGAGTTTATTATACGTGTACAATATTTGTGTGACCATTAAATGTTTGCTTTAGATTGGTGTGTGTGGGTATTCTAATTGCTCAGATCCAACTTCCATTATTAATATAGCGCATTTATATATTTGTTGTGCCTAATATGTACAAATCTATATATGTATCTGCTGTAATATTCTTTACAGCAGATTTTGTGCAAGGCCATTTGATAATGCCTGGCACAATATATATATATATATATATATATATATATATATATATATATATATTTTATATATATATATATATATACATATACTGTACTATATATATATATATATTAAAAAACCAAAGACACCAAAATATATAGGTACTGAACTGAGTTCACCTCCATGACTATATAAGCTAATGAGCTTGGATTGAAAATATTTTCATGTTTTCAATTTTATTCTCATAGTTTTGTAGTTATGTAGAGATAAAAGGTGACTGCTGGAGGGTTGCATTAGATCCTAAGATCTTTTGCTGTGGTCACAAGCCATAAATTAGTCTGGGAATATTGGATGAGGCATTAGATAGGGAATTTATGCTTAGGCCTTCTGGGATCCAATGATTGCTGTGGCTTGCATTGAGTGGCACTACTGTATGAAAAGTTTTGCCTGTTTTAGATATAAATTGTTAGTTCGGATGTCGAACTCCAGTAAGAGTTTAAAAAACTTTAGTGAATCCCATTTAAGCTAAGATTCACTTAACTTTTAAACTCTCCCCACCTGAAGTCTGAGTGCTTGGAGATTTATAATACTTAAAGTAATAATGCATTATCAGAGTTCGACTTTGATCTAACAATTTCAAGATTTTCAGAGCTTTATAATAACATATTTACATATTTAGATATAAGTAAAAAACAAACCTTCTTTTTTTCATTGACATTGTAGAAATAGTTTTATTGAAATAGACAAGTGCAGGTATAAAAAAGCCTGTACTGCAGGAGAAAAAATAAATAAATAGGAAATAAATTCACATTTTGAGAAAAGAATTGTAAATTTCTACTTGAAGATGTTTATTTAAATTGTTTTGTTATTATTTTATATATATATATTTTAAAGATATGTACTAGATTATCTTGCATTCTTCCTTATGACTCTAAGTAATATATGAAGATGTGGAAAAGGTGTGTTTATTTCAACCCATGCTTGAATACTCTTTACAAAATAGTGAAGGCTTTTAAAAATTTTTAAATAATTATTTTTATAAAAGTGGACATCTGTTACCATTTGTGAGTATTTTCCACTCGGCCCTTTCACATTAAAAAATAAATAAAAAGAAGTAAAAAGATAAATAATATGAATTCCAAAGAAGTCTATCAACAACAACAAAAAAAGATTGTTTCCAACTTATATAACATTTAAAAAATCAATATTAGATAGTATTCTAAAAAAAAAAAAAAACACACACACACACAAAAATCAATCTTGAAAAAACTACATTTGACCATATTTCTCCCCTTCCTTCACCCTGTCAATATCCTTACATTTCTCAAAATCATATAAAAAATTAAAAAAACAACAACATAATACCTAAAGGTTTGTACAAAAATAACACTGGCAATAAAACGTTTTATATTCCAAAGTGAATTGCTATTTGTGTATTAATAATATTATGATAAATAGTTTCTCCAAATAAAAATATAATTCAATTTATAAATTAGACATTTCAGTACATTAAAGCATTGTGTAAAATTCAACTGAAAGATGCAATTAAATGTCGAAGTAGCAAGTATGTTAATTACCTATATTATATATATATATATATATTATATATATATATATATATATATATATATATATATATATATATATATATATATATATATATATATATATATATATATATATATATATAGAGAGAGAGAGAGAGAGAGAGAGAGAGAGAGAGCTAATGTCATACAGGAGTAGCAAATTGGTTTACATGTTGAATATGAAATTGCAATTGTATAAATATGAAAAAAGATTAAGAGTGAATGAGCTAACTAACAAATTATTGGTAGTTGGTAAGGTTAATGTCTCAGGACTTGTAAAAATATGCATTCAATAAAGAAATATTATACATAATAATTACAAACTTTTTATCACAACAGCTGGATAGCAATGGGCACTTTACTGTAGCCAACAATATACTAATACCAATAGTTAAAATTTTATAACGCTGGTTGGTACTAATAAAAATCAATTAACATTAACTTATATCAGTGTGAAGCTCCCTTGAATGGACTGCACTTTTAATAAATAAACAAAAACCAGAATATTTTAATTAGTTCAGCTTTCCTGGCGGGTACAATTTAATAATCTTAATTTTTTAGCTAGAATAATAATATTTGAAATGTATATTATAAAAAAGATATGTGGTATTTAGATGTGAAGTCTTTATCAGATTATGTAATAGTGCGATAAAGCAAAAACATGAGAGCCAAATTAATATAAATATGTTTATTTACAAAGTAAAAATAATAATAATAATAATAATAATAATAATAATAATAATAATAACAACAACAACAACAACAACAACAACAACAACAACAACAACAACAAATAATAATACAAAATATCAATACAAGGATATTCTCATTGATTTCAAGAAATAGAAATAACATTTGAATTTAATCAGACACACTCAATGTTGCTAATGTGGGTAAATGCTTCTAGCATGGAAATCAGAAGAATTAAAGATGGTCTAAATAAATCAAAATGTGCTTCTAAATTCTTTATCTTAAAACATAATCTTTAAATATATTTAATTTTATATTTTTTATTAATAATTTCATCTGTCTGTATCCTAATGCATTTCTCTCGTATAGAGCATACCATTGTTATTTTACCTACTTTAGGGCCGATATGAATGTAACTACTTTTACTAAGAATACAAATTCTTTCATTGCTCATATGTAAAACTTGGGTTCTGTTGCAAACTTCAATATTTTTAATAAATAATTTTAAAAAAAGTATATGTAACATAATGATTTTACATTAAAATATTAAATAGCCATGTTTTTAAATTTAAAATGGATAAAAAGTAAATATACATACATATAATTTAGAGTATTAAATTAATGATGTATTAAGTATTCTGAATAAGTTTGGTATTACATACTTAAAATGACATGAAGTTTATTACTATTAGGTTATTGTCACGTCACTATTAGTCCAGAATTAGAGCATTCAATGTATATATTCAAAAGCGTTTCTTTTACTAGGTTTCAATTTATTTTGCATGCTTAAACAAAAATCAAAATCTGAATTTGATACAAAATTTTCCAGAAACGTTATCACATAATGTTTGACATTTGGAGAGTTCTTACTTACATGGTAAATAAATTTACTAATGGCATATTTCTGCAACAATGCTAATAAAATTTTAAATTTGCCATTCTTTTTTTTAGACTGAATATCCTACACATACATATATATGTATATATATTGCCACACATATACATGTTGCCCACATACATACATATATATATATATATATATATATATATATATATAGTTGAAATGACCCCAAATAAAACTCAACCAAGACTAGCAAAGAAATAAAAATAAAAACACAACCAATGGATTCACTGCTACACGCGGACTTCTCAAATGTAAAGGACCATAAAATATACACATATTTATAATTAAAGCATTACCCAGAATTCCATTTACCTTCCATCCACCTTTAATGTTAAAAGAACTTTTAAAATAAGCTACTTAATCAAGATTCAAACATTTTCAATAGTAAAGGTTCTGTGATTCTGCTTTTTCTATGATTATTCTCAAAGAAAGATAATCTTAAGCTACATCAAAAAAAATGTGGATCTATATCTTTTCATGGACATACAAAGCTTAGAACTAAGATATTTATTTTTAACCCTACTTTTATGTATTTTTATTCTTTCGTTTAAGCTCAAACTACTATGACCTATATAAACCTTCTTACAAAAACAAGGAATAAAATACACTACCCTTCCTATTAAAAAAAGATCCTTTGTATTATTTAATAAATTATTCAAAGTAATGCCCCTCTTCCAGAAGTAATTTTTCTTATTTCCAGGAAACAAATTGCTCTTTTTACATACAATTTAAAAAAGACAGGTAAATGGCAAAACAATAAAAACATATTTTTTCTTTATGCTTTAGATCTTTCATACTGTTCACAAATATATCAGAATAGCCAACACTCAAATAATTTTTATAAAATTGACCTTTCTGAAACAAAATGGCTCTATTAGAATTGTTATTTTAATTTTTTATTCCTATGGCAATTATTTCTTAAAGATAACTACATTATGATAATAAAGACCTGATGAGCTATCAGGATTTAGTTATAGACACTTAATTCTTTACTTTTCCGTCAATTGACTGCACAATAAACAATTAGTCTTTACATTTCTAATCACTAAAAGAGCTAAAAATTTTAACTTAACAAGATCTAACATCCCTCCCTTCTAACATGTACATATTGAAAGATCAAAACCACTGAAGTCATTTACCAATTCCTTCAATTTAACATTCTCAACACAAGCAATCATCCACATATCTAACAAATAACTTTAAATATAAACAATTCTTTTTAATAATAATTTCTTCTTCCAAATATTAATATAAACTGAACAAGATAGAGGAAAATGATATAAACTATACCTACCCTTTCTTAATTTTTATAAAAAATACCAGTAAAATACATAGAATCCTCTAATAATAAAAGCAAATATTTGATTACTTCTAATTTTATCTGTTGACAAAGATCCTTACATAACTTTAATACAGACATAGGAACATTAATACTGCTGTTTAATCTGTTAATAGACTGTTAATAATATTCTCAATATCTAAACATCCAAATACCCAATTATTTCCATTTTTTTAATAATTATTGAAGAAGATATTATTTGTCTTGTTTTTACTTTATAATGGTAATCATTATAAAATAAAAAGAAGGGTGGATAATGGGTTATATTATTTTCTCCTTTAGTTTGTTCGGATTTATATTAATTACTTGGAGGGGAAAATTATTATTAAAAAGGATTTGTTTATATTTAAAGTGACTTGTTAGATTATGGGGTAGATAATTATTTGTTTGTAGTGAGATTATATTAAATGTTAGGGATTGCGTGTAAATGAGTCTAATTGTTTTTGGTCTTCTGTAAATATATATATTAGAAAGAGGGGGAGGGGTTGATTCTAGTTAGGTTAAAACTTTTACGTCTTTTGGTGATTAGAAATGTAAAGACTAATTGTTTTACATGTGCTCGGTTCATTTTGTTAAAAATAAAAAATTTACAATCTATAATTCAAACCTGATAGAACTATTGAGTCTGTATCCCATAAAGTAGCTCCTTTAAGAAATTATTGTTATAGGAATAGGGAATTAAAACAATTCTCAGTGGGTAGCTTTTATTCCAGAAATGTCAATTTTTATAAAAGATTACTTGGGTGTTGGGCTACTCTATTAAAAGTATATTATTTAATAGTAATATTTATAAGGATGAAAGGATATAGAAAAAAGTTGATTATATTTTTTGCTATTTTAAGTTGATCTTCATATAATATATATATAAAAATAGTAATTTGTTAAGAAACTAAGAATTTTGTTTGAAAAGGGGGTGTTATTTTAATAACTACTAAATAATACAAAGTAATAAAACTGAATACACATGCTATAGTATACTTGTGTCTGTATATGTAATATATAGGGTAATAATGAGTACAGACTTTCAAAATGTCTTTCCACCACTCTCCACTCTGGGCTTGAGTGTATGTGTTATTAGATAGAGTGGAGAGTGGTGGGTCCGTTTGAATGTCTCAATGCTCATGTCTCACCCTCATATGCTACATATATAGGTACAGGTATATTATAAGCTTGTCTTCATCAGTTAATTACATTGTACAGATCTCTGCCCATCCTTGTATATGTATTAAATGGATTATGTCCTAGCACATGTGGGGTTCAGATTGACTTTGGGTCAACATGGGTGTGACAAGAATCTTGGCCTCAGGAGTGGCCTTCGAGCTTTCCATCATCAGATTTTCAAGTGGATGGATGGTTGAAGAGTTGGAGTGTGTAGTGGTTTGAAGCCTTCCATTAAGTATGAAGATTGTCTATCTTAATATATATCTGAGCACTTATATTATATATGTGTGGGAGATGATAATCTGGACCAACTGCTAATTGCTGGTTTAGCATAGAAATACATATATTGGTGATTATTTATCTTTTCAGCATATATGTGCTTGAGTGTATCAGTGTTATTAGATAGAGTGGAGAGTGGTGGGTCATTTGAAAGTCTGCTCATATACCCTATATATTAAATAATACAAAGAACATTTTGATAGGCATAAAGTAGGGTTAGCAATAAATATTTTAGTTCTACTTTGTATGTCAATAAAAAAAGATACAAATGACACTATTAATTTTGATGAAGCTAAGGTTGTCTTCTTTGAGAGAAATGGAAATAAAAAAGAGAATAAAAGAATCTTTTTTATTGAAAATGTATTATTCTGAAGCAATTGACTTATTTAAAAGTTCTTTTAATGTTAAGTGTAGATGGAAAGTAAATGAAATTGTGTGTAATGTTTAATATAAATATGGTGTTGTTTTGTAATTCTTTACACTTGAGAAGTCTGCTTATAGCAGTGAAACCACTGGTTGTGTTTTAATTTTATTTCTTAGCTAGACTGATTGAGTTTTGGATTTGGTATAATTTTAATTATTTATTGACTAGTTTAGCTTTTACACTTGAAATTTATATATATATATATATATATATATATATATATATATATATATATATATATATATATATATATATATATATTGTAATGGGTATAGGACAATCGAGGGCTACACTTCCCTTTTATGAGTGCATAATGGGGAATTCTAATGATTCAAGATCGTCCACTTTCCACTACCTCAAGCAGAG